>WOVY01001335.1:0-49374 GCA_013436015.1 Rhipicephalus annulatus
GGGCCTCCTCCTCCGGAGCCGGTGAAGATGGGAAGCGTCCGGCCGGACACCGGCCTCGACGAGGCTCTTGAAGAAGGCCCCCCAAAAAAAGCGCCGCCAGACTTATTCGCCGCTGCATATACAGCCGAAAATTGCCACGGTCATTGGCCCTTCGGCCTCCACTCGCGGCCTTGCGTTCTTTTCTTTACTTCCTCTAGCCTGCTGCTCGCCCCGCTCCTCCTCGAGCACGGAGCTATGCGTGGCACCAGAGGCAGCCATTTTTTCGGTGGTGCCTGCTTACGGTTGCGCGCCTTTTTCTTCTTTTCTACTACGCATCTTCGCCCGTTCTGATAGTCTCATAACCGGCGCCGCTACACGCGCGTCTCCTCCGCTTCCGAGAAGCAACGGGGCGGCCTTCGAACGATCGTCCCCGCGCGCGGCACCAGCGGCGCCTAGACGGGGAAAAAACGCGCCCGGGACACGGCTGCACAGATGCAATAACTCCCACTACGCTGGTCCGTGGAGCGAGCCGCGACCATGTCATACACAATGCGCCATCATCTTTACGACCGCTCCCCAATCATCTCTTTTGTTTTTGTCGCCCTTTTTTACAACGTTCGCAAACTTGTTGACACAGTATAAACAGAGCACGCGAACAGCATTCACAAAAGTAAAAATGCTGGCGAGATCACGGGGTTCGGTTTCTTGAAGCATTGCGTTCCCCTCTGAGGGCACAAGCTGTTGAAGGCCTTGTATGTATATATAACTCCGAAGTTGTGACGATATAGCCAGCAGTGTAGAGGTACATACATACGTCTCATAAAATAGGTGGACTCAGAGAGCCCCGATGCCATGGTCACCGGCACTGATATTCTCCCCCCCCCTTCTTTCCCTGAGTATATTACACACCCCTAACTCGACCCTCCTCCTCCCCTGTGTCACAGATGGCATTGATCCACAGATTTGATTTGTGGAGTTATACGTCCCAAACCCACCATATGATTATGAGAGACGCCGTATATAGTGGAGGGCTCGGAAATTTCGACCATCTGGGGGTCTTTAACATTGATCCACAGTTCCTCACGTTTTGCTGCCCCCGTGTTTACATGCATCTGATTTCTGCGTGCACCATATATGCTAAATTGCGGAGCACTAATTCCAGTGCGGGACTTGGAAGAACAGACGCAGTCTATCTATATTGCGAGAAAAGTTTCGCCATATGCACACTGTACTGCCGGCCATGCGCAATGTCCGTCATCACAACGATTGCCATCTATAAACCACATTCTCTTATGTCGCCCGATAGGCTTGCCCCTGCTAGAGTTGCGTATATATTACGCGGAGCCATATACAGTAACTCTGGCACCTGCTTCTAAACCGCAGCATTCGAAAGCGCTACGCGGTGCCGAAACACGCGTAAAAACGCAACAGGAACCGACGTATACACCCGGCTCGACCACGTCAGGAACGGGTCCCTTTCTTCGGCGGGGCCGCAAAAGAACGGCCACCAAAGCCCGCTGCCGAGGCGTCCACTCTCTTCCAATCCCATTCCACGGCACGGGTGAGGACGTATGTCACCCGCTTACAGAGCCGCGGCTCGAATACGACAGGCCAAGCCGTACGATCGAGTGGCGCGCGTGAAGAGATTTTGCCGCCACGAACGAGGCGCCAAATCTGTATCGGAACAAGGCAAGAAACTAAGACATCGACAAAACGTAAGTGAAGAAGAAAACCAGAGAGCGATTCCACGCGCGCCGGGAGCGGACGAAGGTGCCGCATCGGGCGCGCGCGAGGACGGACATACGTGGCGCTCGGGTCGCGGGAGCCACAAAATGACAGGACTCGGCTCGCGGGAATGCCAAGGACGGGAACGGGACACGCCGAGCGACGGCGTTGCTATAACGAGCCTGTGAGCGACGGTCTGTACCGTAAAGCAGAAAACAAAAGTGTTGCGCCGGTCAGCGTGGGCCCGCGGCTATTTATAAGCGTCGAAGCGAGCACTTATACGTGCGGGCCTATACGGAGGCGGCGGCATCCGCACGAAAAGAGAGCGCGTGCATTCCCTTTCCTAAAGCGTTCCCGCTCGCGATGCTTCATTTATCGTTTTTTTTTGTTTTCCGGCCATCGAATCGACCAATGAAAGCAGCGGCAGTTTCGCATGTATTACATGCACGTGGGTATCGTTTATTGGCAACGTTTTATTAATGACACGTGGGCGAGCGCCACAGCTACATGGGGGCGTATTTCCGACGTATTCTTCGGGCGTCGGCAGGCGTCTTGCGCTGCAGGATGACCGCGCTTACGATTTGCAACCAAAAGGTGCACCGTTAGGCTGCACCTTTTGAAGAGAACCCTACAGTAATTCGGCATATGGTGTTGGCGCGGAATCGATACTGCAGAACACCACTCCTAAATGATGTCGGAATGCGTCCAGTGAAGTACATAGCAGCTGGAGACAGTCTCGCAGTTGTTAGTGAGTGTTTTCAAACTCCCAGAAAACACCGAATCTGTGACAAACGCCGCTATAATATGAGGTAAGGTGACCGGCGCAGAGAGTGAAAATTTCCTTCAAGTAATTGATGGAGATCCGCGCCTCCCGATTGGCCCCTAAATGACTTACGGTGTTTCTCCAGCAACCACAAGGTGGTGGGCCATCGTTATGGGTACTTCCTACACACCAGCGCACCGAAAGGTAACGTGCCGACGAGCAGAAATCGAAAATTGTTTTTCAGCATCCTTAGGCATACGCCCAGCCTTTATGAAACGTGCGTCGGAACACATAGGAAAGTATCTAGGTGTTAACATACGCTACATTCATCACGTTGCCAGCCATAGAGCACACGGCAATTTCTCGCAGCAGGCGCGAAACCGCTGAGTGCCACATAGAAGGGCGAAACCACATTGGTTTTTCAAAGGCGTCGTGCGATCGAGCCTTTCCTTTTCTCCATCGCGGAGGCGGCGGTGAAGGCACAGATTAAATACGAGAAACCGTCGACATCAAAGGAGAGCGCGCACCACCTTGTGGTTACGCTCTTTTCATCAATCGTTGCTATAAATACATGCCATCAGCGCCTCACGCCAGGTTGCTCGGTTGAATACGGATTGGAAACGGAGCAGCTGCGCGGACCGGTGCACTTGCTTGCGCGATAATTGCGTTGCCAGATTGCGGAGGCCTCGCCACAAACGCGGAAAGCTTCCTCGCGCCCGCCGCGTCCAAGGAGCGCCGTTCGAACAGGAAGGGAAGGAAAAAGGAGGAAATTAGCGTCCCCCTCGTTTGATTCTTTTTTACGCTGCACGAGAACTACTGTCGCTTGCACCACACACACACACACACACACACCACACCACACCCACACACACACAACAAAGAAAGGAAAGAAAGAAGAAAGAAAGAAAGAAAAGAAGAACGAGAAGAAAGAAAAGAAAGAAGAAAAGAACGATAAGAAAGAACGGAAAGAAAGAAAGAAAGAAAGAAAGAAAAGAAAGAAAGAAAAGAAGAAAAGAAAGAAAGAAAAGAAGGAAAGTAAAGAAAGAAAGAAAGGAAAAGAAAGAATAAGAAAGAAAGAAAGAAGGAAAGAAAGAAGCATCGAGTCGAACAGGCGGCGGCGCGCCCAAACAACTGCAAGCGCCCTTCGAGCGTCGCCGTATTTTGCTTCCCTGCGCCCGACAGCGCGCGCAGGTGTTGCATGCATGGCGGAGCGCTGGAGACGGCGGCAGAGACATGCATGGCGCAGCGCGACTGCTTTTAGAAGGACTGTATTTCCTCGTTCTCCTTGATGGTGGCTGCGCGTTTCGGGGAGAGCGCGTCGAAAGGGACGAGAGGGACGTTACACGAGTGGGCTGCCCGTGGCATGGGACCGGTTATGATGCGGAAGAGAATCGCGTCGCGAGCACCTGCATACCTGTGAAGGCGATGTGGTGATAGGCGGAGGCTTGACGCGTGTCTGCGCGGGGCGTCTCTGCGCGATATTCGAGTACGCGCGGTTTAGCGAGCACCTTTCGTACATTTACACGATCTCCCTCGTAAAACAAAATTAAGGTGAGACGCTGTCCTAGGGCTAAGGAAACGATGTACCATCGTCCATTGTCAACTGTGGGGAACGGACACCTACACACCATGCAATCGATATCAATGCAATCGGTACATATAATGATCAACTGAACTGGTTAGCTACAAACGACCGTAGAGTATATTGCGCAACATTCGTAACGCTGGCAAAATGTTAAATGGATAGCTACGAAAAATATCCCCTCTCCTCACCCAGCATGCTTGAACTATAAAGAGCAAATAGGCAGGGGGTCGTAGCAAGAATTTTTTTTTTTTTTTGAGGTGAAAGGGGGGGGGGGGCCTGTCCTCGTTCTTTGATTTGACCTGGAGAGGGGCCTGACAGGCAAATAGTGATTTTACGCTACGTATGCCATGACAAAAAATTTCAACGGAAAGGGGGGGGGGGGGGCCACAAGTCCGGCGCCTGGTTACGCCGCTGTCAACAGGCTAACGAAAATGAACGTGATGCAGTATTCACCAGGGGTACAACGACCGTAAGTTACGTAAAGCTCTGAAACGTGTTTGTTCATAAACATGCACTACATAAACATGCACTGAATTGCTTTTCTTCATGAACAACGTGATCTGTAGGCTGCGCCCAACCAAATACCAACTCTCTATACTGCCGTCAAGTGGTTTGCAAACACGACGCACCCTCACGTAACCAGACGTCACATCCTCGGCTGAGTCATCGACTGCTGCCGCACCTTCGCGTTGCGTCATCACGTGACTTCATCTTGCGTCTCCTCTACAGAGGACGATAGCCTTAGTGTTATGAAGAGCAGCGCACCTACTCGGACAACTTCAACGTTTCCTTCGCCGCTCACAGCACAAAGCGCCCTCAAGTCTGTTTAAGCGGTTCGGCAAAGTGGGCGAGGAAGGAGGGCACGCTGGCCCGATTTCTCCGAGTGCCGCGACACGTCAGTCGAACGCAGCTGAACGTCGAATCACCACCGAAGCTTGCAAGTTCCCCCGCTTCGGTTTCCCTTATTCAAGCCTCCGATATGCCCCCAAAGACGGCTCGATACTTTTGCAGCACAAAGCCCCCGAGAGAGAGTGATTCAGCATATATTCCTCTCTACCCGCTCTCCCATTGAAACTCCGACCGGGTCGCGGGCGGCAAGAAAGAATCAAAACCTACAGGCGATAGTGATAACCGAACGTGCGCCTGGCGGGGCAGCCGACACGCCTCGGGCGCATGCGCTCCTCACAGCGAAGAAAGAAAGAAGACGAAAGGAGAAGCACGTGCTCGACCTTATTTTGGTCTTATTTCTGCCCTGAGGCAAAGCGGTTCAAGGGCGAGCATAGAAAATGCGGGGAGCCACCGCCGCCGGCGGCCTATGACGCGACATGCAGGGCCGCGTCCGTAATAACAGCGTGAAACACTCGCTCGGAGCAGAAGAAGCTGCAGGGGGCCGAGTACCAACGACTCCCTCCCCTTTCTCCTCAGCGATCTTTCGGTCTACCACGATATGCCAATGACGACGACACATTCCATCTTAGACGCGCGCGGCTTTCGAGAGATGCAGCGTGCCCTTTCCTTCACTGTAGTATTACTAGTTTATTTTTGTCCGGCAGTTAGATCATGCCTGGCAGGTGCGTCGCCTCATTACGTCGTACCGGTCTCCTCGACCCGCTTCGCAAAAAAAAAAAAAATGCGCTGCTATAAGAAGGCGCGTTTGTGGAATGGGTAGAGGGGGCGGATGATACGAGGGGTTACACGGTGAGCGGAAATGAGATCCAGTAGCGCGTATTGGAAAACCTCGATCCAACGGACCAATAGTAAGCGGTAAGAGGCTCGAATTAGTTTCGGTTACGGTTTGTTGCAGTAGTGGCGATAAAGTGAAAACAAAAGGGAGAATTTGTAGCCCTGCAGCGTCTCTCATAATCATATGGTGGTTTGGGGGACGCTAAACCCCACATATCAATCAATGTTGCACCGCAGCGAGTATAACTTCGGGCTACATAGCATCCTATACTAACAGCTGTTGTCCTAAAGCAGCGTGGCGGGCGACCTTATAAACGGCGACCGCGGTTCCTACAGATTTGCGATGCTATTAACGATCCAGACCAAATGAACTGGTGTGCTCTGCAAGTACACTATAAAAACTAAATAACGGTGACGGTTAGTAAAAAAAAAAGATCGTGCATACATAAGCTCCGTTGAACAAAGAACCGATCAGACTTTCATATTAAGGCTCGCTTGAGCGATCACAGCCACACCAAAGTCTCATTTCACTCGCATCCGAGATAACCTCGCGGGCAGCGTTGAATATCGCGTAGTGCATGCGCATTGAGGTGAAGTCCCAGATTAAGCCATCAATCCAGCAGTCTTCGCACAGGAGCGTCGCGGAGCAAGGCGTGGTGGCGTCATTACCCAACCCTTTCCTTCTTGTTCCATTCTCACTACGCGCCTGAACGTGTTCCATCACCGCACAGACAGTGCAGCCAGCGCTTCTTTTATAGGAGGCACTGGTGCAGCTGACCACCCACAACCTGTGTGACGCAGACAAGCCTTTCGAGAGTGCAGTCTTCTTCACTGACGGGTTATTTGGTTATAATCACACGCTAAAAGAAGAAAAGAATAAGGAGATGAAATTGATGATCCCGACATATAAAGCGTGGCCAGTAGAGCGAAGGCATCGCGCTCTGGCGGATGGTCGACGCAGTTCGGCTAGAATACGAAACGCCCTCTCTTGAGAGATAGGAATCTCGATCGCAACACTTTCACCTCTCCCACCCTTCCCCGCCCGCCCGCCCACCGCATTCAGTAGATTCACCACCTCAGTCGTCGCCGGACCGTCGTAGTTTCATTCCGCCGAAGGAAGTGATCATTCAATCTCATCGTCGCATCTCCGCTCCACCCACCCCGTTCTGGCGGCGCACAGAAACACACACGCACACACTGCTGCGAGACCCCCCCCCCGAAACCGCCCCGACGTTTTCTCATTCGCTTAAACGCTTTGGGTTCCCCCGAAACAAGCACGCGGCCTGTGCCACAAGTATAGCCAGAACTTTCCTTTTATCCGAGCTGCAACTATAGGCGTATAGCATGCATGAGCGGACCCGAAATGGGGCCATCTAAAGGTTGCACAGGAGGTAACAGACTCGCAGCAGCGCCGCCCCCTTTGCTATGTTATTTCCATTGCTCTCTTTGCAGTCGCGTTCGCTAGCATCATGGCTAGCATCATCCCAATCTAACATGCTTCCTCCTCCGCCAGAGGGCCAGCCCTATGTGGCTCAACCTTTTTCATTCATCATCCGGCGGCGGCGGCGGCTGGTCCGCATGCCCTGGTACTGGAACGAGAGCGTTGATACTACAGTGTACTACACCCGTATACCACCACTGTATCCTGCTCTGCGCTCTTCAGGGGCCTCGTGCCGAAATAAACGGCGGGGCCAAGCTGAGATCTGGAGCACGCGCTCACGCTCCTGCTATCTGCGCAAATTAAAATGCTAGCCGAAGTTCGTTGAGTCGACCAGCTTGCGGGTGTTCAGCGATTCTCTTCCACGATCGAAAGTAAAGCGACAAAAAAAAATTGCCCGCAGCTTCCCTCGGGGGAACACTGAGGAGGATGCGGAAGCATGTAATTGGTTAACGGGTGTTAAATTGCGACTTACTTGGGTCGATGGCTAAATTGGTTAACATGGTTGTGAAATGGGGTGTTAAATGAGTGAACACGTACGGCACGTATGCGAAAGGGCGGTGTTTTATTTATTGCGACGAACCAACGGACGAGCGGCAACTGAGCGAGCGAGCGCCGACCTTGAGTATATATACAGCGCGACGGTGCATGCGCTGTCAGCTGTCGAATGTTCTCGAAGGAGAAGCGCGCGCGCGGCACAGATGGCGACGGCGCGACGGCGCATGCGCTGTCAGCTGTCGAATGTTCTCGAAGGAGAAGCGCGCGCGGCACAGATGGTGGGCGACGGCGCGACGGCGCATGCGCGCGCGTCAGCTGTCGAATGTTCGAGAAGCGGTGCGGACGGCGCGGACGGCGCACTACAAGGCGCGAGTATAAGATGCTTCCGCATCTAATATGTTGAACGATTTTGAGTACTTCGTACTCAACTATGGGAGAGCACTGAGCCGTCCCGCTAAAACAGTTCAGTGGCTGGTACAGAGTTAGACACATTGAGAAAAGTTTTATTTACTTCAAACACGAGACAATTACAGCACTACTGGTCAATATCAATGCACATACAAAAGTGGATCTAATGACAATTCAACACATACTACGTGACGGAACTTGCTTATTTCCTATAACACTCAAGCTTGTACAACAGACACGTTTTCCATGCGACTTAACAATGTTAGCTTGTGCCGAAGAAAAAAAAAACGGAAGAAGGAAGAAAACAGACACAGCAAAGGAAAATGAACCGACAAACAACACCGACATGGTAATCTCTTAAACAATTTGACAGTCGGGGAATCTAACAGAGAGCTGGATCTTATCTCCTGTCACTCCCAAAAAAGGGCAAGACCAATGTCTCAAGAATTCTATTTCCCCGTGAGCTGCTAGTTGCGCCTCAAGGAAGCACACAAGTGTCTC
The DNA here is from genome assembly GCA_013436015.1 of Rhipicephalus annulatus. Taxonomy (NCBI): domain Eukaryota; kingdom Metazoa; phylum Arthropoda; class Arachnida; order Ixodida; family Ixodidae; genus Rhipicephalus; species Rhipicephalus annulatus. The sequence continues at coordinate 8,581 of WOVY01001335.1, forward strand.
TCGAAACTGAGATAACAGCGGCCACTGTAGCCGCAGGCGTTGCCTTCGGACAGCCGCCCTGCAGCGATTACGCCAGAGCACAAACTCGCCAGCGGCGATCACTAATCGGCCAAACCTACCCCGGGGGCAACGGTCTCTCGTGTAATAGTGAGCGACACGCAGGCTGGGCATGGTTCTATGAATTAGCCGCCAAAATGTTCTTGCCACCACGCAGGCGGAGACCGCGTGCGTCGCGGTCTCCGTGTTTCCGCAGTTGGGGCACCTGGCGGACTGCACCACCCCCCAACGCTGTAATCGTTCCAGCGTGGGCAAAATTCGCCAGCCCCTTTGCCATTGCAGGTCAGCTACCTCTTTTGGTAGCTTACCCGCCGTTAACTCGGGCCATGGGAACGTGGGTGGCGGGCTTCGTAACGTGCCCCTGGTAGAAACCAGCTGTTCACATAGACGCACAGGGGCAATTTCTCGCGGATCAAGATCCGGGTCCATGGCCGTGAGCTCCCGTGAGAGCGCCACAAGTGCCTTATAATAGGGCGGTGTATGCTCCGCGCTCGGGCACAAATTTCCCAGTGCTCGGGGGACCAGCACTCTGCGCTGCGGGCCTAGAAAAAACATGACGAGTGGTCTTGCAGGTGCCCGTACATCATCTAAAATTCCCAGCACTGTTTTAAGTGCGAGCAGCTGCGCCGTCGTACCAATACACGGGAGACCAAAGCCCCCAAGATCCCGAGGAAGCCTGAGTGCATCTCGCTGCAGGCGCTCTGTCTTCCCGTCCCAAAAGAAAGAAAATACGGCTCGGTCGAGGGCCTTCAACACTGCTTCCGGGGGAAATTCCATTCTCGAGACATAAAAGACCCGCGCCAAAAAAATACACTTGATCAAATATGCCTTCTCGGCAAAGGAAAAATTAAAGCTCGTAGCCTTCTGTGTCGAGTCAGTCACTTCCCGGCTCAGCTCCTCCCACACATCGGGTGCAACTCCTGTTTTCTCAAAAGTGATACCGAGAATCCGTAGCCTCGTAGCTATTTGGAGGTCGTGTGGTAGACTCGATTGGAGCGAGGTGTCGAGCACCATGGCACTACTTTTATTCATATTTAGCTTCGCGCCTGAGAGCCTAGCATATTCCCCGAAACGCGTGAGTACCTGCGAGATGCTATCTTCGTCTCGAACAAACACAGTGACGTCATCGGCGTACGCAGATACTGTCACTGTGGCCGTGCCCGGGAGGGGAAGGCCGCGTATTCGAGTGTCAGCCAAGACCGCACGAAGGAAGGGGTCGATACACAGTACGAATAGCATGGGGCTCAGAGAGCACCCCTGGCGAACGCCTCTAGTTAGGTGTATCGTCCCCTTCACTACGCCGTTAAGCACCAAGACACTTCTCATGTTCGCGTAGATGTTACGGAACAAAGCAACAGCTTCGGGCTGAAGCCCATACTTGCTCAATACACCGAAAAGGTATTCGTGCCTGACGCTGTCGAAAGCGTGTTCCTGATCTAAGGAGATGCAAAACCCTCGCGTCTTGGTGTGGGCCATGTACGCCAAGAGGTCCCGAGTGAGCGTGAGGGCGTTAACACATGCCTGAATACACAGGCATGGTTCAGTGTGCACCGACGCTCGCGTAGGTTTTAAATAGCTAACTTTACCGTACAAGCTCATGTTTGTGGTACTGGTTTCCGTACCAATACTTTACCTTCCTGGTGCATTTAATGTGAAACTTTGACCGTTTTAACTCGGACACATGTATGCTTTTGAAGTGCAACAAATAACCTTATACTTGATGAACGCGTGAATATTGCAGTAGCAGAGAACGAGTGATTATTGTATCAGACGTAATGAATTAGCTCAACTAAGGCGGTGCGGACGGCGCGGACGGCGCGGACGGCGCACTACAAGGCGCGAGTATAAGATGCTTCCGCATCTAAAAAAATACCGATGGCAGCGTAGAAAGATTGCGAGCACGCGATCTTTCTTATCCTCGACCCTTCTTACCCGGTTTTTGTCGGTCACCTTCGGCTTAGGGAAATGAAAAGATAACGAAAAACGAGGCTACCCAGAAAACAACAGAACCGGGGTGTATCGCGCATGAATTTTCCGCAAGTTCGCTATGTCGGTCCCCAGCTCACCGGTTTCCTTCGACTATAGTTTTACCCCGCTTTATACGAGGTCAATGCTCGAGCCTACAAAAACGCCACTTCATTTCGACTTGATTATTTTTTAAATAGGGACTGGATAATGGCTGGATTGGCGGATGCTATGCAACACCCTAAACGAACCCTAGTGGTGGCTCAGTAATAAGCACACATTCTGTACACGCCCAGGTAAGAAGGTAACGTTTATAGGTGTCGCGTCGCTATGCTCGTCGACGCGGGTTCGAATCCTTGGCGCGGGGAAGGAATGTCGACGGGAGCGAAATGCGAGAACAACCGTGTACTTAGATTTAGGGGAACGTTAACAAACCTCAGGTGGTCTACAATAATACGGCGTTCCCCGCTATAGCCTCGCTCGTTCGACGCGTGAAGCCCCACATATATTCGCAATTAAAACGCATATGATACGGTAGAGTAGTTCATAAGATAGTGTTTTGATGACTAACAATGCCGGGAATATCGTTAACGACGTCGACGTCAGCAAGTCAACTGGCAAACTCGAAGCTTTGCGAGTTCGACCCGCGAATTTTAAGCACTTCACAGCGCACATCGATCGATACTTTTTTGCACTTTCGCGTCTCACACTTAAAAACGAGACAGAAACAAGATAGCAAAGAAGGGGGGAAGTTTATTGGGGTCGTTCACCCAATCAGTCGACCGTGAGAATGCTCGGAGAAAGCTGTTAGCAACGCAGAATCAGGAATGCAGATCACGCGCACGGAGCTGCTGCAGCTATCGAGAGGTTCAGTGGAGCGTGAAAAAACTTTAAAACGCCACGGCGCGAACGGTACGAAGTAGGTATACACACATCAGCGAAAGCGTTACACCACCGCACGCGCGTAACACAAACGTACAAAAGGGGAACACAAAGATGAGTCGTAATAGATCTTCTCGGCGAGGACGGAAGCGACGCAAAACGGATGGGGGGCCAGGTATAGGGCACACCTGGAAACAGTACTTGTGTGTACGCCCTGTGACGCCTTATTATTATGTAAACTTGGCGCATACGGGTCAGTTCTTTGCGGGTCCAGAACGTTCAAGGCCGCGGCCATGCAGTCATTAGGCGTTTGTTTCGCTTGCGCCTTTGTTTCTTTCCGCTGCGATCCAAAATCTCTTCACACCCATACCCTCGTTCCCCTCCATAATAGACTACTCCAACTGCACTATCGAAAGACGAGAAGGAGAGAGCAAGGGAGGTGGAGATGGGGAGACAAGAAAGGGAGGGGTGCGCAGGTGAGACTAGTGTATACGCGCCCAATACCGGCTTGCGCCGCGACCCCGTCCCTTGCACTCACGATGAAACGTATCGATAAGCGGCGCGATTCTCGCGCGGGGCAGGCCTTCGGCGATCGTCCCGGCGCCGCGGAGTCGAGCTGCTAAAAAGGGCATCGTGAGAGAGTGCATGGTCCGCTGTAAATTAGCACCCACAGTGTTTCCTGTATATACCGAGAAATGACTAGAGACTGTATGGGCGCGTATATACGATAACTACAAATATACTGGCTCATTCAAATGTAACAGTTTAGTAAGGTGTGTATGTGTGTGAGTGTGCACCGAGCATTACAGCCTCCAGCGTTTCGAAGTACACAACTGCGTTATGATCTAGACAAACTATGAACATGTTTGTGTGTGCGAAAAAAAACGCTCATTACAAACACGCCCACACGGGCGCGACACGTGCTTTGGTTTGATTTTCGCGCAGTAATAGTGAACTATGGCCAACAATACATGTACATTACTAAAGAAATAGTGGTTTAGACCCAAAAAGTAGAATGCTCTCTGTAACAGAGCACAGTGACGTGGAGGCGGCGGAGTGGCACGAGGTGACGAGATAGCTATAAGCTTAGCAGAAGAACTCATTTTTCACGACATGGCTGCTACGCGTGCCTATTAGTCAACATGCCCGTATGAGAACATCGGCTGCTCACACTGAGCTATTCCTGATTATTATTCAATTTTTAGGGCGTGCCACACGCGTGTTTTGCGCGAGGCCAAAACGAGAAGCGTTTCGAATCCGTTGAGACCCTTCCTCTCAAGCTCTGCCGCTCTAGTCTTATAAGGGCAGATACGGCCGGTGTTGTTCAACGTGGGAGATTTACACCGGGAAACGGCAGCCGCGGTCCAAATACCTAACCACACACCGGTAATGCGGGTCACCACGCGCTATACCCTGCCACTGTAGTACATGCATATCGAGTGGCGAAAACGCGGTAGGGACCTGACCCAGATCGAGGCGATGTCTGCGGTGAGCGTTCTCGCGCGTATACAGCCGAACCGTGGGCACCGTTAGCTCGTGGCTTCGGGCAACGCGACAACGCACAAGAAAACGTAAACGCAGGAACGGCGCGAGAAAAGTGCTGCAGGGGGGAGCGGAAGCCGCTAGGCCTTTGTTTCCAGATCGCGAAAACCTGCGTCGCGGCGCTTTGAGCAAAGCAAGCCGCCGGCTAACGCATAAGCTAATCCCCTTCCCCGTCAAGGGAGCGCCAACGCAAATGTTGGCAAAGCGCTAGGTTAGGAAGAAGAAGAAGAAGAAGGACTCCCGGTTTTACGCGCTTCCACCAGTGGGACGGAAGGAAGCGAAGAAGAAGCCTGCACCGGCGCTCGTGGCACATAAGCATGCCAGGCCAGTGTGGTATATAACAGCGCGCTAGTGGACGCGGTCGTTTCCGGCAGAGATCCGTATCGTAGGCGAGCTTTTTGGCATGCCGACCGCACGGACGGGCAGCGGCAAAGAGCGGCTTGGGTTGAAGAAAAAACAAAAACAAAGTGAAATACAATGCGCGCGAAAAACGCAAGCCAGTGACCGAATATGTATACGCGTAACGTCAAGCAGAAAAGAAGGTGCAGATGTACGAATGTCTTTGTTGCTGCTACCGCCGTGGTCGTCCTCGTTGTTTACTATAATTTTTCGTCGCGAGAAGCTTCTCTATGTTAGAAAGTTGTTTACTATAATTTTTCGTCGCGAGAAGCTTCTCTATGTTAGAAATAAAAAAATAACGCGAAAATAAAAGAAAGGAACAAAACCACCCCAGAGGAATGGGAGAGGGGATGAGAATGAAGATGATCCCCTCTCGCACTCATGCAATGATGATCCCCTCTCGTACTCAGCAAACGGGAGTCAGGTTTGTGTTCTGAAATTTACACAAGGTGATCATGCACCACTATTATTGTTTGGTTGGTGAACGAAAAATAGTGAACCTAGTGAAAGAACTGATATTGGGGAGAATTGTGCGACAGCCCTCACATCAGGTGGGGAGCATCGAATTGCAACTGCGGCAAAGGAACCGAACTAAGGTGAGGATGACCGTAACAAAAGAAGCCGCTCCGTGGAGTCTACGAACAGATCTCGCCATTGTAAAGCTTAAAAAAAAAGAACAGATACATTTTCTTTTTTTTTCCTTTTCAGTGGAAACGGCGGCTGTGGCGGCGCGAGCACCCAAGCGGTCAGCGGCGGTGCCCAGCCGTGCCGGCCATCCTCGGCTGACCGAGCGAGTGGCCGGCCAACTGGCTGTATACTCGTTGGATAGAAGGTGGAGTCTTATCTCAGCATCGCGTTACCTCTCTCGCAAGTGTTGTCGGTCAGCGTTAACGTGGAAGACGCGCAGTGCCTGGCATCACGTTATATGTAAAAAAAAAAAAATGTTTCGAATCTGCCACGTTAACAGTCGGTGCCAGCGCAGCAGAATTGCAGTTTCTAACAATGTTCATGTATGTGTCAGAAACGATAGTTGGGGAACCTCGTGTGGATTCATCTTGAACGTGAAACCTGGATCTTGAACTCCATCTTAAACAAATATGTCCTAAATGAAAAAAGAAAATAATAATAAAAGGAGCAAAAGCGAAGAACGAGGAACACGAGCACCGACTCACAACTAAATGTTTAGGGCTAAAGAAACAGAATAAATAAAGAACGAAAAAGATGATAACAGGAAGAGCCATCTCTCATAAAAAGGAGTAGGACATAAAAGTGGCAATCTGACATGAAGCAATCTGACATAAAGCTGATAAACGTGAATGCACGAAGCGTTTTGAACAAAACAGAAGAACTAGAATCGACACTAATTTATGACCCTGACCTCGTGGCTGTAACAGAAACTTGGCTAACAGAGGATGTTGCAGATACGGATGTTTTTCCCATTTCATTTCATGTACTGCGTAATGACAGAATAACCCGAGGCGGAGGCGTTGCTTTACTGATTAAGAAAACTCCTCGGTACGAATTATTGTCGCCCATTAAAGACTGTGAGAACGTGTGGTGCAAATTATTTATGGGAGATATCACGTTACTTATAGGGGTTCTCTATAGGCCCCCCGGAACTTCAGTTGATATTTTTGAGAAATTGGATGACTACTTGCTAACAATGACAAACAAACGAAGCAGAGTAATAATCACAGGCGATTTTAATTTACCAGGTGTTGACTGGAATTCACGAGTTGCTGGGCCGCTTAACAGGCCTCTTGCAGAAAATCTGCTTGACATCATGATCAAGTACGATTTGGTTCAGGTAGTTGACAAGCCCACTCGAGTTCAAGGACAAACCGAGACATTGTTGGACTTACTATTTTTGTCACAGGAAGTGTTTGATTATGAAATAAGTATCGAGGGTGGAATCTCGGATCATAAGGTGGTTGCAGCAACTCTTAAACCAAATAAAAAAATAGAAAAAATAACCAGAGTAAAGGTGTACAATTTTCAGGCCGCAGATGATACCTCAATTCTTGATTACTTAGAAATGGCTTTTGACGCTATCCCGCCTACAGATGATGTAAATGACCTCTGGGAATACTTTAAGAAGGTAGTAAACGACTGTTTGTCACGTTTTGTTCCCCAAAGAGAAAAGAGAACTGCAAAAGCTAACCCATGGATTACCAGAAGCATCATTCACCTAAAACGACGACTATGTCGCGTCCGTCAGAAAATACCAAGAAACCCGTCTGTTATTGCTCACATTAGTGCTCAGGTACGAAGAGAAGTCAAGCAATCTAAAAGTAATTTTCTAACTAATATATTGTCTGAATACATATACAACTCTCCCCAGAAATTTTGGCGGTACCTGTCTAGTTCGCAGTCTGAAATAACTGGGCTTTCTATAGACGGGACCTCCTATAGCGAACCGATTCAGATTGCCGAAGCACTCAATCATTACTTCAGTACTGTTTTTTCTCCAAGTATTGATCATTCAAAAAAAGGCTGTACGTTCGATGATACTAGTTCCAATCTTCTTACCGTATCTAAAGAGGGCGTAATGGCATTACTGCTTGAATTGGATCATAAAAAATCACCTGGTCCGGATATGATTCCCAACGAATTTTTGAGGCGCTACTCTGATTGGGTTTCTAGTTTCTTAGTTAAAAATTTTTAATTTATCTTTGTGTACTGCCACTGTTCCGATTGATTGGTTATTAGCAAGAGTTGTGCCCATTTTCAAAGCTGGTGACCGCCTTAATGTTTGTAATTACCGTCTTAATGACCACCTTAATGTTTTACAGCCCGCAAGGGCTAGCAGTATTGTAAATAAATAAATAAGACGACTGGTCCTTAACTGTGTGTAGGAAAAACACTCCCCAAATACTCGATTGCTTTAGAGCGTATAAATGGCTTTAATTCACATCACTTCATTGCTGTTGTTTTTTCATCAACATTTTTTCCTCTTTCGAAAGAGAGAGAGAGAAACAGTGTAATCGAACTTCATATCCTAAAACAAAAGAAGACGTAAAGTCGGCTTCTCCTCATCTATATGCACATTGTGGCAAAGCCAGCTTCGCGGTGCTTGATAAACGTGCAGACACTTGCGAAAAAGTTGGCCAAGGTTTCAAGAGCCAACTATTGTGCGCTAGACAGTAAAAACACTAAAGAGCAAAAGGATTTTTCGCGTATTACAAAAGTGCTATTTCCCAATCCCGGAAACAACATTCTTACCGCAACACAAAACTCGGTAAGCGAGAAAATGCGTGAAAAGAAACTGCGGATGGAGACACCATCTTAAGATTCCCGCACCAAGCATTGTGACGTCATCAATTTGTGATGTCGTCTACTGGGGCCTAGGTAGCTTTTAATCGATAAAATTGGAATGCATTGTAATCTGCGGCTGCCATAAATTTAGCTTAAGAAGTGACAGAAAATTTCATCGAGACCATGTCTCGATACTACGAAAAATACATTGTGGAATTTCTCAAGTCACGCGCGGAGATCACAGCGCGAAATTTAAAAACGAAACTCAGACCTTCATTTTCTCCGCTAATAATAAACTTACGACAGTAAAACACTACACATTACACGGCACTACATTAGACCGTTATGACATTAGCGTTCTAAGAGTGCAGTCTACCAATCGATAACAACTCCTTGTTTCTCTTTAGTGTCCTTTTAAAGAAATAACGACAAAAAGTCAGGGCTGGAGATTAACTACACTGTCAAATCAGGTATGCTGCGCACCTTTCGAAGGGAGAATAATCAGAGAGGGGACCGTAAAGGGGGTGGGGGAGAAGTTAAGAGAAGCGAACCCTCCAGACCTTTCTTGCATTCGCCTGAGACGACTCAAAGCCGGAAATCATCCGGTGTGGCTCATGTCATGAGATATATGTCATTTCCAATTAATAATAGCTTGCGGAGATCTAAGACCCGGTCGGCGAAAGCTCCGCCGGATTTCCAATACAGTAGTTACCAACCAACCCCGGCTGCGACAGACACACCCCCCTGCTGCGATGACACACTGAATGGTTCACAGCGAGAGAGGCTTGAGGCAATAAGAGATATAGGCCAACTATTCTCTCCACCTTAGATTATCCCGCGCGTGAGCTCTGCGTGTGGATGCGCCGCTGTGAAGAAAACAAAAATAGAGATAAAGAAAGAGGAAATGGCACTACGGATACGACCCACATGTTCGCTTCGACTCCCCAACAATGAGACGGTTAGTCTAGTTAATCTCCTTCCGCAGTAAAGTCCGAGGACGGGTCAAAGTAGGCACCCCCCCCCCCCCCACCCGTTCCCTCTTGCTCACCTGCACTGCACAAGATGGCGTCCATCGCAGTTGGCGCGCTGTAGTTTCTCTTCTATTCCTCTACTTGCTTTTTTCATACTCTCCTGCCAACTTTCTAACCGCTTCGTAGCATAAGTAAAAGTCCAGCGTGCAAGAAAAGGTCATCGGGAGCACGGCGGGGCGGAGGTGGCGACCCCCACACCACCGGAAAAGCCGACCGCGAGAGTTTGGATAAGCGAAGGGGTTCAGTGCATGGCCTCGGCACCTCTTCTTCCTCCCCAGCGAGGTGGCACGTCATCTGTTTTGTCGGCTGCTCCGCGCACTGTGTGCGGGAGCGTTGGCACTGCGGGCTGGTGGATTAATTATTCCGCGGTCGGACACACTGATTAACTGCGGAGACGCGCGCGTGCTTATAAAGAAGCACTCGCAGTGCTGCTATCGGACTTTCCTGGCGTGTGTATAGCTTTTGTTCAAAGACTGCCCGACCCGGGCGGTCGCGCGGTGTCTTGGCGGAGGAGTGGGAGATAAAATGAGTGCCGGAGTGCCGGGTTTCCGATAACGTCGACGCGCGGCTCGCATGTCGTTTACTTTAGCACACCACCCACCTAATATGTGGCGCGCCACGTGGAAAGGGTTTGGTTTCTCTCCGGCGCCGTGTAATTAACAAGTTCACGGAGATGATGGACGACGATGTAGTACAGTGTTTTTTTTTTGTGTGTCTTCTGTGCTCGCGCGCGCGATTACTGAATGAGAAACCGGAACTCATCTAACAAACAGTAATTTGTACCGAGCTTTCGAGCCATTTAACAGAATGTAAACGGGCGTTGGCTACCTCTTCAACGCTCTCTGCACATTTATAACAAACTAGCTCGACTAGTTTGTTGTAAATTTGTTATAGATGCATACTGACGTTAAGACGCGTAAAAAAAGTGAAAATCTACCATTTTCATGATCTGCTCAAGTTTCCTCTGGCATTTAGTATCGAGAAAGTAGCAAATCAGATAAATAGCAACACAACGTCTGTGACATCGCACAAATTAACCTATTTATATCGCCAATCATTGTCAATTGGGCAGTGAAACAAGCAGCATGAGCCTTGGCGATTAGTGCCTGCTTGAGGGTCGGGCGTACACCTTCAAAGGTGGTTACAAATATCTAACCAAAGAAACGATGCAATCGGGCGATTCTCAACACACAAAACAAGATGCAGATACAACAATAAATATGGTTAATATTTGGGGAAATGGCTAATTAATGCACTATTAGACAAAACTTATAGCGCAAGAAAGATTTTTTTTCTTATCCACTAAGATTTTTCCAGTAAGAAGGTATGACTCCCCAAGGACGAACGTGCGACAAATCTCAGACCCCGAAATTCTTGTGCTTCTCAATATTTATTTTTATACTGCAAGATCCCTGAGGAATACATCGTTAATCGGACCATAGAAATGCGAAATGTGGTGGAAGTATGACACGCACCTTTCGAAGAAAAAGTACGATACTAGGTGCATCGAGAGATACTGTTGAACTCTGCAGATATACGTTGAACAACCGTAATCGCTTTGAGGCAAGGTAAATCACGGGCGCTGTTCGCAGTGCAGGCATTGCGCACTTGTTGGGCGTAAAGTGGGTCGAGAACCTCTCGGCCCCACTCGTGCAACAACGGCTTATCAGTTCCTTATCTCGCTATCTCTACGAAGCGCATCCCCGTGCTAACAACAGACGCAAGCACCTGCTGTTCGACCAGTTTGTCAGCCGGCTAAAAAGACCATCAACGGTGCGCAGGTGTGCCGTTATGTGGCATTCTATCTGTGATTTCAGTTTAGACATCCGTGATCAGCCAAACTCGTCGTAATCTACGAAAACGCAAGGCGAGTACTTCACCTTTATATGTATCAGAAGAAAACAAAAAGAAGTTTCGTTTTGCAGGTGAGAACGAGACACATTTTACGCACTTGTGCTCCTGGCGAGCCCATGATAGCGCCCTCATAACTGCTTTCCGTAACAGTGACAAACAGAGATAAACAGTGATAGTAACAGTGCCGTAACAGTGATAAAATTGATCTCTTGTAATTGGTATTTCGCTACAAAAAAAAAAAAAACAAGGAAGGAAACCTGTCCATCAGTATCGGTAGTACGCTTTTTGAAACCCAGGGAGAAGTGAAGCATGTACTCGAGGAGAGCTCAGCAAGAAAGAAAGAAAGAAAGAAAGAAAGAAAGAAAGAAAGAAAGAAAGAAAGAAAGAAGAAAGAAAGAAAGGAAGAAAGAAAGAAACTACCGACAACAAAGCAAACTAGCCGCCTCGAGGAAGCGTAACACCAAACGCTGGAGGAAACCCCAGACGCAATTTTCGTGAAGCTTCAATAATCTGGGAGGGGGGGGGGGGGGTATATAGTACAGAGCTATCTGCGCGAAGGCAATCTCGGGCTGACCACACTTCCTCTGTATAGCTAGACCCGGCTGCATTTACAGGGGAACGCGGACGAGCCCACGTACACACGTAGATACCGGATATGAATGGCGGCGCAGGCCAAACGCAACGGCGAGGCATCCCGGTTCGCGAAAGGCGGGTGTCCGCCACCGAGGAAAGTTGGGCAAGATTACGCGAATACCGAAGTGTCTGACACACAGACTGTTGTTACCTGTGGTGGCGAAGTGAATACGAAAGGAGGCGCTCTTTTGTTGGAGTTCAAAGGCGACTGTATCGGTGCTAGAGTCAGTGTATCTGTGTGAGGAAACCGGAATTGAAAAGATGGTGAAGAGAAAGAGGGAAGAGCCAAGGGGACTTGAGAGGTATACAGCAACGTAAACTCCAGCGAAGTTGCGAAGGTACACCAGGGCTTCGGTGAAACACAGGACAGCTGGACACTTTGACTAAAGAAAAGAAACAAAGAAAGAAAGAGAGAGAGAGAGAGAGAGAGAGAGAGAGAGAGAGAGAGAGAGAGAGAGAGAGAGAGAGAGAGAGAGAGATAGAGAGAGAGAGAGAGAGAGCAACGAGAAGTGCACTGAGAGCAAACGACGCCTCCGTATACAGTGCTGAGAAACGAAGACCGAAGCTTCTCCGCCGCTTCACTCATTGAGCATTCAGCTTCACAAAATGGTAGAGAGGTGGCGTTAGCAGTGTACCCTATACTAGCGATATAATCGACGCGCGATCCAAGGAAAGCCGCAGCCGTGCTTCGAAGCCAAATCCGCGAGACGGAAGTTCCACGTATATATAAGATCGGCAGAGCACATACAGCGGATGTGTGCGCGTAGACAGCGCGAGTGGAAACGAGCAGCAAAAGACGCTCGTTTCTTTCCAGCTCCGAAGGAGGTTTATACCAGAAGATTTATCAAATGTTTCAACCAGGGATTACAATACACCCTCCATGGTTGCGCCTAGTGAAGGAGACGCGCGGTCACACGAGTTTGACCCTGTTACGCAGCTGCCAAGACGGAAACCTGGTTGCTCGCAGACACACGCGCGCGCGCGCTAGAGCGCGAATTTGCCGCCAGGCTCAATGGCGTCTCCTGCCGACCGTCGATGGCGATATAGGAGAGAAGCACTGGTGCTTTCGAAAGGGACTGGTTTCGCGCCTAGCTCAGCAGGTTGTCGATGGCCGATCGGGCGAAAGGAAAGCAAAAATGGTATATACGTGTTACGGACGTGCATTCATACGGCCGTATTCTTCTAGTGGTGTTTAGGGCGTCCGCATTTTTCCCTCATAATGACGAACCAACTATAGTCTAGCAACAAGTACTTCTATAGATACCACACGGACGTGTTCACACACTTTAGAGTGCAGGCATACTACAACACATTTATAATACCCATAAGACAAAGCTATGAACAGGCCACCACTGAAGAGTGAATCGACACAACTATTCTCATATAAGCGAAACCTCGGGACGACTACACGTTGCTCGCAGTGTAGAGCGAACCTCCGTCGCCGCGCTGCAGGCGCGCTCTTGTACTATACGCATGGTGGCGAACGCAATTAGTAATACGGGGTGTGGAAATGCAATAAGAAAAAGTGGTGTGCGATCAAATGAGAGAGAGAGAGAAAGCGTGTGTAACGTACACGTAGCATAGCGCTGCGTGCTGCTCGGAGCTGACCAGTTCTCCAAGAAGAGGCACGGCTAGCGCGAAGACACTCAGCGAGCCATTCCCCGCCATTGAAGCAACGAGAACGCATGAACGCCGCGCAGAGCCACGCTTGCCGCAGCAGCCCCTTAGCATGCGATACGTGAGCGGAATACCGTATATTGCGGCGCGCGCGAACGCTCGGACCATGCATGGTGCGCCGTTCGAGCCCCCCTGCATTCTCGTTTCCTACACGGCGTATATCAGCAAGCCTGGCGGGCGAGGCGCTTGACAAATAAGCCGCTTTCTCGAAGACAAGGAAGTTGGGGCCCGTCGACGAAGGGCAGTTTGTGGTTCGCGCGGAGCAAACGACGTACTATGTATACGTTCGACGAACGCCGGCCCTATAAGGCGCGAGATTCACGAGCCGAACAGCCGTAAAATGTTACCGTTGTATAATGAGAAGGTGTAAGCACCGCGTGAAGTCGGTGCGCCGACCTTTCTCTCGGGAAGGTTTCTTCGCGCGCGGTCGCGTGGAAGGAAAGTTGTGGAAGTCTGCGGAGGAGTTTCGGACGAGAGCATTTTTTTTCTTCGCGATAACTCTGTGAGATCTGGCCTTTAAGAAGAACGTGAAAATAAACATTGAGTGGATACAATGATAATAATTCCAGCAGCAATGAATCCATTTGAGAACCGTATCAAAGTTTCACCACATGTCTGTTTACATGTTACTTTAGAATAATGTACACTCGAGTTTTGTATATGTACATTCGTCTGATAATGTCTATGCAGCGTGATTACTACAATTAGTAAGTCGCTTACACGTTGCCAAGAGGGCATTTATTTTGGGGAGGGGGGGGGGCACGTATACGACTGTGGTATTTTGCATCAGCTGACGCTGGCTATACAGGAACATCGGCTCCTATATGAGGCCAATCCGATGCGTAGAAACACGCGGCTCTTACAGTCATTTTTCTCAAATCTTTATTAAAACTAAACGCATACTGGTCATATGGTCCTCAATACACCCTGAAGAATCAAATCAATTCAAGGGTTAGATCCATCTCACGTAAGTCCCCACAGGTGGCGAACACGAAAAACCCAATGTGATGATGAGATTGGCGAAGCACTTGATAAATACCAACACCATCTATAAAGCGCACTAGCAAAACTTCGCCTCTAGTTTGACTTATTTCGCAGCGCATCATTTTATACATAGTGGATATATCGCAATGACACTCAGGGATTTGGTTCATTTCCACTTGTATTCCCGTTCGAACCACTGGCAGGGTGCATACACCAAGGCGGCAGGCTTGTTTACAGCACATTAAATTGTCCCGACTAAAACGCGAAAGCGACGCGCTACGCGGTGTGTCGAACTCTTGTAAGCCCGACCAAGTGTAGAGGCGGACCAGGAAAAAAACCTCTCGGCGCTAACAGACATGGACAGACACGTTCATTGTATACGTCGACCTATAGCTCCGTATACGTGATGGGCCCTGCATGGTTCGCCGAAGTTTACAGCACAGCTTTGGAGAAAACCGGGCGTGAAAATAACGGCCAAATGTAGGTCCCTCACGAAAAACGAGAGAGAGAAATCACCGATCCGTATCGAACGTGGCCGCCCCACGAAGCCAGTGAGGCAGCCAGGCGAGCAGAAGGCAAGCATTGACGGACGGCTTTCAAAGACTAATCACAAGCAGCTAGCGGGGAGGAGATGCAGTGGAGACGGTTCGGGGCGATGCGCGCACGAAATAGGCGAAAAGAGCGTGGACCGACAAGCACGCAACAGCGAGCCGAGCCGAGGCAAAGCCAAAGCCAGATACGCTTTGAAGAAAAAAAAGGGGCGGGGGGGGGGAGGGGGGCATTAACGTTTTTGACTGACTTCTCTCTCATTTTACCCCACCTCCTTTTATGTGTATGTATACTTTCTTTTCCGTACTGTGTACATGCAAGCGCCATCTGCCTGAAGAGGAATGGCGATAGATGGAGAGTCAGGTTAGCCAGTGCTCTTACACCGTGGCCAGAACTTATACCGGCTGGCTACCCTGTGAATTTTATATATTTCTACAAGGCTGCCTATGGGAAACTGTGACGAGTATGTAAGGTTAAAAAAATAAAGAAAGACTGAGATGGCGAGAGCATCGTACATATCGGCCTGCCGGATCTGCGCGAAATTCTGCGCGAAGACGGTCTGCACGAAGGGGGGAGGTCGTGCGTCTTTTTTTGAATGTGTGTATTCTTTTGCGTCGGACTTTGCCGCACTGCCTCGGCTCTCTTTTTAGTTTTTTTTTTTTTCGTAGAAGCGCAAAGTAGGATAGACCGCGCCGGAATATCTCTCCGAGCGGTGCTTGCTGAATGCGGCACGATAATGGGCAGTATACTCGTCGGCCTGCAAGCGTCTGACCAGGCACTACAGCTCTCGTGGGCCCTACGAAAAAAAGATGTATGCGTGTAGCTCCTGGCCCATGAAAGCACGTACCAGACGAAATGCATTAAAAAAAGTTAAATATACGGAAAACATGACGATAGAAGTGGTGCGCTGACCGCTGCGTGCGGCGTAAGACACCAAGAAGGATGCACCTTGGCGTTCCTTTTCCTTATTTTTCTCGCCGCATGTGGACTAAAGGCCCATATAGTCGTGAGTTCACGTCGATCACGACTTGCTCCAGTCTATAGCTGCGTTATACTCCCCCCTTCAACATCACCCCCTTCCGCCCCGGCATTTTCGAAACAGCGTATACGCGTACACGTCCTAGACTGACAATGTGTACTACAGAGGTCGACAAACGCGAGTGCTATACAGTTTGTGTTGTTGTCACGTGGACAGTTAGAAAAGCAAGCGACAGCCGTACTGTTTATCGGTCGAAAGCGTCAACATCAACCTGCGAGCTTGCCTTTCAAGATCCCAGTCATACCACTACTCAGTATACTGGTATTACTGGCACAAGTTTTCTTGAAATCACCGTCGGTATGAACGTTAACACGAGTCATGCATGAAAAAAAAAAGAAAGAAACCTCAAGACGTGATAACGTCGCCACATGATATCACTGGTCACCAAAAATTTTCGACGTAATATTGACGTCATCATGACATCAAGTAACGTTACGGACATGACGTCATATTATGACGTGTCCGCTTAGTAAAAGGTGAGCCGATCCGGAGTGACTGCAGAGACACGTGAGGTGCCTTAAACCACCTCCAACCCCGCAGGTCGTACAAAACAACATTCGGTGCTGGAAGCTCTCGGGGTGGAGAGGCGAGGGAAAGGCGGATTCATACAAGACACAGAGAAGACGAGGAAAAGATAGATTTCATCTTGGAGTCTTCCCTACACAATGTGTAAGGAACCATCTTTGTTTTTAATTTCACTTTAAGGCAGGCTAACTCCCACTCAAGATTATCGCATCGAAACAGCAAATACGGACGAGCTGTTCCACGTATGCGTGTTTGCGCGCGTGTGTTCCTGACAGACAAGGCGATGACTATAGGATGCGTACCGTTGCCCCGGCGGGCATGCAGCTCTTAATTCGCCGCCCGCACGAGGCGCATTGCTGAGATTATAACTTCCGGCATTCCATGGCACCGCGGACAAGCTCTAGATTATAATATATAGAGGGCGAGCAGCTTATTCGGAGGAACGAGCGCACTGAGAGGTGCGGCGAAGTGCACGCGGTGTATACAAGTTCAGAACCAGACCACTACAGCTGTTGAGACATTGATTTAGTTGCATCGCCAGACGAGGATGAAGAAGATGTAATTACAAAAAAAAAACGACACATACTCCGTAAACAAGTAATAACGAATAAGGATCTTCGCATACATTACGACAGTCTAGAACGCTTCCAGCGACGCCTCCCCCCCCCTCCCACTCTACTCCTGATATTATGCGCACCTTTACAGGGACTAACAAGACATGTGCCGGAAAAAAACAGGAAAAATAAACGAAGACAAGCATTTGCCTTTCGCATAATTTAATTCTTTCTGAACATTTGTGTCGTTATTTCTCGGCTTGCATGGAGCGGTGTTTCGCAATGTCCATCGCTGAGCGCAGGTCTTCAACGCAATGCAAAGCGTACGAGGGAAGAGGATACAGCTCGGCGGGGTATCCCAATAAGGCCGGTTCCGTTTTTAATAGAGACCCCCGACTCGTTTTTCTTCCACGCCCTCTTGTGGAGCGCAAGGAAAGAAGCCAGCGGGCACGCCACCGCTACGTACTCCAACTCACGCGGCTGTCAACTGCGTCGCGCCAGTTTTCTCGCAGCGATTGCTCAACTCACGTTGCTTGGAAGGTGGATAAAGCCCCCCGAAAGATTCGCTTCTGCACAGCTGAAAAAGGAGCTGTATATAGTCGAGCAAAGTAGCGACTTGGGCGAGTTTGTAGACGTTTCTCTTTTTTCATCTTCTCGCGAGAGCGCTGTTTTATTATGAAGATACAGCTGAGCGTTACACGGCGGATTTGCACCGAAAATGGCGTTTCTGCAGTTATGGTTGAAACATGCAGCCTGTGTGACTGTGTTTTGAAAACCACGTCGAAAGACGACCCTTTGATGTCAGCGTATAAGGTAAGCCTAAATGCATTGATGCTTCCTAACCTAGTTGAAAACAAAGCGTTGTGACCAGTGTCAGACGAATCACTCATCGCCTTTACAAAAAAAAAAAACAAGACAAGACCACGTCAACAGTACCAATGACACCCTTGCGAATTCTACCGACAATAAGCGCAGTACCCTCTCCAGTGGCTTCGTTTTTGCACGCTACAACTGTGGCACGTGTGCACCCGTCGCAATAGAACATCAGCGCGTTGGCACATAGCAATCACAGACCAAAATCAATAATTAAAGAAATGAAAGCGTCACGAACAACGGAACGGCATCTTCGAACCCGCGCCGCGAGCACGTGCTACTGACCCCCGACGCAGTTCGCTCTTGTTACGTCGAGAGGATGCGTACTGAATCGGCCAGGCGTCTGTCTGTACACGTGTGTACAAATACACCCACATACGTACACGTATACAGGAAGGATCCAGGAAGCGCGTTGCTTGAAGGCGCCTGCCCACGCCACCTATGCTTCTGGAAAGCCAAGAAGCTGGCACGGCTGACGCGCCCGTCTTGTCACGTGTCCGTCACGTCGTGACGCAGTTCGCCGCTACTCGTCCCGCCGCGTATACGAGTCGAGTTCTACGGAGAAAGAAACGTGTGCGATTTGAGTGACGACGAGATTCCGCACGTCAGCGTAGATGACGGCTCGATATGCAACCCAGTTCACCACCCATACGTGCAGGAAATCAATCTGCGGCAGTGCTCAACTGTGTAATAGGTCCGCAGCTGAATGAAGCATGTCGCCAGCGAAGAACAGCTGCGCCTGCTATAGAAGCAGGACGAAGTCTGGTAGCCTAGCAACGTTGTTGCCCGCCGGGGTATAATACGTGTTCGGAAAAAAGAATTGCGTTACACCGTATAATACGTGTTTCTTACGTTCGGGAAAAAGAATTGCGTTACTTCGAACGATTAACAAAGGCGCTTTACTAGGAATAAAATATCTTGACTTATATTTCGTCATCGGTTTCATACTTCTTTTTTTTTTTCAAAATCTCAAACGATGACCCGGACGTAGCAGGTTTTGGGCAGCTTCCATCGCAAGGGTGAAAGTGGTTCGAATCAGACGAGGTATGTTCATTCTCATTTTGCTCCACGAGTATCTCAGCGGACTTAACTCTAAACAATCTTGGTCAAGAGTGAGGCTATACCTTTAAAGCACGCGCACTTTCACAGCATATCCTTAATTAGCCACTCGCAGAGCTACTATATCAGACTACGATTCTACCACGCGTACGAAACCTACCTTAGTTCCAACAGTGTATTGAAAAGTGCCATGCTACATCGTCAGCAGCATTATTTTTTAGGCGGTGCACCATGCTCCCAACAGGGCTGCAGAAATTTGGCGCCTTCTTCTTCATCTAACCACTACCACCACCACGGCATTGATTTATTTATGTGTGTGTGCAAGTCAATCTTTCTAATATCTCTCAAAACCATTCCTGTGTCCCTGACGTCAACTGGAAGGCGGAAAACCAAATATTCTTCAAATACATCGTACCAACACGCCCAAGTAACCACTTTAGCCACAAATATTATTATTAAATTCCCTACCTCCCCTTTCTTTCATCTCTCTTCAGAACGGGCAACTTCTATTCAGCTGGAACTCAACACTGAATCCTAATCACATCCCTTCCGGTTCTGTAAAGCTCTGCTCCGCATCCTAACCGCGAAGGGCACGGCCACACCTTCCGGACTCTTCGTTACCTGGGGCACGTGGAGATCAGACGCACGGAGGCGCGGCCAATTCAGCTCCGCAACCATCCTCAGCTTCCTCGGGCAAGCACGTCCACAGCCGCCATAGCGCTGGCGCTCAAGGCGAGCGCGTTGACGGGCGAAATAACGGCTCGTCGCGCCGCGATGCGGAAATAAGTGAGCTGTCATCGCTCGCTCCACTAGGGGCTGCCTTCAGCGAGCGGGCTCCAGACGTATATAAGGGTCCGAGAAGAATATGAAAGGGAAGTAGGTGGATATATCGCCTCCGGGTCGGACGGGAAAGTCGGAAGTATGCATGGAGTAGTGTGTATTCAGCCAGACAAGCCGGGGACTGTCTCGGCGGACTGACCGGGAAGCGTCCTCGGACATACAGAACGTAGGAACGGGACTACACCTTCTTGTTGCCTGCTGCCCCAGTGCGCCCAGGAAAGAGACGATAGTTATTCGGAGCCGTGCCCGGGTGCCCCCTTCGCTGCCTGGTACAATCTCTTCAGTTGAAGACGCGTCCGCCACTGACCGCTCAGTGTTCGTATAGACAGTCTTTCAGCTTTTTCTCTCTGTCTTGGTTTCGTAAGGTTCTGGCTCGTTTACCTCCTCGGCGTAACGAGAGGCTTCGCGCCAGAGGGCGTAATGTGGGTCACTCGCGTAGCCGAGAAGATAGCGGGGCGGACGGACTCATCCGGACGTATAGCGGCGGCACGTGTTAGCAAGAAAACGACCGCGTTAGTCGCTTTCAAGCAACGCTCAACGCCTGACAAGCGAAGCGTGCGTGCCTCCCATAGTTTGCAGCTTTACGCGCGCGTAAGGTTTGGTGTAATAGGTGCCCCGTTTCGCGGCGGTCTTCTTTCGCCCGCTTCCTCGCCAGTTCGCACTTCCGCATGCTGACGGCTTAATCAGCAGGCAAGGTTGGGATATCTCATACGTTGGCTTTGGCTGAGGCGTTGGCTTATAGGCAAGGCGTTCCGGAAGGACGGTGACAGCAGGATGGGCCGAGGCCAGCCTAGGAATACAGTAATGGGCGCGCAGAGTCTTGATGCGCACTGCAGGGCTCAACTGCAATCTGGAAATCACCAACCAAGAAATTGCCCGCCTTGAAGACGTCACGGAGCTTAAGTACAACACTCAAGAAAGCGGCTCAATCGGTCTAATTGCGGCATTAGCGTAATTTTTAACAGTCGTAAAGAGCATGCAAGTTATTGTTGCTCGCGCGTGCCGGACATATCAATCCTTGCCCCCTGCATTCATCTATGTCCTGAAAGACGCTCTATTTTACACAGGGCCAGCCATATATAGAAACGCAGAATAGAAAAACCCCCGCAACTCGTTTCACTTTTTTTTTTCAGTTGCGCAAGCACAATGGGTGGACAGAGATTAGGTAAGTACGTAAGGCGAAGGGCCGCACACCGGCGATACGGTACTTCAACGTTTACTTATGGCAAAGGTCAGGTTAGGTTACTCACCTCAGTGAATCCGGCACGCAAAAAAGCTAAGAAGGCAGGTGACGCGGAACGAAGAGAGAAAGAAATAAGAAGGCAAAGCTCCCCAAGTGAAGCACAATGAGTGACACATATGAGACGCAAAAACTTACGCACCCTCAGAACTTTCCCTTGGTCACGGGCACAAGAGAAAATGAACAGCGACTCGTCAAAAAGCTAACGAATCAAAACGCAAAGAAAAAGTGGGAGATGAGAGAACGAAAGCGTATAGCGCAATGACAACCAAGTTGGCAGGAATTCCTTTCCCACAATTGCGCCCGTGTCCGCAAAGGGGTAGGGGGAGGGGAGGTCACGTGACGTGTCGGCCTCATGGGAACGCTTCATGACGCCTCCGCTCGAAACAATAGCCGCCACCTGACGTTTATGGCGCGCGCCCGTCTCCGAGCCGCGGCCGTATAAGCAGCTCCGGGAAGCGCGATTCCGACGCCGCAGCTTTCTCTGTTCGTACACAAACAGCGTCCCTTTCTTCCGCTGTCAAGCGTCCGCGAACGCACGCTCGTCATTATACAGCTAGATGATAGCGTGCGTGCGAACCGGGCGCTGTGGGAAACAGATACTCTTCATTACTACAGTCATACGGCGCTTAAGACGCGCACTGCACTGTGACTGGCGATGACGGGCGAGAGACGCCCCGTCACTCTCCCAGAAATATCGTGTGAATCGTGAATTAGACGCCAGAGTAAGCGACTCCTCTCCAGACAAAGAAACAGAAAGAAAACGAAACTACAGAGATGCATGCGAACCTGGTTCGTATAAAGAACAGCGTAAATTGTAAGCAAGTTCCAGTAATCAACCTTGAAAGCCGAGCAAACGAAATATTCTAGCAGCTTTCTTAACTATTTGCATGTCTCGGAATGTTCGCAGGCAGACTTTTTGGGGGTCTCAGTTGGGCCCACCCTGGCTACAGAAAAGATACACATTTATTACACACATATATAAGCCATTCGAACAAAAAAAGGCGCCGAAGATAAGTCGGTCTTTTAACAGCGGACATTATTGAAAGGCCAACACGATCCACCATTTTCCCAAAATAATTGATCGCATACCATATGTCGTTTATGTCACAGCACTCCCACCTCTACCCATCCGCGCCCACCATCGCTCACTTCTCTCTTACCAGTCTCCACTTTTCATCAACTGCGACCCTCAAGATCTCACAAAAAAAGAATGAAAAAAAAAGTTAGAAAAGGGAAAAGAAAGAATAAGTTTAATGTAGCAGTTATCACTTTTTCCACACTAAACTCCTGCTTTTTTTTTCCGCACTTTTTGTACATTTCTGCGTACCGAAGAACAACCAAACAAAGAACCAAAACGAGTGTTGCCTGCGTTCCCCCGAGCAACTTCCAGCGTATCCCGACAAGCAGCGCGCGCTACAGGACACTTGAGAAAGACGACAGGAAACGGACCAGCCGAGCAAAAAAAAAATATAAGAAACCAGAATAAAAAAGAACACTGTCATTTCCTCATTCGTCGAAAGCTCTTCTCGCGAGCAGCGGGAGAATACTCGTGGTCCCACGCCACGGCCGACTAGAATGTCTGAGGACTCGCATTTCGGCGTCGACGACAGCCAGACGTCACCACCAGAGAGGACCGTCCCCGTGTCGGTGAAGAAAGAACCTCTCAGTCACCGCCGCCTATCCTTTCTGTCGTAACGGGCGTCGAAAAAGACAGAAAAAAAAAGTGACCACGGCGTTTCCCGAAATCGGAGCCCGTGAGCATGCAGCCTCGCACGTGCACACTTTCTCGCGCATGTCACAGTCGGTATCACGCGTGCTCATGCGATGGCAAGACTTCGGCAGCACGCCAACCAACTTCCGGCCTCGAGTCCTAGCATTCGCATTTGCCTGACGACAATCCCGTTCACGTTAACGACACACTTCATTGATGGGGCGCAATTTCGCTCAATTTTTTCCGGTACGATTAAGCAAAACCGACGTACAAATTGGATTCATATAACTAAAGTTACGACCTGATTAGCTGGAAGCGAAGTTCACAGAATACTGCGTACGATCGCATAATGACTCAATTCTGAGGTTTATCTTTCAGCGCACAAAAGTAAGATGGGCTATGGGTATTTCTTTTACTTGTTCAATACTTGGGAATCATGTTATATTGCTCGTAATCAAATTAACGGCATCATATCACTCGGCTCAGTACTGCGTAATAATTGTCACATGCAAATTTCGAGTCAGCATTTGTTGTTTCTTGTTTCAACGTTCAAATGCGGGTTCAACGCGCGCTAGTAGACGGTGAATGGGTCTTGCTAAAGCGAAAAATAAGTAAGGACCAAAACATAGATGCCGAAGAGAAGCGCGTTTTCGGCATACTCATTCCCAGTGAATTCGCGCCATTCCTAAAGCAGTCAACGTTATCAAAACCATCGTCATAACAGTCAATCATTTGCGATCAAGATGATGTGATCATCGTCAGTGACACCACATCATCATGATCATCATCATCATCAGCCTGACTACGTCCACTGCAGGACAGAGGCCTCTGCCATGTTCCATCAGTTAACCCGGTCCTGTGCTTGCTGCTGCCAATTGACTATGTGACACCACACAGTCAATCGCATAGCCAATAGCGTCAGTGTCACCGAACTTCACCGCACAGTAAATCAGATATGCCCCATGACGTTCACGTGTTGCGGAGCACCGGATGTCTCCGGGGCTCTCATATTCGGCGACGTCCGGACGTCACCCGAGGCGGGTCGGCGCCGCAGTGCGAGCCGAGAACAGACCGGAAATGACGATTGCTCCATCCTCGCGCCACGCAGTGGCATGGCGCCGAAAGAGAAGCCACTGCTTCTCGCAAAACGATCTCACTTGCACGTGCACGGCCCATATTTTTGTATGCATACACGCATCTCAGTTGCTTCTTTCGACGTCACACGCCGTGGTCCGTGAGAAAAAGTTATCCCCCTTTCTCGGCGACCAAAGATATGTGCGCCCCACCCCCCCCCACGCGCGATCCTTTGCTTATTTATTTGCGATTCTCACCACGCCGCCAGTGGCGACGTGAGCGAGAATCCGGTAAAACGATCGACCCGTCCGGCTTGTGCTCAAATGCCGCTCGATTTCCGGCGCATCCTGCATGGACCCGTACCTCACCGTTGTTTTCTCTATCTTTCATATTCGGAGACACCGACGAGACGGAAAGACGATTGCAGGAAGTGGTGCAGACGTTCGCTTCTCGAATTCGAGCACGACAGTCTCTCTGCATAAGCGAATATCCGAATATGTTTACCGGAATTCTTCACCACACATCGTCACAATCAGAGAGTGTTCAAAGCGGGCGCTAAAAGCAAACGCTATAAGCTGCTTCACAGTGACTATAGGAGTAAGTTTTATGAAGACCTCCAATTTTGTGTCAGCGAAATAAACTGTAGTTCTATACAAATCGTACGATCTGCGACATTTGAAAACTTCTGGCGGACAAAAAGAGCTTGAACAATAAAATACAAGGTTAATGCTGTGAACCCGAATTTCATGAAACTCGTGGTAATAAACGAGAGAAGGTATATACGTCAATGCCACAACGGATATCTAGAGTGTAATATATTGTATTTGTAAATATCGTTGGCCCAATGTGTCACCACTGAAGTTCGATAAAGGAAAACTTCTCAATTCAGTCCATGGCTTCTTTAGGATACGAATTAGCCGAAATTTCATTATAGTCAAAAATGAAAAAAATACAGTATAGTAACACTTATAAACCTAACCGGTCAGAATTCACCTGCCAAATGCTTAGGCTTATTTCGCGAAGTCCGTATGCAGGACGCAGGCACTCTGGCTACCACTTGACGAGTTTGAAAGGCGTATTATATGTAGAGCGACATTTGGGACGTGCAGCATTCGCGCTGCCTGTTCCGCCAGGCGGGTTACACTCTAAGCGGCATTTCAATCATGCGGAAAACCAACCAGCCCAGACGAAAGCACTTTAGTGACGACTCTTTTTTTTTTCTCTGCGCAGACAGGTCTGAGTGAAAGGGAAGAGGAAGTGCCCCCGTGACGTCATTGATCGAAAGCAAGAATAACTCGGGAGGAAGAGGTGCTCAGGCGAAACCGACTGTCGACATTCTAGCAGAAAACAACAAAAAAATAGCGACAAACAAAGCAGAAGTATGATGACGATCGACGGCAAGGAGCGCGTGACAGCCCCCTGGCGGTCGCGGTTGCAGAACACCCGGAAATGCTTCCATCCGGACGCCGCCGCCGCCGGCGGCAGCACCAGCAACCAATTCCGCAAATGAGCCAGAGCGCGTCGACAAGAGAGTACCTTGTCCTCCAGTAAAAACGCTTGTCAGAGTGTTTTTTGTTTGTTTTTTCTTGTTAACGGGCGGGGTGATGAGAGGGAGGGTTCAACCAGAGTCCATAATTTGCGCATGCATGCTCGTGCAAGCGTTTATATATGTGTATGTGTGTTACATACGGACGCAAACTTGAAAAAAAAAACATCCCCGCACATCCACGAAGTGGATGCTGATGATGGAGCGAAGATAGGTTCTAAGGTCCGCAACGTCTACGTTGCTTAGAAGTTTGGCTGTTTGGGCTGGTAGGTATGACATGACGATAGTTATAGCGCGAGAACAGAACGACGACAAAGGGACAAGGACACGAGCTCTCGTGTCCTTCTTGTCTCTTTGTCGTCGTTCTGTTCTCGCCCTATAACTATCGTCATATCTACGCTGAAGTCGCCGACTATCGTATAAAGGACCAACGGACAGACGGACAGACACTAGAACGGACGGTCTGTTTTTAAACTATACATGCACTCCGCAGACGGTTTTGCGCTGAGATGCATTGCACCTGCACTTCGATTGCGCACAGAAGATGGACAGATTGAAACCACATGTACATTGTGTGGTCTTCAGGAGTTCCGCCTCTAAAACGTCTGGAGGGAAGGGAAGGTATCCGTACTTTTACTTCGCTTAATGCTGGACAAGAAGGACTGCAAGAGAAATATGTACCCACACGAGTTTTTAGTTTTAAAAATTCTTCCAGCTCCGTTTGCCGTGCACTGATGAAATAGCCAAGTTGGTGTCGCAGTGGGGCCGCGAATGAAGTAGAATGAAGCGGGAATGAAATGGCATGACGAGGGTGAATGAGGTGGGAGGCGTTGTCAGAGCAGTAGCGCGCGTTGTGGTGATTTGTGGGAGTAGTGAGTATAGTGGGAGTGCACGGTGGGAAGAGTGACATCCGCAGTGTGATTTAACCACTTGGTCTTCGTTCGATCGCCATCCTATGATTACGATGTTTACCAGAATGTCTCGCTGTAATTCTATATACATAAGACATCGTTTCCCTGCAATATTACTGCAAACGAAAACGCCTCGGCACCGTCACAGCGCTCCTGTGGAATACGAAGACGTACCTGGCTTATATACGAACGCTTAACAAATGCCTGCGCGAAGGCTCATACGAACATTCCCACAAGCCGTTCAAAAGAGCAGCACACGCGGTCAAAGTGGGCATGAGGGAATGCTGACTTCCGGCTAACCGCAGTGTGCTCAGGCTTCTATTAATTAAATAACCCAAAAAAGAAGGAAGCCGATGCGAAGTTCATACGCACTGCGACGAGCATGCTAGACACTTCCTGCCTGAGCGCCCTACCCCGAAATCTCTTCGCCGGAAGCTAGTGGGTTTCGCCGCAGTCTTCCGCGGGGGCCTGCGGCTAGGAAATGCGAGCGCCGCTGTGTAGCGTAGCAGCCCCGCTGCCGCTTTCACCCGAGTCAGAACAGGGGGTGACCCCAATGAAAGCACCAGTGCCATGGATGCGGAAGCATCGTTCCGCGATAACGATGGCCAGACTGGCTAATACAACGGGAGCGGCCACGGGGGAGATCGGCGTGGACTCGTGGAAGCGGCGAGTGGTTCTCGACTCAGCAATCATCCCCGATACGTTTGTGGGCAGAGTTTGTCACGAAACCCATTAATAATAATGACCGTTGAGGTTTTAACATACCAAAATCACGGTATGAAAAAGCCGAAATTTCTTCAACGCGATTTCTATAACATGTACCTAATTCTATGAACACGGTCCTTCAGGCGGGAATGCTCGAGGTTCGTGTACATAGATTTAGGAGCTTGTTAAAGAATCCCAGGTCGACGAAGTTGTTAGTACCCTTCACTACGGCGTCTCTCATAATCATATGGCGTTTTCGAGCAATGAAACCTAACAATCATTATTAAGGGGTTCTCGCATTTCCCCTCCATCGAAATGCGCCCACCGCAGCTGCGGGATTCGATCACACGACCTTCGGGTCAGCAGTCGAGCGTCGTAGCGATCACACCACTGCCACGGGTGCACATCCCACAAATATGTTCATTTTTGTTCTCTTTCATTTAGAGTAGTAGCCAATACTTTCTTCGAGTAATGCAACTCCATAATGTCCACGTACGCACTGAGAGATCTGCCCAACGGTGTTTCCGCTTCATTTATTAATAAACCCACCGTCATCGCCTTTCGTCGGCTCAAAAAGCAGTCAAAGCTGTCTTGTGCTTTTTGAGGACTACAGGACTATGTGACCACCGCTGCATACGCGCCAGCCGATTGACTGACAATCCCTCTCTCTCCCTCTCTCTCTCTCTCTCTCTCTCTCTCTCTCTC
Source organism: Rhipicephalus annulatus (assembly GCA_013436015.1). Classification (NCBI taxonomy): domain Eukaryota; kingdom Metazoa; phylum Arthropoda; class Arachnida; order Ixodida; family Ixodidae; genus Rhipicephalus; species Rhipicephalus annulatus. The sequence continues at coordinate 36,194 of WOVY01001335.1, forward strand.
TCTCTCTCTCTCTCTCTCTCCTCTTCTCTTTCCCTCTCTCTCATCTTTATGCCCCCTTCCTATTCCCCCAGCGTAGGGTAGCAAACCGGGCATATGCCTGGTTAACCTCCCTGCCTTCCCTCTTGTTGTTTATCCCCCCCCCCCCCCTCTCGAGTATTTTCTAGGAAGCGGTGCAGTGCAGTGCAGGATTTCATTTGCTTCAGACAGCTCGCAAATTGCTCGGGTGTGGTGCGCGCAACCGATCGGGAAACTGAGCGTTCTCTGCCAACCCCATCCATCTCCACGACGGTATACACACACACGAACTCTGTGACGGCTGCGGTATATCTACACAAAGCCACAGCGGGCGCTCGTGAAAGGCAATGGTAGCGTAAACGCCACGCGGGGGCCTCAATCACGCTCTCGGCGCCAGCGTCGTTGCGGGGTCCCGACAACGACGTCAAAACAGTCGAAAGCTGCGCTACCGGCATTGTGCTTCCGTCAACTCTTTTTTTTTTCTCGCGCGAACAACAAAAGGCGCGGTCTGCCACCACTCTGTATACGCGAGGCAAGGGCATCGAGCAACGTGTAACCGAAACGAAAAGAAAGCACAAAAAATAACGCAAATCAGAGACCGACAGAACAAAAAAGAACCGCGATTTTGTTTCGAGATTGAGCAGTTTGCCACCGGACGTCCCTACTTATTACCGCAAAAGTCGGTCAGCGTCGGCAAATAACACATCGGCACGTAAGAAAAAAGAAAGAGGTGGGTGGGGATATGTTCCAATAGAGCTCGCTTGACTGGCGTGGATGCACGTGCGCAAGCGTGCTGGAATTTTCGAAATCGCCAACATCCTCGCCACCCACAAGAGAAGATTTCCGAGCAGCGAACGTTGCGGTTCCACTTAATAACGCCGCAGTATGCACTCGATGACGGTGTAGCATGGTACACAGGTGAACGCAAGTTGCGGGGCGAAACTTTCTGCTTCTCGCCACGCACCGAAGCCGGCAGCAATCGCCGTCGATTCGCTCTTATCGCCGCGGGGCCAAGTCGACGCACTCGCTCGATCGACGCGAGCCTCCGCCGCACACCTGAGCCTTGACCCTCTTTTAGCCAAGATGCCACTCTCCCCACGCCGCCCACCCAAAACCAAACTGCGTGAGCTGTAAGGTGACGCGGCGGGAAACCGTTAGACATATAAAAAAACAAAACAAAAGCGACCATCTCGCGAGGCGACGTGAGCGCGCATTTAGGCACCCGTCGCTTTGGACGATGATTTGATTGCGCACGCGATCAAGGTGAGAGAAAGTTGATTCTTGATCGGAGAATAAGATTAGCGGGCGAAGGCGAGCGTGTTCCTGTGTTTTTAGAACGATCGAGCAATAGAGGCGTCAGGCATGCAGGCCGTCGGTGCGCGGTATATCCATAGCGGCGAATTGTTATTTGAGCAATATTTCCATTTTTTGTTGTGTGTGTGTGTGTATGTGTTTATGGCCACCTGTTGTAATGTTCGATGTGACACACACTGGCCATTAGACTGAGGCATCTCAGTGGATCCACGAGCGTGGATTCATCAAGGAAGAAAAAAAAAGACGAAAATGACCCTTAATAGTAATGCGCGTACGATGAGAACTGCGAGCGACAAGTTTTGAGTCTACTAAGACGCTCAGCTTTCGACCTCTTTAATGCTTCCATTCAGGTTGGCAATAAGGTGACATCAAGTGTTACGAAAGCACTGCATACGAGCGAAATTCAGGAACAATTCTGCCATTTGCTGGCGCTGAAAGTGCGGAATTCCCGCTGTGATCTTCACCCGCTAACATCAAACGTACGTGCGACGCATCAACGAAAGTCCTCTATTGTACAAACGCAATAGTGGACCATTGCTCATGACTTCGCCAACAGACCAAGTGTTTGACATTGTATGATTCAGTGCGTGGTATTCTAGTAGCAGGAATGGGTTTCTACAGCGGTGCGTGGCTGCACAAAAGGGGGCAGTGTGTACCGCGATGACGTAGCGCATAATTTTACGTCCACAATATGGCCATCGTCGAGAAAGAAAGTCTAGAAGTCGCCGATATACAATCATTCTAATAACTGGCAACATTCCTACAAAGGCACATCCAGAAAGTTGAAGCAGCAAATTCTGGGTTATATAAGCAGCCGAACACGCATAATGTTGCAAGCCGCCTTGAACATGGACAACCGCTGCACCGCAGGGCATTGTAAACCGACATTGGGGTCATAACATCACGAGCATGACATCACGCTACCGTGTCAAAACATACAATGCGAATTCCGCAAAGATCGGTGTTTGACGCGACAAACAGCCGATACTGTTTACACAAAGTATTCGTATAGAATACAGAGAGAGAAAAAAATGTGAACGAATGGGCGCAACATTTAGACAAGATGAGCACAGTTTCACGCGGCCTGCGCCCGATGAAGTTCTGGCGTGCCTGTCACGGTGCGTTGACGCACGAAAGCGTCACACCGCGTGTTTCGAAGGACAAGAAGTAAACGGCCGAAAAACTCTCCATGGGCGCAACAACGCGACTCGCAACACCATCCAGTCAGGACGACCCCGAGAAGAATCAGGCCACTGACGACGACGTAGGCCATGGCCGCTTTGAGGAGCGCAGTAGCGAAGATGTGCAGTGCCGTGTGCGTATAGGTGCGTGCGTGTAGCCGAGAGCCAGGGTACGCTAGCCATGCGTTGAAGGACCACGACGCCACGCACGCTTTGCGGCGTGCTCTTCGGCGAAATGGTTCCCGTTTTTTTCCTCGTTTTGTATATGGTTCGCTTTTGCACACGTTCGTGAAGTCCGTGTAACCTTGCTACGGCGCTGGGTAAGTAGCGTCTTGTATACGGCGTCCACGCGCGGAATGATTTTTGGCATGACTGCACTGTACGTCCCCGAATGCTACTGTACACGCAAGAGCCTTTTGCAGGCGACGTCTTCTGTAGGCCTCCTCCAGCCAGATTCTGCAGCGGACGATGCCGATTAATGACCGAAAATACTGGCCGATCTCATCTACAGTGTAGCAAAATAGAGCTCCTTTAGCAACAATGCGTTAACTAACCCAATACAGCGTGTTTTTAAGCATAATAGATCGCCTCGCTGAACCACGTGACTTAAACTGCCGTATTCCGTTGCACACTAGAAGCACGCGTATTCACTGGCCAATTTTAGCCATTCTTTTAATACCAACGCTGGCTTTATTTACTCTCAGTCAAATGACTGACTTGTTTGCAATGTGTTAACGTGAACGGTAATGAGAACGCCATTCCCGAAAGCTAATGAGTCCGAGAAATGTATTAAACCAGGTAGTTTCGAGGCATCCCAAACAGCGATGTCCGGAACAATTCGAATAAGACACCAAAACTGCACTCAGAGAAGAGTTCGGTCTAACAGTGATGGATGCTGACGGAGGCCGATCAAGGCTTTGTTGTACGCATGCACCAGAACATCTCCCATTCGAACATTTCGCTCTGGTAGCTCACTGGCGCTCTTTGTCCAGATTGTGGCTCTAGCGCCAGTAAAACCCACACATCATCATCTGGTATAGCTACGCACGACGAGCAGTTGCATCGGGCCTTAGAGAGATTGGGGAGAAGATTGCGCGCAGTTAACTCGCAAACAGCCCTTCATCCAAGGCAAGGCCTGCAGACCCGATCACAGTAGAACCGTCGGCACGCGCCGTCTCCAAGGAATTAGAGAGAGAGAGAGAAGGAATGTAGGAAAGGTATGGAGGTTAACTAGACTATGCGTCCAGTTTGCTACCCTACACATGGGGAGGGGGAGAGGGGAGTAAAAGAGAGAGTCATCCTCCAAGGAATTGCTCGAGTTGCGTACAAGCTGCCTGAAGGCGACCTCCTCGCGGGTGAGTGCTTGTCCGTCTCACCGCGGCGCGCGCGGTTGAGCAACGGAGCGGTGGCGTGCGGAGTATAGCCCCGCGCGCACTGATCCACCACCAGGGCGGCTTTCCCGCGCCTATACGCGCAGTGCCTTTCAAGGAGCGTTTCTCGGTTCCGCCTTCCTTCGTCGCTTTCTTCGTTTTCCTCTTAAGATTCAGCTTTGAGTTCAGTTTTTCTGTGCCTGCATCTATTTGTAAACCCACCCACACATCTTTCTTCATTCCCAGCCTTTTTCTTTTTCGGCACCTATTCTTCTTCTTCAGAAGCTGCGAGTATCCCTTTGATGTCGAGGGCGCGCGAGGTTCAAAAAGCGCGTCCGTTCTTTCTTTCGTAAGCAGGGGGCGTAAGGGCGCGGAGTTATCAGAGTGAGACGAGTCGCGGCGCGTGCATGGTATAAAAAAAATAATAGTAAAGGCGCAGCCCTGCCGCAGCTGTTACGCTCAGGGCGCTCGTTGGCGACCGGGTCGCGCAGGGTCGCACACAAACTGCGCTGCCCGCCTTTGACGTAGCATGGAGTCTGCGGCCACCCACAGTTCCTTGAGCTCGCACAATCTTAGAAATCCAACCCTTCTTTGCAATATTTTTTTCACTCGCAGCATCGAGCGGCAAGACGTGACGGCACGCATCTGAGGACGAATGGCCGGCTGGAGGACGCAGCGCAAGCGTTGCGGTTCGCTACCCTTCTGACGGTCATGGATGTAGTCTACGCTGGCGTCCGTTTTACGCGGATGTTGCTGAACGCAGCGATGGAAAAAAAGTCAGAAGTGGCCTTAATGGTTATGGTTTTGCGTCGGCGCTTGCCAAACCAAGCGCTAAATTTAAACCGGCTCCTCAATCAGGAAGGCTCGAAGGATAGGTTAACAATCTTGAGATTTTCATTAAATTAGTGCTTTGAGTTAGCTGGCAAAGCATCCATGGGATGATGAAATTATGTAGAGCGAATGAGTAAGAGAGAGAGTGGGGTAGGTACGATAGGAGTAGCTAGGAATGGGGTAGCTACGAGAGAGTGGAACAGCTACGATTCACAACTGGCGGTATCGTCATGCGATGAAGCAAAAAAAAAGAGAAAAAAAAAGTCGTGCGGGGACTTGGCATACGCAGAACAACGCGCAACGATACGGTAGTACAACGCAATGGTAGGAGTTCCATGCATGAGACCACACGAATCGTGCTTATGTATACACTGTCTTTACAGCTGGCAGGAAGCCAACAATAAAAAGAGAGTTCACATAGTGTTTAATGAATACCCGCGTAAACACTGCCTACCACATTATACGGAGCCTCTTTACGAACTATTTACATTGAAGAGTGAAGCTATCTCGATAGCCTTCTCATCGGAGTGTGCCTACCAGCGTTGTAGGATGCGCGGCATCAAAGCTGGACCGCGCTATATAACACCAGAGCTGCGGAACGACCATAGCGGTGACAAAAAGAACGTGCACACGGAGGAAGGAGGTGTGGCTGCAAAACAGCGCCGGCGAGCCCGACACACAATGCCAGGCGCGCGATAGCAGCACGACGCACAAAACGAGGTCAAAAAAAAAAAAAGAGTAGCTCCCCGCTGCTGGCGAGCCGGAACGAGAGCCTAGCTACACCGTTACACGGTATGGCGCATCCCGCGTGCTCCACAAGCTACCGGCGCGACAACAACGTCAGTGGGACACAGCGCAAACGCAGCTGTACAGACCACCGGCCGCGGTTAGCGCCAGTAGCGACAGGGGCAGCGTGAAATGGTCGCCCTTTGACTTCCACGTGCAAACGGGGGGAGCGCGCGTGTAACTACTCGGCAGCGAGTCGGTGACGTTCTTTAGTCCCCACTGGTGCCACCATCTCCGACCCCACTTTCATCTGCACACGGCCGCCTCCATCTTATAGCTCTATTGTTCGGTGGCCAGGGGGGCGATAATTGAGAGCTCTAATTGGCCAGCCGCTCTCGCCGGATGGTCGACCTGGCGACGACATCGGAAGGGTGATATTGCGTGTCTTGATAATGCGCGAGTTCCCATATACACTTGTGCCACTGCCCGACTGTGGAAAGTGAGTAATACCGTTGCCTTGCAGTTCCCGCTGATTTTCGAGGAGCCAGATATAACCGAAGATTCGCAAGACATGTTCGTTTTTTTTGTTTCGTAATTATTAACGTACTAAACAGGCATGGAGGATGACACGAGAGGCCAGGCGATATTACCTTCCAAAAGCAGCCCACTCTTTTGCTTACACTTCGGTCGAAAACCGCGCTGCATACGCTGCCACTGAAATTAGACTTGATGTCTACAACTCGGTCGTTGCGCAACTCTTTCTCGTGTGTATGGACAGCGTTTTCATTGAGTTTGCTGTAAGCGTCAGGGTGCGTTCCCGCCCGCAAGCACAACTTGCACATGCCCCGTCTGGTTGCCTGTACTCATCACCTAATGACTACACGATTTCGAAACTATACAGTCTTTTTGGGCTCCGCTTGAACGCCATTCTTTCGGCAACGCCCATGTCACACTCTGGTCTGTCTCGCGAAGTTATGTGCATGCAAGCAGACTGAAGAAGGGACCGCCTTGATTAATAGCAACGGCTGAGGAATACGGCGCCTGCGAGCCGCAGAGGCGGCGAAGTGACACCTACAACGTTGCGACGCAGCCGCTGTTTATCTGGTTGTGACACTAGGCGGCACCCTTTGGGTTACACAGACCGCGCGCTGTCATTGCAAAACGACGGGACCCATCCCAGCCACTGTTTGTCATTGTCGGAGTCATTTTGTTAGGCCGTCGTCAACTCGGGGTCATGTTTCGCTTGCGACATGCGCCGCGTGGAGTTAACGAAACAAACACACCGGACGCTTTGCCGCTAATGTTCTGGACGTACACGCGTGCCGAGAGTGACAAAGCAAGTGGAGAACAGTTTCGCACAGTTGGCCTATGAACACCTTTCGAGCGCCTACTCCTGTTCCTATTTATCTGTTACTTAATTTTTAAAATTTTTAAACTGCACCACTCCCATTTACCTTTGCAGGGTAACATAACAGTTATTCTTTACTGGTCAGCTTCCTTACCTTCCCATCTCGCATGCTTGGCTTTCTCCCCACATTTTGCCGTATACTAAAGCCACATCACAACATGATTGGCCTCATCCATACCGAAGTACTATGTCTGCAAGGGGAAATGAACATATGAATACCTGAATGATGTCGCCTAACTCGGAGCTTCTTGAAAAGAAGGTCCATCTCTACTATAGCTACAACAAAGCGCGAAACACTACTCGCGTTTTCTTTTTTTTCTTTGAGTCAACAAACTCCCATAGTATACAACGACTGTCGGGCCAGTTTCATCCATTAACTTTGCGCCCTGTGCTCGACGCTTTTACGACCAGCTATACTGCAGCGAGCCGAGTGTCCGTTGCAGCAAGTCCCAAGCAACGCGAAGGAATGCAAGTAATGGAAGAACTATTCACTCTCTCGTGTACATGCTGGGCTTCGTCATGCTCGTGCAAGGCGTCGAGATAAGCCTATCTAGCTACAATTTCCTTTGGTTGACCTCAAGTTCAACAGTAATTTGTCTCGTCGAAGCTGGAGCACTCCACAGACACGCGTGCACTGTTTCGAAGCGCGTCAAAGTGATTTACGACCTCCGCGTTCCCGCCACGCAGTGAAGCGAGTCACCACGCGCTGATCGCCGATAACGAGACGGGATCTTCCCTCATGCAAGCCTTAACAGTAACGCTAGACTGGAATGCCACCCTCCCGAACCCGTGGCGGGCTGCGAAGGCGCGTCGTTGCCCCGTTGAAGAGAAACGCGAGATGCCTGTCGCCAAATTGTCCGTCGCACGCTCGATTTTGCCCAGAACCGGGGATCGACAGACGGACGGACGGGGGGCGGCTGGGCGCTCGGATGGCTAGTGGCAAAATAACACGACCAGAACGAAGAACTTACAAAAAAAGAACGACGATTAGCCTTAGAGAGACGGAAACTGGCAGCGATCACATACTCTTCATGCCTTCTCGGTCAAAAGCCTCCCGCCGGTTTCGGCACTGCGGGAACACTCTCGCCACAGACGTTTCGCCCTGCATCCGTCGCAGTGCGAGCCTTTATATGGATGAATTTTCGTACCACATGCGGGGGCGTGGTTGAGGGACAGCAGTACACAAGCCCAGTGGTATTCACGCCGGGTAACAGATGACTTAAATACAAAGATAAACAAAGAAAAAAAAAGCTGGAAAGGAAACTTGCAGGGAGGAACCACTGACGGACATGAACACGGGAGGCGTTATGGAAAGGGAGGAGAGCCGAGGGGCGTAGGTGCCGCGATCCTAGGCGGCTTAACATCCCACCCATCTCTTCAAAGAAGAAAACCAAAGATAAAATCCGGGAGCGCAGAAAGTCAACTGCAGAGTGTCGATGTTTTCGCATTTGACCGCGTTCTTCGAGGCCCCCTGGTCGACCGTTGCTGACCCTACCCGAAACCCAAGAAGAAATCCCCCGTCCCCTGCCCCCGTCATCGTCGCTTTTTCCCGCCATATTGTTCCCGTAGTTTTACCGTCCACCGAGCGAGAAGTCACGTCGCTGGCCAGTCCGCCGGTAGGCAGGCCTTTCTACTAATACATAAGGTCCTTTGCCGGACAGACGGACCGTTGACATTCGCTGCGGCACGGCTTCTTTTCCGCAGAGACCATCGCGTCCCTCGCACCCCCCCCCCTCCCGTTTTTTATCTTTTTGACGTGCCTCGATACACGTCGTTCTTCTCGGCACCCCCGTTTGCCCTTGAAAAGCCCTTTCCACGACGTGTTTACACTAACAAAGTTCAAAGAGCGCGATACAGAGGGAGGGGAGGACAAGAGCGAAACAGAGTCAACACAGAAGAAAAAGGCCGCCGAGATCAGGAAGTCGCGCGGGCAGCATTTCCTTACTTGTCGCGTGTCTGTTTATATATACTTTTTTTTTGCCTAGCGAGGGGTTGCCTCTCCCAGCCCTTTTGAAATCGAAGTCGCGGAGGCAGTCCAGATGCTCGCCGCTCATCGGGCTGTCTTCCGCGAGCCCCCTCGCGGCATCCCGTTGAGATACGAGAGAAGACGGGAGGAGGAAGGCTGGAAAGGCGGCAGACGACACGGACACGCATGGACGAAGTGAAGAAGAAGGGGTGGACGATGAACGAGTAACAGAGAAGCGGGGCGGGAGGGGGGGGGGGGGGGCGTTCAAGAGTAGACTGCGAGGAGTAGCGACAAGAGGTTCATTTAGAAGCTCCGCATTTCGAAGGAAGAACCTTGGCACGTACGCACACCCAGGCTTGTAAGGAAGGATAGCGGGGCACAAGAAAGGACCCGAAAGACAACAACGACTTCGAAAGCACTCGTGAAAGCAGCGGGCGAACGAACGAGATAGAGGAGAGACAGATCTCGACGCCGTTTAAAGGGAAAGAAAGTAATAAAAACTGAGGAAGTGAAGTGCCTGTCTTTTGTGTGTGTGTGTTTTTTTTCTCCCCTCGGGCACAGCTGGGAAAGACCGCGGATGGTCGCCGCCGAGCCATGATCGCCGTCGCTTAGAGATGACAAATCGCCGTGGATGCAGCAGACGCACACACGCACCGACATACACACAAGGGCGCTTTGTGGGAGCGCCGACCGGTCCTTCCCAGTGGGAAGGCAACGGGAACATCAGGACAAGAGAGTTGACGCAATGGTGAAAGTGGAAAGAAGAGCTAGGCAGCCAGTGTTCTTCTTTTCCTTCTTTCTTTTTATTTTTTCCTTTGGACCGCCCGTGAACTTAACTCTTCTCGAACTACGATATGCGGCATCCTGGCCCACGAGTTTTTTTTTTTTTTCATCAGCTCTTACTTTTTCTTCTAGTTCCTTGTAGTTTGTTGTCTTTTATATTTCCATCCCGCCTCCTCGCTCTCGTTTATTTTTCGCGCGCTCAAGCATTGTTGCTGCGCTCCGTCTGTCGGCAAGGAAGTGGCCGTCCGTTAGGACCGGTATCGCGGAGATCCGCTCCAAGATAGCCAAACAAGACGGCGGCGAAGCTGGACTTTCTTTCTTTTTCAAGCGTGCCGCCGCTGAAGACGCTGGAACGAAAAGTAAAATGACCAGAGGACAAATCGACCCCTGACCACTTCTCAGGAAGAAATATGTCCACCTCAATGAAGCCTAAAACAACAACTACAAAGATTATTAGACAGACTCGCGTCCCGTTGCTCGGAATACGTAATCTCGAGCACGTCCGCAATAGCCGGAAAAACAGAAAGACCTATGCAAATGAGCTTACATGACGGTATCTACAGGGATGTGGAACTCACGAAATTTAGTAACTGTAAGAAAACGATTAAGCACTTTGTATGTCGATCACTGCCCATCCTACCAGACTCAACGACGTGGTCTATAGAAGCCTAGTTCCATCGTATAGTGACGCGAGACCACGGTCAGAAAACAGGACCTTACACCTTGGCCCGCGGTTTCGTGCATGCATAAGGCTACGAGAGCCCTATAGTGCAACTTGAAGACAACCGGACTTGACGAGCGTGTGTGAACTGTCAGTGCGTGTTCGTACTTAGCTTGCTCACCCAAACTGTTTGAAGTTTATTTGGTCTTTTCTTAGGTACACGTGTTTACACCTTTAGGGACCGTTTGTTCTTTTTCTTACTCTTGTTCGTATACTCCTCTTTCCTGTTCTCCCTTTTCGCCACCCAACGTGTAGGGTAGCCAACCAAGCCAAAGCTTGGTTAACTTCCCTGCCTTTCCTCTTCGTTTATCTCTCTCCCGAAGGGACCAAGCCCGGAGAGGGTGCGATCCCTTTTAAGCATCATCTCTGTCTCGTGTGTAACATGTCTAGGGACGACGGACGATTTGGGAGAGGGCGGTGTTGCACGCGGCGATCCAAGCCAAACATGCCGACCGGGAAGAGAGAGAGAGAGAGAGTGTGAACGCGCCTTACGCTGTAACGGAAGACCGCAAGTTCTCCGCCGCGAGCGCATCCACGACACGTCGTTTGTTTCGGCGGACCACTCTTCTGGTCAACGAACCCCGTTCATTACGCGATGGAGGAAGGGGAAATAATGGAAAAGAAACCACAGCACAGCCGCCGGCCCGCTATCAGCTTATGAGTAACGTGACAAGCTGTCACCGTGGCTCCCCCAGGCGGAAGCTGTGGCCATAAAGCGGGCGTGATGCTAGCCACAAGAGACCCCTCCAGCGATAACGCCGGAGAAGTCCGTTGCTCTCTGATAGAGCAAGTATATATACGGCTTCGCCGTGTAAATCCCCCCGGTCATTTCTCATTTCGCTTACCAACGCCCCGGACGAGATCCTCTTCGTTCTTTCTTCTTTTTCGTGAAGTAACGCGTTCACGGCGCGGTCCGCACACACGCTCCGGTTTCTCGAAATCCACCGCAGCCGCTTTCGCTGAATACCGCTTCCCTCACACCTGTCTTCTCATTCCGCTGCGTGGGCACGCGTTATCAACGGTATAAATGATAGGCGGAAAGCGCTCCGGCTTTCTAAAGCCTTCACTTACAACACCCCCTCCCCCCCTCTCTCCCTAAGCGCTGTATTTTACTTTGCAACTTGAGCTTCTGAATGGAGAAGCTCGAGGAAGCTGCAGGAAAGTGTCGCCTCTGCCGGGTTCAACATAACCGAACCCGATCTCGCAATGGATGGCGAGGTGTGTGTCTACAAGGACGATGTACCACTCTTGTTTTGCGCCATTCATGTCTCGAGTTTAGTTAAACGCGTCGCGCGGCTAAACTTCTTGGTACATCGGCGGTCAAGACCGAGCGCTCTGCTCCCTCTTGAATGGATATGGGGATTTCGGTTTTGCAGCGTGTTTGCATTGGACTATTGTACAGATGGGTTTCGGTTTCGCCGGGTTGGACTGTGTTTTGGACATTTTTGTATCTATAACAACCATATATAACTCTTTTAGACTAAAGTTGTAGAACTTTTAACACTATAAATTTGCACTAAAGTTATACAGCTAAACCTTGTAATCTGCAGTGAGAACTAAAGGAACAGTGCTACGGTAAACGCTTACGCCTGAAAATGGTTGGGTTAGTGCGTTCGACGTTTTATGGCTCTATTTATTCCCGTTGTCATACACAAAACACACACACACACACACACAAAGAGCTTTCCTTCACCAACCCAATATGGCGGCGCCGATGTGCGCACGGATGTGGTTTACGTGAAATCTTCGCACAGGCAGACCAGAACGAGTGGATATAAGGTTGAAGGCGTTCGTGAGGCTTGAAGCCGCCACCGCCCCAAAAGTGAGACCGAAGGGGGCAGTTCATTACGTCTGTCCACGTATCGTATAAACTACATTGCTCTTCCAACTTTATACATTCGTAGATGCATACATATGCGGCTCTACCGCTGCCCACACGAAGAGGCCAGCTCTCGATCCGCCAACTTGTACAGTTCTTGCTTGCAAGATGGAAAGCTAATCGAATAGGAAAGCCCCGGTGCAAAGAATATGACTTCATCGGGCCCTTGCCAGCCAGAGCAAACGGGAAACAGACGGTGAGTATGCTTTCGGGTGCACAAAACGCTGCACATGTCGCCTCTCCTCCCGGTTAATGGGTGTCTGCGGAGGGGACACGTCCATTATGGCTGTGTTCCGATTCTTAGACAGCACGTAGACAGTCTACGCAGACTGCTTAGAAGAGCGCACCGAGCCCATGCTGTCCGAGGATTGTAACACGTTTAGACAGCTTCTACGCGACGATGCGCCACCTCGCGTCGAGAAGAAAAAGCTAAAGAAACAAACGTAACAGTTGTAATTTCTGGCTTATTACGTGTTAAAATAAAAAAAACAAATAAACGTTACTCACATTGAACGCCTGGGAAAGCGTCTGATTGCGTACAGACGGCCATTCTGGCGAGATTTGATCTATCTGAGCGATTCGCTGAGCCGCCATCTTGTTTAGACAGCAAAGTAGCCTGCATCGTATTTGTCTACGATGATGTCTTCTCGGAACTGTCTACCTGCCGGTTACGTGAAAATCAGAATGGGACTTAAGATGGCCGCCGTCCATTTAGCTGTGTATTTAAGCCGTTTACGGTATCGGAACACAGCCTATATATCGGTTGTAGCTTAGTTATACAGCGTCATGCCAGTGGTGAGAAACAATTTACGACAAAAAAACATCTCAGATAGTAAACTGGCAAAAAACATGTATACGTGTGTCGTCTTTGGAAGAGTACACAGTGTTGCGACCGGGGTTTCCAGACACCGGAGGTCCGGGATGAAGTTGTCGAGGCAGGAGGAAGAGAGACTTGAAGAGGGTTTATTTACAATATATACATTGCGA
>WOVY01001336.1:0-97876 GCA_013436015.1 Rhipicephalus annulatus
ATCCATCCATCCCTCCATCCCATCCCTCCATCCATCCATCCATCCATCCATCCTCCCATCCATCCATCCATCCATCATCATCCATCCGTCCGTCCGTCCGTCCGTCCGTCGTCCGTCCGTCCGTCCGTCCCGTCCGTCCGTCCGTCCATCCGTCCGTCCGTCCGTCCATCCATCCATCCCATCCATCCATCCATCCATACATCCATCCATCCATCCATCCATCCATCCATCCATCCATCCCATCCATCCTCCATCCATCCATCCATCCATCCACGAGTAGACTAAAAATCAGCAGTCATGATTTTTAATGATAATGGAGGTAGTGAGCTTAGAATACAGGAGGTCACGTTGGAGATAACAGATGAGTACAAATATCTAGGCGTATGAATAACCAATGGATGAGTACCACAGGAAACACGAAATATACGTGACGACTAAAGGTAGAGAAATGCAGCAGTGATGAAAAACAGGGCATTGTGGAATTACAATAGGTATGATGTTGTGAGAGGAATATGGAAAGGGGTCATGGTTCCTGGTCTGACGTTAGGCACTGCGGTCTTGTGCATGACATCAGAAGTCCAAGCAAGATTATAAATGAAGCAACGTGAAATAGGTAGGCTTGTCTTATGAGCTCACGCGAATACACCAAATCAAGGAGTACAAGGTGATATGGGATGGACATAATTTGAGGGCAGGGAAGCTAGCAGCAAGATAAACTTGAGAAGCGATTGAGAAAACTGGGGGGAGCGTTGGTCTAGGAAGGTATTCAGCTACTTGTACATGAAGAATGTCGGTACAAAATGGCGGAAGCGAACCAGAAAATTGACTGGTAAATACTTGGAAAACAGCAGGGGGCCCAACTAAAAAGAATTATCGGTTAAGAAGAAGGTGCAGGAAGCTGAGACCGATATGTGGAGAATTGCCATGATTAAGAAGTCCGCACTAGAGATCTATCGAAATTTTAAGCAGAAAATTGCCAAGGAAATGATCTATGATAATATTCGGGGTAGTTCTCTACCCCGAATAATATTTTAGGCGAAAACGGGAGCATTGCGAACCAAGACATATCCGGCCAAACACGAAGGGGCAGACACGGTATGCAGTGCGTGAGGAGAGGAGGAGGAAACTGCCTGAACACTCTATAATGTTCTGTAAAGGGATTCACCCTATATATGAGGACGATGGCGCAGAGTTTTCAAAGCACTGGGGTTGAGGGACAGAGATGGCGAAAAAGACTTTAAGCGGGTAGAATTTACTAGAAGGAGGTTATCTGATTGGTGGCTAAAGTCAAGGCATGAGTGAAAATAAAACCCTTCCCTGCAAAGTACGAGACCTCAACCTCACTTTTTAAAAGAAAAAAAATATAGTTCTTGGTTCATTAACTATTACGGCTGATGGCGCTAGCCACCACCCGATCTTAAGGGTACAGCCATTTCAATCCATCTACGGGATCATGGCGCTGAACGGCCGCGCGTATTAGGAAGCTCGCGAATTCGTGTTTTCATGTAAGTTAATTTGCAATCGTGCTTCTTGATGGCTTTCACAGATGCAGGAAGGATGAAAAGTAACACGAGCATAGCGGCATGCTGTTTTCACCTGGCTCTGTCAGGCCATGCTACCGATTCAATATATGCGTTCGAGTTTTATAGAATTCGCGTTTTATTTTCTCTTTCAAGCTATTGCAATGCCATTAGTTGCATGCCTCAGTTTATAATACTGTTGTGTACCACTTTGTATATCTGAAGAAAAAAAATCAGATTGTCTTTTTTTCCCTTTCTCATTAGTTACAAAAAAAAAATCGTTGGTCTCCTTATGGATTCACCTGAGAGCAATGAAAGGCAGAAACTATCCTCGTTTTCTTCTGATTCAAAGCACTGAATGTTTCCTACTTCTATCCGGGATATTTTTGCGCCAAACATGCTTTTCCTACTGCCTCAAGGACTGGAGACAAAGCCAGCGTTCTGCCCCTCAGCTGGTTATGCACTGCCCTCATGATCTGCCCACTTAAAGGAAGCGACAAGTTATATGATGCCGTGAAGATATGTGACCTTCCGCTACTTCACAAACATTAATGATTTGACGTCATATGATGACGCTTTCACTTAATGATGATTTCTTGCATCACTGGCGTTCACATCGCCGACACGAGAAGACGCCGGAGGCTACCAGTGATCAATATTCGCGTTTGATGAGGCATTTAAATATATCGCCTTACTGCACTGTACGGCTGTAGCTTCGTGAAATTGCAGCTTCTGGTGGTGTTCGGGGAGAGTGTGCTTGCAGTAATCAAGAAGAACAATTGGTCTCCCAATAAATCTTCGTACTACACTCTAACATTTAGCCGTTATATACACCACGAGTACTTTATAAATTATAAATAGTGGTGACTGAAGGCTACTCGTCACGTTTGGAAACATTGCAATTGGTATAACTAAACGAGAGTGTGCTGTATCCGAACAGTCAACAAATGAGTCTATCCGTAACAACGCTGCCTCACGATCACTGCCGCGTGCAACGCTAACATTACGCCCCGAAGCTTAATGGGAGCCCATGGGCACCCCACAGGCATTCGGCTCTACTCTGCTCGCTACCGAATTGAGAGGCCAGAGAGAACAGGGAAAAAAACAGTGCTGAGCAGCCGGATATTAAGGCTACAACAACCCGTCCACAAATACACAGACAAGCTGAAGCAACTGACCACAAGCCGCACTTTTCTTTCCAGGCTCAAGTTGAGAGTCGGCATTAGATTTCAGACTTTAACAGCGCCTCTTCAAAACATAGGTAATGATCGCAGAAATCGCACCGCATATAGAAGCTGTTCTTGTTTATTTTACGATGATTTCGTTGTTTAGGCTCCCAAACGATGAAATCACCTGCCATAAATCCTCATTTTCTGTCACTTGATTTTTCTCGGTGGCACCAAATGTAATGCTTTGTAAAGGCAACGGATGATGACCTATATCCCTGGAAGCAGTCTAGTGGCATTTTGTGCTGTTCAGTGCATGAACTCCAGGCTGGCGCATAATATGCTACGCCATTGGAGAGTAGCAAGCATCGCGGAACAATAGGCACCCAAGCTTTTGATATTAGCTCCTGGCAAGGGCCTCTCTCAAAAGTCGACTTTCAGTTAGTAAAAAAAAAGCAACTCTCCGTCAAGCGAACGCCACGGTGACAAAAGGCCTTCCGGAGATTACTAGCGGACGACGCGCGAGTGCCTCGATCAAGTAGTCGTGAACGACACATGCCTTTGAAATGAGCTAAGTGTCCAGAACAACAAGTGCTTCACGATTATCGTTTCCAAGTTTCCATTCCATCCTAAACAATGCGAATTCAGTGAAAACCAAGCCGTATAGCAGCTTCTAATGCAGCCGCGGCATTCGTTCGCGCGAGAGACGACGCGGTGGCATCTCTACTCCAGTTGCGGCGCCTGGCGGTGAAACGTCACACTAGAAGCGATGACCGCTTCACATAGATATCCGCTCCTTCGCCCGGGAACTGGAAATGTAGAGGAGGCGCTGATTGGCGATAAAACGAAATGACAAATCCCACGTACAGTGGGGGTTGATGATATGCGCAGCATGAATCAGGAAGGTTGATATGCCACTTCTAATTCAGCACAACGTTGCAATGTGGACGTAAATCGTGCTGTACATCACTTCCAGGTCATGATTATCATGTTTACACCAGATATTTGTATTTGTTCGTCGTCAATTCACATCACGTAATAACAAATTTGCTAGCGAAACGGCCGAGAGCATGCTATGAGCGTAGCATGTAGTCATGTTTTACATGACGCGCATGTCATTATTATCATGTTTTGACGTGTCGTTTACCTTTGCTGTCTATTCGCGTCACGTAATACAAAAATTTTATATATTTGAAGCCAGCGAAATGGCTGTGAGTGCATCATGCGTATGGTATGTTGCCATGTTCTCCCATGATATGCATACCAAGATTATCATGTTTGGACGTGTGATTTACCGTTGTTGTCTATTCACGTCCCATGATAACAAATTCGGTATATGTGGAGCTAGTGAAATGGCTGCGAGCACGCTATGAGCGTAGCATGTAGTCATGTATTATATGCCACGCATGTTATGATTATCATGCGTGGACGTGTAATTTGCCTTACGTCATGTAATACCACATCTCCATGGTATACGTGACGCTAGCGAAACGGCCGTGAGCGCATCATGAGCGTGGTATGTTGTCATGTTCTTACTTGACACACATCTTATGATTATCATGTTTGCCCCAGTCATATACCTTCGTCATCCATTCACGTCACGTAACACCTAATTCACCAAATTTTGTGTATGTGAAACTCGTGAAACGGCCGCGAGCGCACTATGAGCGTACCATGTAGCCATGTTTTCCATGACACGCATGACATGATTATCATGTCTGGACATGTCATTTACTTTCATCGTCTGTTCGCATCCCGTAATACTAAATTTGGTATATGGGAAGCTAGCAAAATGGCCGCGAGCTCACCATGAACGTAGCAGGTAGTCATGTTTTACATGAAACGAGTGTCACGATTATCATGTTTGGGCGTGTCATTTCTCGTCGTCTGTTCGCGTCATCATCATCATCATCGTAATCAGCCTGATTACGTCCACTGCAGGACAAAGGCCTCTCCCATGTTCCGCCAGTGAACCTTGTCCGGTGCTTGCTGCTGCCAATTCATACCCGCAAACTTTTTATACCCGTGCCACACGGGCATAGAAAATGACATTTGGTGGCGAAGGCCTTCAGTTCCCGAATGACATTTGTTTCGCCGGCGCTGCTACACGTCCAAAGCGAATGACTTTTGACTTGATGATGTCGATCACAGCACCTTCCAAGTGAGTATTGAGTGAATAGCAATAAAAAATTAAGAAGCACTTACAAGCTTCATACACATCAGATAATCATCAAATGTAGAAATAAGCGTATTACGCTGTCCTAAGTTTTAGTTTCTTGCTTTCTTTTACAACGTTGCAGCCGACCGTAGCAACCTAAGCCAACACTAGTCAGATCCACAGCGTAAATATAAAATGGCGCCTGTCGCATCGCACCTGTCGCATCTCTCAGAAGAAGATGTTCGCAGAGTTCATTTTTTCACGGCAGCACTTGCGTGTTTCCGTGCAAAGCATCGTGCTCAAGAGCGAATAGTTTTGGAGCAGAGACGAGTTATTATGCGCCAGCTTCAGGACATTGAACTTCAATTAATATCAAACCCTTTCAACCTGACCGCTGCAGAGTCTTTGCTGAGCACAACGCCTCGATCTCGGTGGTGTTTCCGTCGTAGTCAGCACTGGTTTGAAGAAACGCTACCAAATCTTGGGGAAACATACTTCAAAAGGTGCTTTCGCGTCTCGGCTGCCACGTTTCGTGACATTGTGGAGTCGTGTCGTACCGACATGCAGCGGGTGGACACAACAATGAGAGAGGCAATATCAGTAGAAAAAAAAGTAGCCGTCTCACTCTACCGCTTGTGCTCTGCTGCCGAAGACCGCACCATCGCTGAATTGTTCACGGTTGGCCGCTCTACTGTGAACTTGCTCTACAAAGAGTTCTGTACGGCCGTACTGAAAAACCTGGTGGACGACTGGGTGAAGATGCCTTCGCCAACTGACATGGAGGAGCATATGAGGGAATTTTTTGCAGTCACAGGATTCCCACAAGGTGTTGGGGCGCTCGACGGCTGCCACTTTCCAGTGTCACCGCCAAAGAAATATGCTTCGGACTACTACAATTACAAAGGCTGGTAAGTTGGGATGGCCTGTTCATCGTTCATTAAATTGTCTTTACGTTTAGTGCGTTCGTTTATTAACAGTCGATGCTACGTGTTTCAAATAAAATATGTTGGTGTGTGACTGAAAAGTTTTCTGGATAATTAGCAGTACTGACTGCAATATTGCTGTTATATTTGCAGGTATAGCATGATCTCGCTGGCTCTATTGGACCACCGGTACCGCTTCAGGTACACAAACGTCGGCTCCCCAGGGCGGTGCCACGACTCGTTTGTGTACGGAAGATCCGTACTCCGCAAAGTTATTGAAAGCGGATCTTTCAAACGCCCAACAGCAACAATCGAAGGAGTTTGTGTGCCTCCAATAGTGCTGTGTGACCAGGCATTTGCTCTATCACCAAACCTGCAGAAACCATATGCGAATGCACAGCCTGACACACAAGAAAGGGCGTACAACTATAATCTGTCAAAGAACAGAAGGATTGTAGAAAATGCATTTGACCGTTTGAAAGCCAGGTTTCGTTTCATTATGAAACGCATGGAGTGCAAGCTCGCCACCACTACCCTGGTTATTAAGGCATGTTGTGTTCTTCATAACATCTGTGAAGGTTTTCAGGAACACGTAGAACCACATTGGGAACAAATGGCCACGTGACCGCACCAGAACCTGTAGTTCTGTTTTTTGAGAATAATCTGTAATAAACGAAAGTGAAAGCTTAGTAGTAGTGACAGAAGCAAGTCGAAACGATTCTCTGGGCTTGTGTATGACACCATCTTATGACACCAGGCTTTGAACAGTGGAATTAGTTGAATTGTTGTGCATACTGCGTGTGATAATCCAATTTGATAACAGTATCCAATGGCAAGATGACTGCACCAACTTACACAGAGTCCATTTTTGGTAGTCGCACTATAAATATAAAAAATCCTAGGTACACAAGGTATGTCTAGAGTTAATGTTTTCACAAGTGGACCTGTATTCTGTAGGATTTTAATTCCTGAGGACAGGTCCGTTTGTTAAAGTGTTGGCTTCAGGAACATCCTGTCTTCCAAGGGTTTTTTTTTTTCATTGCTTCAAAATTTTATCTCCGACTGAACTTGCCAATAAAGGCACCTGAGAGAGGCCATGAGGACGAGCAATTAACTCATCTATAATGTTGCCCCGGAAAGGCAATACAATCAACGCGGGTACAAATTTGTTTAAATTGAAAACTAAATAGGCATAGCAAGTGTTTTTATGTGGGGCACCTAGCCAAATCAAACCTAAATGGTCGTAAGGGGCAGAGCTTTTTCGCGCCGTTTTCCGCGAACATTTGGTTATTTAGAAGTGTGGCAGCTTGGGCTAGTTGGTATGGCATGACGATAGTTATAACGCGAGAACAAAACGACGACACAGAGACAGGGAGTGCCCTTGTCTGTGTGTCGTCGTTTTGTTCTCGCGCTATAACTATCGTCATTTGGTTGGTGGCAGCATTGACATGCACGGCGTAAGCTCCTCGGCAGTACACAAGCATGATATTCAAGTCAAAATGATCACCTGTATTTGCTTCGAAGATTTTCGATTTTAGTATGTACTTGGGCTCGCGTCCTCACGATGCCGTACCTGGCCAGCGCTTCCGTAATGGCAGAGTAAATTTTGGCATTCCGCTTTTGACCACGAAGGCCTGAGAGGTGTTCTTCCCAGAGCGTAATCAAAGTCATCGTCTCCTCTTCTGTCCAGCTCACGCGCTCATTGGGACACGTCATCTCTTCTTTTATTTCTTCTTTGTTTAAGCAGAGCGAAATGGCGCGTGCGGGTTGGCGGAAGATTGGAAAGCAAAGAATGAAAACTGATGAAAAAAGCAGAAAAAGTCACGGAGAAAGTGAACTCGATGGCGATGGCGATGAAAATACCAGTGTTGCATGCTTGTTTGCCAAAGTTTCGCTAAAATTGACAAGCGTTTTATTATCAGTACTTTATTTTCTTCGTATAACGTTCAAAGCATCTTTTCAAGACCTTAGTGCAAATAAAAGACGGGAAATTTCATTTTTAGCTCAATATGATTTGTTTTATATATTTCAGGTAAATCGCACTTCGCGAGCTGTGTCGTCGAGAGTAGGCATTTCTCAGTCAACTGAGTTCTGGCGAAGGCAGTTGGTGGCGAATGGCATTCGAATGGCATTCGGATGAATGCCATTTTGTTCGCCCTTGTGGCACCGCGCGAATAGCAATAATTATGAAGGCATTCGGGGGTAAATGCCATTTTTTCTGCCCGTGTGGCACGGGTATTCATCTCATCTGCCCACCTAACCTTCTGTCTCCCCCTAACCCGCTTGCCTTCTCTGGGAATCCAGTTAGTTACCCTTAATGACCAGCGGTTATCCTGTCTACGTGCTACATGTCCGGCCCATGTCCATTTCTTCTTCTTGATTTCAGCTATGACATCCTTAACCCCCCTTTGTTCCCTAATCCCCTCTGCTTTCTTCTTGTCTCTTAAGGTTACACCTACCATATTTCTTTCCGTTGCTCGCTGCGTCGTCCTCAATTTAATCTGAACCCTCTTTGTACTAAATTTGGCATATGTGAAGCTAGCGAAATGGCCGCGAGCTCACCATAAACGTAGCAGGTAGTCATGTTTTACATGAAACGAATGTCATGATTATCATGTTTGGACGTTTCATTTCTCGTCGTCCGTTCGCGTTACGTAATATCAAATTTGGTATATGTGAAGCTAGCGAAACGGCCGCGAGCGCATCATGAGCGTAGCATGTGGTCAAGTTCATACATGACACGCGTCACATGATTATGTTTGTACCAGTCATATAGCTTCGTTATCCATTCAAGTCTCGTAAAGGCCAAATTTAGTATATGGGAAGCTAGCGTAGTGACAACGAACAGACCATGAGCGTGGCGTGTAGCCATAGCTTACATGGCATGCATGTCGTGATTTGCGCACTAGGGTCTGTTACTCATGTTTGCTATGCAGTCATGTTATACCATACCTGTTTCTGAACATAACATTTGAACGAAACCAGCGCAATAACAGCGGTGGTTTTATGATATTCATGACATACATGTCATTTTGATGTCATGACTAGTCAGTTATGCTCGTCATACACTCATGTTATAACTTTGTTATAGATACCATTATGGAAACGGCCAGGAGAGCTAAAGTCGTAGACGGATATATAGATAGATAGACAGATAGATAGATAGATAGATAGATAGATAGATAGATAGATAGATAGATACGGTAACCGAGGTTCTCTAAGAAATTAACAAAAAATTGGCCCGAATCTACATGTTACACTGTAAATGTCGTCGCAAGACGATATTCTTGCGTCTGGAGGGAGTGAACAAAACGTTTATTTGATGTTCGGCGCAAGAAAATCGGTGAATGGTATTCTGCGGGCGCTGCGTTAGAGTTGCTCGAGCGTGTGGTGGAGGCGAACAAGCGCATCTAGGCACGATATACACGAGCGTCATCTCGCAGTTATCTTTGAAAACGAAGGCGTACGCGAGCGCGGAGAAAGATGCGCACCAGTCTCGGAGGTGAAAGATAAGGTGTAGAACACAAATTGACGGGCAGGTGCCACAACCGTGACGTCGTAGCAAAGCGTTGGAAACACCTTTTTGAGCATCGGGTTGCACTGTGAGCGCAGCGCGATTAAACGCTACATTCCTTTGTTACTTGTGTGTGCCTCTTCTAGTAGCTTCAGACATATAAAACATCGAAGCGTTGTTGTGGCGCCTCAGATATGCGCAATAATTGCTTTTTAATTGACATTTGCACAGCTATGAAGCCTAAACCTTGAGCAATATTGGTGGGCGCTGCGGATGGGGTTGGCCGTTCGGTGCCGTTTGATGTATGCTTAGGGCAAACAAACAGACAAATGTACAGATAGACAGACCAAAATTTTTCCGTCGAAGATCCCCAAGAAAGACTATCGTCTTTTAAAAACACCATGCCTGTGCGGAAGGCGCAGCACAGTCATAGTGAAAGCTAGAAGAGCGGCATTTCAGAGTCTTTTCTAAACAAGCATTGGGTAACTTCTGCAAGCACACTGGCTTGACGCCCACTACGGCCTTAGTAATGGAAATTTTAGGGTAGTAGGCCAGCAGTCGCTCTGCTATTTGTCGTCATTCTTCTGAGAAGTGGTATTCGTTAAACTATTGCGAGGAATTTTGTGCCAATTGTTCATGCAGTGGCTGACGACGATAAAGAATTATGCCTGAAGTGGGTATGCGCCACAGTTAATAGCTGAACAAAAACAAGCTTTTTTAATGGGTTCGAGCGTTGGACGACCCAGTCGTTACGCTATTCGTATTGTGTGACGACTGCATGCTCTTTCGCTGTTTTAAAACGCGGTTAAGTCGTAGTAACGCGATTTTTTTCCTGACACCAAGCCTGTCTAAGGCAAGTTTGCCAACATGTCTCAACCAGTGGCATATCAAAGGTAGAAAACTGGGCTAGTACCCAGCGGACCCGGATTCGAGCCCCACTGTGTCATTGCTTCTAGGTTCTGTTTTTTTTTCTTATTTCGCGCGATGTGGTTACCGACACCGGCGGTGGCGGTGGCAGACTACGGCGCGGCGCGAGACCCGAGTTGTGATTTCATAACAACTTTCACTGAAAAAAAAAAAACCCACCTGGAAGCTAATGCAGACTGGCGCTATTCTAGAATATACTTGTCCTGTCTTATTGCCTAGAATATCTTGGCTCATACCCACATGGGGGATTGGCCACACTGTACCTCATAATAGATAATTTTTTACAACGCTTGCTAAAAAAAAGAGAAATTAGATAGGAACGATATACTGTTGGGACCTAGGAAAAAAAAGCAAAAGGCTGACCCACTACGCACGTGTTCTTCTTCTTCGGATTCTTTTTCGCCATTAAGGCATAGTTGTGTACAGTACGCTCCGAGTTTTTTCTCTCGTGTGCTACAGAATTGGCTATATCATGCCACAATATATGGTGCCGAAGACGCGGGATCTGCGGCTAATCGGTGACACGGATGGCAGCATCGACAGGAACGATTTCTTCGAAGAATAATTGTCGGTGCTTGGTAAGCCTCGTCGGTGGCCACACCCAGCAACGTCAACGAGTGGACGCAAACTGAAGGCTTCCAGTGAGTACACTGCAGCAATAGATCGTTTTAAACAGAAGAAAACATTGGCATGCGCTCAGAATACCAAGATAATAAACGAGGCGACCACTATTTTGGGAAGCCACAGCGCCGGTACAGCGACACTCATCTCATTGAAGGAGCGGCTGACATCCAGCAATGAAAAGCTAAAAAGGTATTCGGAGAAATAGAAGAGTACATCCTAACGGAGAAGCTCGCGTATGAACACGCCCCAGCAGCAGACCACGATGATCAAGCGGTCGAGATACTTGCACGCCTTCAGTGCCGAATCGAGGACATCAACAACTTGCAAGGAGCCGTCGACGCTGCGAATTCCACTAGTACCATTCATGCTCCTGCGAACGTCGGCAACGTGAACGTTGGTCTTCGCCTGCCTCGACTTGAGATCAAGCCGTTTAACAGGAAGATACGTGAGTGGACCTCTTTCTGGGAGCAGTTTGATGGTACAGTCCATTCAAATTCGTCACTAAGTGAGACAGACAAGTTTCATTACATTCAGAATTACTTAAAAGGGAGAAGCTGCTGCAGCAATCACTAGATTTGCGACTACAAGCGCATGCTATGAAAATGCTGTGTAGCTACTAAAAGACAGATATGGAGGCAAATGGTAAATATACCAACACCAACTACAAGCCTTGAGAGACATTCGATGCGTGATACTGGCACCTGATGTAAAACAGCTGCGCAATCTATACGATCAAGTTCAGATGAACATGCGTGGTCTCGACGCGCTCGGGGTGCCGACAAGCAGCTTTTCTGCGACGCTCTATGATATACTCCTAAAAGCACTGCCGCAAGAGATCGTCATTTCTTTTCGCCGCCAGCACCGTATAAATTAGGTCATGTTCCGAACATTGGTTGCTACAAATGAAGGAAGAGCGTCAGCGTGCCAAGTGCCCGAGGGATTGCTACAGTTTACCCGCATCCAAATCGAAAGCCGAGAGCGATCCAGGACACATGACTCGTCTGAACGCACGTACAACACTAAGCATGTTCCAGCGACATCCGTGCTGCATACCGCGCTTATGGAGAAGCGGAAATATGGTGAGTGCTTCTTCTGCAAATTCAACAGAGATGCAATAGAAGTATCTATGTTAAGGTTCTGCAACGATTGAAGAGAAAAAAAAGATAGACTAGGCAAAAGTATGAGGTGCTCTAAATGCACTATAGCAGAACACCTAGCCAGAGATTGTAGAAGACGCATAGAATGCCAGCCAGTCTTGCAAGAGAAGGCACGAAACAACTGTGTGTAAACCTAACGCAAAGAAAGAAGCGATAATAAATTGAGCACTATAACAACATATGTTAACGAAACGCACCCAGATAAGGGTGAAAGATCAACAGCCGTAAGGAGCTGCCAATTTGACAAAGGAGTACATCTACAAACCTTCCGTTGTTGATCGGGAGGAGATAATAAGGTTTGCTACATAAAAGGAATGTTAAACAGCGGCAGCTAGCGCACATTTAAAAAGGAAGAACTCGCGGCACGTTTGCAGCTAAAGGTAATCGGCGAAATGAAGCTGGCAACATTTGCGTCTGATGTACCTTCCCAACCAGGGCGAAATAAAACTGTAGAATTTCACGTGAGAAGTCTGTAGCGAGAGAGGAAGAACGTAGCGAGAACGTGTAGCGAGAGAGGAGAGGTGAGAGAACGACACGACCACGTTGGCCGCCGCCCGTCTTCCTCTCTCGCTACAATTGGTGACCCGGAGAACACGCCCTTCGCTGAGCGGCTCCGTTTCAGGCGTGGAATAAAGTGGCGAGAGAACGACACGACCACGTTGGCCGCCGTCCCGTCTTCCTCTCTTGCTACAAGTCAATTTGACGAGAAAGAAGAGATCATCGAAGCTATCACAATACCGTTTATTTGTCAAGAAGTCACAATAACGTATACTGACTGTTCGTTTAGCAAGAACACACTCGCACTGAAGATGGCATTAGTGAACGAGCTTACTATCCCCATGGCGCACGCTGAACCTGGAATTATTGGATCAGATCAAATCTGAAAAATCATAACCAGTAAAGTTATTAGAAGCTAAGAAATTGAAAGACTAGTGGCTATTAACACCACATTGGTATGAACTTGCAAGGACCCGAGAAGAAACGAAGCTTTGTTCAAAGTCCATCCATGATTATGGTATGAGTATTAAGGACAGACAGTCATACGCAAGAGGAGATTAACGATGATCTGCAGTCCTTTTGGAATTTGGACGTTATGGGCATCTCCCCAGAGGAAGAACAGCTCACTTCTTCAAGCACGTTGTCCAGGTTCATTAAGAATATCGCTAAAAAAGATCGAATTTATGAAGTTGCAGTGCCGTGCAAGGAACCTGACATACAACTAAGCGAACCTTGTAGCCCGTAACCACCGTCAGAGTCTCGTACGCAGACTTTCAATTAAAAAGGGCCTGGTTGAGTGGTACGACCATGCTATCCGACAATATATTGACTCAGGCCACGCAGAAGTAGTCTCCAAAAGGAAACCCAAGGAGGAGCGTACATACTACATGCCACACCGAGAAGTTATCCGTGAGGGTGGTATTCGATGCCTCATTGCACGTAAAAGACCAGAAATCGCTGAATGAGTGTTTACAAACTGGTCCGAAATTGAATACTCAGCTACTACAAGCCCTCATGCGACTTCGCTGGTACAAGGTCCCAATGACTGCCGACATAGAAAAAGCCTTTCTGCAGGTTGGTGTTAGGGCACAAGACCAAGATCTCTTTAGGTTTTTGTGGTTTGCTGAGAAGCCAACATTACCATTCAGGGAAGACGACATACAAGTCTGGCGAATGAAGAGAGTACCTTTCGGATCGGTGTCAAGTTCATTTATGCTAACAGCGACCATTCAGCATCACCTTAAAGCATGTGTAGGCAACGAGCAGCAGAGAGTGGCTAAACTACTGGCTAAGTGATTCTATGTTGGCGATTTGCTTTTTGGGGCAAATGATTTAAAAGCAGCTGTAGAGCTATACGCTACCGCAAAAGAAGTAATGAATGCCGCTGGAATGCCACTCAGAAAGTGGACAACATGTTCTTAAGAGCTGCAGGACTTATTCGACTCAAACGAGCCAGCTCTACGTAACAGCGGTGGACAAACGTGATTTAAAACGAAAGTCCTCGGAATGACGAGGAACAGGGAGACCGATAGCCTTACTTACAGCTCCCAAAAGATCTTCTCATTCCTAGAGACTGCTCAAGATACAAAGCGCTTTCTTCCGCAAACAGTACCTAGAGTTTATGAGCCACTGGGGCTTGTTGATCCTTTCGTGGTACAAGGGAAGATCTTATTTCAGCAGCGGTGGGTTCGTAAAGTCAGCTGGGAAGAAGATTCAGAGAAACACACCAGGGCTAAGGAATACTCACGCCTTTTAGATCACGACCATAATTTGTTGGATCATTTTTGGAGCGTTGGAAGCACGAGTACATTCTCACTCTATCAACGGTGCATCGTTTTCCTGGATCTTGCTCATACAGTCTGGCAGTTGGAGACGTCGGGATTGTAGACACACCTAACAAAATCGAGGAAGTTTACCCCCAGCAATGACGGGATAGTTCACGCTTAAGTGCCTGTTACGCCTGGGTAGCGGAAAAGTTTTGAAAATATCCGCGCAGAAGATAAGCTACTTAGAGATCGGTGTTACCACAACTGAGGCCCCGCAAGATGTCGGGACCTGGGAAAGAAAACGAAGCAAAAGGCTGACCCACTGCGCACGTGTTCTTCTTCTTCGGAATGTCCGTCGCCGATAAAGCATAGTTGTGTCCAATACGCTCTGAGTTTCTCATCCGTGTGCTACAGGATCGGCTATGTAGAGCCACATTATCAACGTCAGTGCTGCTAGTGTAGGCATTCTTTTGTTAAAAGTACAACATTACGTTTCTGCTCCTGAGCAGGTTCGGCCAAGATGCCGTAGATAATATTTTCTCTACATTCAGGTGTATTTTCTCCACACGCACACACACACACGCACACACACACACACGCACGCACACACACACACACACACACACAGATATATATATATATACATATATATATTGTAGTGGGGAATTCGCAAGGCACTGACTAGTGGGACCATCTCTCTCTGAGTGCGAAGCGCGAGTGTGTGCAAGAGCTGTAGACGCTGGACCGCTCGAGCATTTCTGTCCGTACCGGCTGCCTGCCTACTACCTGGCGTCGCTATTAAAAGTGGTGGAGGTGCGGGGTACGCAAACCTGGAACTTCGAAGCCGGAAGCTGCCCACTGCATCAGCAATGCCTGATCAGACAACCGAGCAAAGCATCCCCCTGCAGAGCATGGCCGAATCTCAACTGGTCATCATACCTTCCACCCTGCGCCAACGGGATCCCCCCTTCTTCCGCGGCACCGAGGACCAAGATGTGGAAGACTGGTTGCAGCTGTTTGAAAAGGTGAGCGCCGCCAACAAGTGGGACGACCCCTCGAAATCGGAGTAAGTCCCATTTTATCTCAAAGACGTCACTTGCCTGTGGTTCACAAACCACCGTACTGAATTTCCCACTTGGGCCGCTTTCAAGACCACCCTTGCAGCTGTGTTCGATCGCCCCGCAGTGCGCAAGCTGCGTGCTGAACTGCACTTACGTGGACGAGCACAAAGGCAGAGCGAGAAATTCACTAGCTACATTGAAGATGTTATCGATTTATGCCGGCGCTTTAACCCTGAGATGACCGAACAAGACACGATCAGGCATATCTTGAAAGGAATAGACGATGATGCCTTTCAAATGTTGCTGGCAAAGGGCCCAAACCGTATCCGAACTTGTGACCTTGTGCCAGAGCTTGGGAGAGATTCGCAAGCAACGTGCATCAGTTCGGAGGTCAACGACAGCAGACGACTTTCTCGGTTCCCTGGCCGTCGGTGGTGACAGCACCCTGCTGGAGCAGATAAAAGAATATGTACGTGAAGAGGTCGCACGACAGCTTTCGTGTCTCTCGTATCTGCCGACCACCGAAGCACCAACGAACCGCCTAACGCCGACAATTAGACAGGCTATTCAGGAGCAGGTCTCCGAGGCGTTGCCATTACTTACGCCTGCCTCTCCATCAACACCTGTTGCCGCACCACTGACTTATGGGGCCGTCGCGGCAATGCCTCCGCCTCGTCTGCCATTGTATACGCCACAACCTGTGCGACCTTCCACCGCGCCGTTTCCAGCTTCGCAGAAGCACGCTGGAAATCCTTGGCGCACTGCTGACAACTGGCCGATATGTTACTTTTGCGGAATTCCAGGTCACGTTGCACGTCTATGTCGTCGGCGATTCGCAGTTAATGCACCAAGGTACCCTGACTACTCGTTTCGCCCTCCATACCATGCACACGCCGCACGTGCCACCTCAAGTTCACGAACGTGACGCGCAAGCTGCCCTTCGGCACTCGAACCTCCACTTCTCGACGTTCTACTTCCCGCTCTCCTACCCCTTCAACAACCCACCTTTATTGAGGCGGAAAACTAACTGCCGCAGCTCCGGAGGCACGAGCTGCGTCATCGTCTAATTGTTTAAGTCCTCGCCTGTCTCCCGCCAATCTTATCGATGTACTCGTCAAAGGTGTACGAACACTTGCACTCATCGATACCGGTGCCGCGATATCTGTGATTAGTCAAAGACTCTGCCGCTCTCTTCGTAAGGTGACGATGCTTTCTCCCGTAGTTTCTCTTAGCACAGTGAGCGCCCAACAAATTGAGCCCGTCGTGGCATGTACGGCAAAAGTGGTTATTCGAGACGTGTTGTACATCATTGAATTTCACGTGTTGGCTTCATGATCCCACGATGTCATCCTAGGATGGGATTTCTTATCACGTCATCACGCCGTCGTGGACTGCGCTCGGGCCGAAGTGGAGCTGTTACCGTTTCGTGATGCGCCTTCTGTTGATGCGGCCGTATCTAGTGTGGCTAACCTTGTCGTCACGACGGACATAGAGCTTCCTGCTTTCAGCGCCCAGTTTGTCCCTGCCTGCTGCACTTCACTTTCTGACTCTACCGTCCTATTCACGCCATCTGACATCTTCGGTAGCCGCCATCAGACATCGCTGCCATTCGCCGTTCTTGCGCTTTGTCAAGACACTACCGGAATATTTATTTCCAATCCGAACTCGTGCCCCCTCAGTTTGCGCCGCAACGAGACGTTCGCCCACATTCAGCTTATCGGTGAAGGTACTATCGTGCCTGCCGATGTCTATAACACCAAGCAGAATATGGAGCTGAACGCGTTGGTTCCTCACTTTGCCTCGAAGAGTGTGTCGTCCGATGCATTTTATCATTCTATTGACTGCCATCTAGCCCCGGCTCAACGAGAGCAGCTTGTTACCCTGTTGCACAAATTCAGGCGTTCGTTTGACTTTCCCCAAGCGGTGCTAGGAAGAACGAACACCGTTGTGCACACAATTGACACAGAGAAGAGTACTCCTTTGTGCCAGCGCCCCTATCGTGTGTCCCCGGTGGAGCGTCACGTAATTGCAGAACAAGTAGACGACATGCTACAGCGTGGAGTCGTCAAGCCTTCTTGTAGTCCTTGGTCTTAACCAGTTGTACCCGCCAAAAAAAGGATGGTTCGATCCGGTTCTGCGTAGACTACAGGCGCCTAAACAACATTACGAGGAAAGATGTTTACCCCCTTCCCCGCATAGATGATGCTCTCGATCGTCTCCAAGGTGCAGAATTCTTTTCTTCGCCTGACCTTCGCTCAGGTTATTGGCAGGTCCCAATGGCTGAGTCTGATCGTCCAAAAACGTCGTTCGTCACACTGGATGGTCTCTATAAATTTACCGTAATGCCATTCGGACTCTGCAATGCGCCTGCCTTATTCGAGCGAATGATGGACAGCATTTTACGTGGTCTCAAATGGAACATATGCTTGTGCTATCTTGATGACGTTGTGGTCTTTTCACCCGATTTCACTTCGCATCTCACTCGTCTGCGTAAAATTCTACAGTGCCTTACAAACGCCAGGCTTCAGCTTAAACTGAAGAAATGTCACTTCGGGGCTAAACAACTCACCATATTTGGACATGTAGTCTCGAAAGCTGGCATCCTTCCCGACCCTGACAAGCTTCGTGCTGCTGCCGAATTTCCTAAGCCGACTACAGTTAAAGAACTACGGAGCTTTGTCGGCCTGTGCTCCTATTTTCGTTGGTTTGTCCGGAACTTTGCTTACATCATCGCTCCGCTCACCAAACTCCTTGTTGGTCCTGCAGATTTTTCGACTTGGACAGCAGCCTGTGACGAATCCTTTGCAATACTGCGCCAACTCCTTACCTCACCACCCGTACTGCGTCATTACGATCCTACGGCGCCGACTGAAGTACACGCGGATGCAAGTGGCGTCGGCCTTGGTGCAGTACTCGCGCAACGCAAACAAGGTTTTACGGAGTATGTGGTCGCCAATGCCAGCCGCGCCCTCACTAAGGCAGAAGCCAACTATTCTGTTACGGATAAAGAGTGCCTGGCGATTGTGTGGGCGTTAAACAAGTTTCGCCCCTATTTGTACGGCCAAACTTTTGATGTGGTAACTGAGCATCACGCACTCTGTTGGTTGGCTTCACTGAAAAATCCCTCTGGTCGCCTCGGACGTTGGGCACTACGCCTCCAGGAATTCGACATACGCGTCGTCTACCGGTCGGGGCGAAAGCACTCTGACGCAGATGCGCTTTCACGATCACCCGCGAAATCTGATGATACGGAAATATCAACACTTGACCTTCCCCTCTCTGCCGTCAGCGTCACAGACATGTCATTCAAACAGCAGAAAGACCCTTGGATTGTCTCGCTCTTGAATATGCTTTCTGACGCATCAACTTCCGGTTGCCCGCGTGCTCTTCGCCGACAAGCAACGCATTTCGCCATACGGGATGGCCTGGTATACCGTCGCAACTATCAAGTGGTGGGTCGTAAATGGCTGCTAGTCATACCCAGCCATATGCGGTCTGATATCTGCGAATATTTTTATACTGAGCCGCAACACGCACACGCCGGTGCGCTAAAAAACGTATGAACGGATCCGCCAACGTTACTACTAGCGGGGTATGTACACGTTTGTACGCAAACGCATTCGCTCATGTTCTCTGTGTCAGCAGCGCAAGACATTTCCTCATTTACCCGGTCAACTGCAGCCTTTACCCTGTCCTGCACGCCCATTCTACCGTGTTGGAATTGACCTATACGGCCCGTTACCGTGCTCTGTTGGTGGTAATCGGTGAGGGATTTTTGCTGCCGACCATCTGACAAGGTACGCTGAAACGGCAGTGCTACCTTCGGCTGGTGCTCGTGACGTTGCAACCTACATCTTGCATCGGTTTGTTCTTCGTCATGGTGCACCACGGGAGCTCCTGAGTGACAGGGGCCGCGTATTTTTGTCCGAAGTTTTGCACCAGCTCTTACATTCATGACGTACGGTACACCGCACATCAACAGCCTACCACCCTCAGACGAACGGCCTAACGGAACGTTTCAATAGAACCCTCGGAGACATGCTCGCTATGTATATTAATTCCGACCACTCCAATCGGGACGTTGTCCTTCCTTTCGTGACGTGTGCCTACAATACGGCAATTCAATCAACAACAGGCTTTTCTCCATTTTTTTTATATGGTCGTGACCCATGCAGCACACTTGACACAATTCTGCCATACAATACTGATGCCTCCGAGTTCAGCCCAGTTTCTGAAGTGGCCGAACATGCCAAAAAGTGTCGTCATCTTGCACGATCCTTCACAGCCGATAATCAAGCTCTCCAAAAAGATCGCCACGACCGTGATCATGCTCCGGACACTTTCCCCGTTGGTTCTCTCGCGTGGCTCCGACTGCCTTTCCACTCTCTTGGCCTGACTACCAAGTTTGCACCGAAGTATACAGGCCCTTGCCGCGTCATACAGCACCCTCCTTATGTCACCTATGTGATTGAACCGCTCAAGCCGTCCACGGACAAGCGCCGCCTTGGTCTTGAGATGGTACACGTCAGTCGCCTCAAGCCCTGCTACGACCCTCCTGTTCTCTCGTCACCTTGAGTTGCCAGGATGGCTCGTCTTCATCGCCGGGGTATTGTAGTGCGGAATTCGCAAAGCACACCAACAGCCTATATATATATATATATATATATATATATATATATATATATATATATATATATATATATATATATATAGATATATATATATATATATATATATATATATTATATATATATATATTATATAGTTCTTTGTAATTCGTTTGATTGTGATAACTTAGTTCTCCTGGGTGAGTCCACCATATTTAGCGTGTATACATTTTGTCAATATTGAAGGTTCGCTTCGAGTATGGTTTCGTTTACATAAGCGAGCGCCTTAGGAAATTAGTTGCGTTTCGTGTGAGAGTGTATTTTTCGCATATGATTGCTTTCTGTGCAATTAGTAGTGCGACTTATTATCAATTTAACCTACTGTGATGCTTTCGGCTCCGAACATTTAAGACTTCGAATATTCACTTCATATATGCACTTCGAACACGACCACTAACGCGCGCGCGAGGGCCGAGCGTGCGTAGCGTGCGTGTGTATATATTATATATATATATATATATATATATATATATATATATATATATATATATATATGTTCATGCATTTGTAGCATGCGTAGTGTAGGTACATTATCCGCTTTGAATATCAATTAACTACTGCCAACAGGATCAAGCTAGTGTTCAGAAGCACATGACCTCATTCATTAAAAATTTATAACACGGTTCGGGAACAAAAAGGAGCACTCATAATACAATAGAAACAACGATTTGGCTTATGTAACTATACACTGGCCCAGGCATAGCTCCATTCTGTGATCAAGGGAATGGCATGCGTATTCAGCTTTTGAGGGGAAAAGAGAACCTAACAGGATACATGCACTCGGCTGCACGAGTCACAGCGTAGTTACCTCAAAAACTGTTAAGCCTTTTCCTGTAGCAGTGTAGCAACGCAGCGAAAAAGTGCTAGGAGCTTTCGAAGAGGCCCACTACACAAGAGCAGTTGCCTTTGTCAAGCTCGGGCTCACAAGATAACTTCTTTAACTTGAAGTAAATCTGATGAGGTTCAGTGAAGAGGCTCGATGTTTGCGCGCGCAGCGCTACTATATTTTGGCTGTTTGGCGAGTAAAATTCGTTATGTCGAAGAGAATGAGGTTTCGCCTTTGATGAAAGAATGCGGTCCCATGCGAAAATCAAGAAACTTTTGCACAGTAACAAGCGAGAATGCCGTGTTGACCCTATAGGCGCCGCCACCCCCTTTTTATATGCGAAGCAATTCTTAAGGGAACTTTGGCGACTTCGAGCGTATCTATCTATCTATCTATCTATCTATCTATCTATCTATCTATCTATCTATCTATCTATCTATCTATCTATCTATCTATCTATCTATCTATCTATCTATCTATCTATCTATCTATCTATCTATCTATCTATCTATCTATCTATCTACTATCTATCTATCTATCTATCTATCTATCTATCTATCTATCTATCTACTATCTATCTATCTATCTATCTATCTATCCGCCTACGACTTTTAGCTCTCCAGGCCGTTTCGATAATGGCATCAATACCAAATTTGGTATGGCATAACATCACTGTATGAAGAACATATCTGACTAGTCATGACATGAAAATCATGATATGAGTGTCATAAATTTCATGATTTACATTTCATGGTCCTGCAGCTCTTGCGGTGGTTTCGTTCACATGGCATGTTGCAAAACAGGTACGGTATGACATCATTGCATGGCGAACACAAGCTACAGACCCTAACATGAAAATCATGACATGCGTGTCATGTAACAAAACATGACTATATGCCACTCTCATAATGCGCTTGCGGCCGTTTCGCTAGCGTCACATATACCAAATTTGGCAATAGAGTTCGTGAATGGATGACGAAAGTATGTGACTGGTGCAAAGAAAATAATCATGAAATGCATGTCATGTAACAACATGATTACATGCCACGCTAATGATGCGCAGGCGGCCGTTTCGCTAGCTTCACATGGACCAAACTCGGTATTACGCGACGCGAACAGACGACATAGGTAAATGACACATCCAAACATGATAATCACGACATGCGTGTCATGTAACATAACTAAATGCCTTACTCATGATGCGCTCGCCGCCGTTTCGCTAGACGATAGTTATAGCGCGAGAACAAAACGACGACACAGAGGACGTGTCTTTCGTGTCCTTCTTGTCTCTGTGTCGTCGTTTTGTTTTCGCGCTATAACTATCGTCATGCCATAACAACTAGCCCAAGCTGCCACACTTCTACGTTTCGCTAGCGTCACATATACCGAATTTGGTATTACGGTACGTCAATGAATGACGAAGGTATGTGACTGGCACAAACGTGATAATCGTGAGATGCGTGTCATGTGAAAACATGACTACATGCTACAGCCAAGGCGCCAATACATTTCGACGTGACGTGATGCGCGTCCTCACCGGCGTTCATTTCGTTGCGTCTCGCTGGCGTTGCCACGCCAGGTGCCAGTCCAGCCATATACTCGCAGGCGCGCGCCGCACTGCGTTGCTCTGACGCATGCACGTTTCAGCGCACCCGGCGTCCCTCCGCCACGAAAAAAGGGAGATGCAGTGTTGTCTGTGTAACGCGACATCGGCACGAAATGCAGCATCTCACATTTCGCGCCGGTTGCCGTCGGGCGCCGTCGACGGACACTGGTCGCGCCGGTTGTGCCTGGCGGCGTCAGACTATAGAGTGCTCGCGAGAGAGAGAAGCAACTTTATTTTAGAGTGCTCGCATTTTGCTAACGTCGCGTCGCTGTGCACAGCACTTGCGCGCGTCAACGCTACATTGGAGTGTAACGGGCCCTTCATGATGCACTCCTGGCCATTTGGCTAGCTACACATATACCAAATTTGGTATTACGTGACGTTAATGGATCCTAAAATATATGACTTGTGCAAAGATGATAATCGTGACACGCGAGTTATGTAAGAACATGAGAACATACCACGCTCATAGCGTGGTCGCGGCCGTTTCGCTAGCTCCATATATACTGAATTTGATATCATGTGACGTGAATAGATGACGAAGGTAAACGACACATCGAAACATGATAATCATAATACGGAAGTCACGTACGGCATCATTCACTTCCACCTCGTAACGTTGTGCTGATTTCAAAGTGACATATCAACCTTTCTCATTCGTGCTTCGCATATAATCGGTTCCTACAATACGCGGGATCTGCCAATTTTTTAGCTGAGAAGCTCCTGAAGCCGTGGGTCATGTGTCCTCCATGTATGTAGTAATAGGTAGCCGCCTCTTACTTTGTTCTTGGAATGCCCGCAAGATGGTGGTACTTTTATATGATTTATATATCATGAAAAGCTGTGATATGGCGGTACTTGGAGTGTTCACTAGATTAACGGACTGACAGATGGATGAACAGACAGACAGGCTGGCGGGTGGATTGATGAATGGACAGACAGACAGATGGACGACGGACAGATGGACAGACAGGCAGATGGACAGACAGACGCGGCCAGCGCACGGATGGACGATTCACTGTTTACCAATAAAACCCTCTGAAGCTTCGCTCCACTCATCTACATTCACTTCGTGGATATGCTGTGGTTTTTTGGACCTGTTGTTGCCCCACACGAAGTGTTTTCAGGAGTGTCGAATAGTCGTTTGCGCCTCGGAGCACATCAGTCAGTCAGTCAATGAACTTTATTTACAAATTGTCCTGAGGAGCCGATTCCCCTCAAGAGGGAGGGTCAGCTGCGGGCCGCACTCACGTGGGGACAGGAAGAGCGAGCCCCTCCGCCAAATTGCGGGCCCTCTGCACAGCCCGGATTTGGACCTCTCGGTCCGAGCTGGTAATTGCCGTCCTCCAGGCAGCTTCTGTGCTCAGAGGCTCGCCATCGCGCAGCGCCGCGCATTGCCAGAACATGTGGGGTAACGTGCAACGTCTCTCTTCGCAATGAGGGCATTGCGGCTTTATGCTGTCGGTAAACTTGCTGTACACTAAAGGCAACGGGTAAGTACCCGTTTGCAGCATTCTTAAAGTGGCTGACTGGGCCCTAGAGAGTTGCGGGTGCGGGAGCGGAAAGCTACGCCTGGCCAATTGATAATTTTTGCAAATTTCGTTAAAGGTGAGGAGCGAATCAAGCTGCCGGATGCCATCCCCAAAATTAGATGCCGATTGCCCGTCACGGTGGGACAGTTCGCGTGCTCGGGCATGGGCAAGCTCATTGGCATTGGGGATAACAGGGTGGACATCCTTGCCCATGTGGGCAGGAAACCAGGTGATGTGGCCGTCGATTTCCGTGCAATGTGGTCTTTTGGTAAGAAGATGGGCCGCCTGCTCACAGACTGACCCGGTCATGAACGCTCGTGCAGCAGCTCGAGAATCAGTGAAAATGCGCGTGCGTATGGGAATCGCCACGGCCATTGCTATAGCAGCCTGCTCTGCCCTAGCCGGCGTGGTATCTCGAAGAGATGCTGCTGCGAGGATTTTACCGTGAAGGTCAGTGACCACAGCCACGAAATTGGATGTGCCGGGATACTGTGCTGCGTCAACGAACGCCACAAGTTCAGGGGTGGCAGCGGCGGAACTGAGGAGCGACCTAGCCCTAGCGGCCCGGCGGCCGACATTGTAGAGAGGGTGAACATTTCTAGGAATTTGTGAGACCGTAATCTGCTCCCTCAATTTGGGTGGAAGCTGTATCTTTTTGTCTGCTACCATAGTTGGTTCGCAGCCCAGAAACTCCAGGATGCGTCTCCCAGCTTTGGAAGAGGACAGTCGTGCAGCTTGTGCTGTTTGTTGCGCTTCTGCAATCTCACTAAATGTATTATGCATACCAAGAGCCTTGAGCTTTTCCTCATTTGTGTTGTTTGGAAGGCCCAAGACCCTCTTAATGCACTTTCGAATAATCGCATCCAGTTTCCCTTGTTCTTTCTTTTCCCACCTATGCGCTGCGGCAATGTAATTAATGTGACTCATAAGAAAGGCATAGAAAAGCCTCATGAGGTTGGCCTCACAAAGCCCTCCATGCCTGTTAGACACCCGAAGTATAAGCTTGACCATGCTCTCCGCCTTTGCCGCAATACGAGTCAGAGTATGAGAGTTACTTCCGTGCTCCTTCAGGAACATGCCAAATATCCGAATTTTATCGTCACGGGGGATGGCCTGCCCTGACCGTGTGTGAATTTCGATCCTGATCTCTTCCGGCGGAAATGGAATAGTGGTGAACTTGCGTTTCTCCGGCTGTGTGTACAGGAGGAGCTCCGACTTGGCGGTCGACAAGTGCAGCCCCGTGCTATCCAAAAACTCTTCCGTGCACCTGAGGGCCCACTGGAGGGACTCCTCAACGTCTGCGTCCCTACCCCCAGTGCACCATATAGTAATATCGTCCGCATACAGCGCATGTCCGATGCGGTCGATACGAGAGAGTTCGAGCGAGAGTTTCCTCATCGCAATATTAAAAATTAGCGACGAAATGACCGATACTTGAGGGGTTCCCC
This sequence comes from Rhipicephalus annulatus, assembly GCA_013436015.1. Taxonomy (NCBI): domain Eukaryota; kingdom Metazoa; phylum Arthropoda; class Arachnida; order Ixodida; family Ixodidae; genus Rhipicephalus; species Rhipicephalus annulatus. The sequence continues at coordinate 25,394 of WOVY01001336.1, forward strand.
TAGGTCCAAGGTGAAATTCCTTGGAGCAGAGGTCCCCGAGCCGAATGGTGGCAACGCGATCGCTGAGAAAAGAGCGGACGAACCCGTAAAAGCGGGCCCCCAATCCCAACTCAGAGATAGAATCCAGTATGTGAGGATGTGAGATATTATCGAAAGCTTTCTCCAGATCGAGTGCAAGAATCCCTCGGACATCTCTGGTGTATATGTCGAGAATTTGAAGTTTAATCATTTTCATAACGTCCTGCGTAGAGAGCGCGGGACGAAAGCCAATGAGATTGAAAGGGAAGAGCTCGTTTTGTTCAGTGTGATGGGAGATTCGGTTAAGGATTGCATGTTCCGCGACCTTACCCACGCAAGACGTGAGCGAGATCGGTCGGAGCGTGCCGAGCCCGAGAGGTTTACCAGGCTTGGGAATGAGGACGACAGAGGCCATTTGCCACTCCTTCGGCACCTGCCCCGACTCCCAAACCCGGTTGACCTCGTCAGTTAGTAGCTCAATGGATCTATCGTCCAGATTTTTAAGTAGCCTGTTAGTGATACCATCCGGCACGGGAGCCGATTTTCCATTGAGATCAAAAAGGACCACCCTGATCTCTGCCGTGTTGAAGGGGGAGTCCATCTCCGCATCCTCCAGACCAGAGAAATCCGGGTAGTCTGCATCCGTGCTAGCCCCCAGGGGGAGGTACCTATCCGCCAGCTGTTGTAATATTTGATCATTGGAGAGCCCAGCAGATCCTCTCTTTGTGAATGAGCCGATCAACAGTGTGTTTCTGATTAGCTTTAGTTTGCTTATCTCCCAGGAGGTGCTTGAGAATGTTCCATTTCGCCCCTGACCGCATCTGCCCATCGACAGCGTTACAGACCTCATCCCATTGTTGTCTGGCCAGGGTTTGGCTGTACGATTCAATCTCCTGTTTGAGCAGAGCAATTTTCTTTCTGAGCCGCCTGTTGAGTCGCTGCGTACGCCATCTGTTAAGTAAGGTGTTTTTGGCTTCAAGGAGCCTCGCTAGGCGGCTGTCCATGCGTTCCGTTTTAAGATCCGTCTCCACCACCTTAGTGGCAGCTTTAACATCTGCCTTAAGACGCTCAAGTAGCTGGCCAAGGTCATCGTACTCTTTTTCATCGCTTTGTCTGAGTTCCCGAAAGGCATCCCAATCAACAATTTTGAAAACCCGCGGCGGCGGTGCTTTAACATCGAGGGAGATAGACGCGATGAAATGGTCGCTCCCCAAGTTCTCATGCAAGTTCTGCCAGAAAGGGCACTCGACGTTCCTGACAAAAGCCAGGTCCGGCGTGGTGTCCTTTGCTACAGAATTGCCGAGACGTGTGGGAAAGTTGTGATCAGTAACTAGTAACATATTAAGATTGGTAGTATGCTGCAGAAGCGCCCGCCCCTTAGCCGTATTATTGATATAGCCCCATGTCTGATGTTGCGCATTGAAGTCGCCAGCAACTGTCAACGGAGCCGAGCCCGCGATTTTGGAGGCTTTGCAGAGAAGCGCATTAAAAGTCTCCCGAGTATCAGATGGTGAGCTATAAACGTTGAGAATGAATAGGTGCTCCTTAAGCCGAGAGTTTGGGATTAACTCAATGATTATGTGTTCCACCTTTAGGCCTGGACGTACATCGCGAACCTCAAAGGAGAACTCTTTGGATATGAGGGTGGCAACCCCGCGTTTTCCTTCCCCCCAGCAGGCCACGGAGCGATAACCCCGGAGGGCCACCTCTCCTTTAAGGGTCTCCTGGAGGAGTATTACGGCTGGCTTATTCTCCTGTGAGCTGACGAACTGCTGCAAGACTGCCTTCTTCTTGTGGAAGCTCGCGCAATTCCATTGCCAAATGACAAATGTTTTATTTAGCTTCGCCATGATTGCTACTTAGGTTTTGCTCCACCACCACCACCCTTGCAGAAAGGGACTAGATGACAGAGCTGACACCAGCGATGGCCTCCTTAATTTCATGGACCACCCCCATAATTTCCGGTTTAAAGTCACTGAACTCCTTCTCGATATCTACCGGAGGGTCAGCGGCTTTTCGCTTACCGGCTCTAGGTTGTGCCTCGGCCTGCTGCACTTTCACCGCCCCTTCCGGCGTGCGTTCGCGCTGCCTAAGCTCCTCAACTAATGCTTTAATCTCCTGAAGCTCACTCCTCAGAGTTGCATTCTCACGCTCTAGCTGCTGTATTCTAGCCGTAGCTTGCTCTGGCAACTGGCGCTGCACGATAGTGCGAGACTCACGTTTTGGGCCCACTCGTTTAGCCCAGGTAGGTTCCTGCTGAATCCGGGCACAGGAGGCAGACCTATCCCTCGAGCGAGAGCGGGGACCCGCCCCCCGCCTAGGGTTATCAAGGCCACCCCCCTGGTGGAACCCAAGCCCGAGAGCTTGCTGTGGCACGAACTCCGCGCGCTGCTTGTTTGCTTTTCTCCGTCGTCGCCTTCTACGCCGAACGATGTAGGGAACCTGGTACCTGCTTTTGAGCGCCCGATCCGCCGTCGGATGCGCTCCTCCACAGATGGAGCACTTCAGCTGGCACGTATGATTCTCAGGGGGCGATGAGACCCCACAGTCCGGGCAGGTGATGACTGTAGGAGTGGGACAAACGTCCGAGCGATGTCCCAGCTTTCCGCAGGTTCGACAGGCGTCGATTTGTCGTCGGTAGAGCGTGCACCGGATCAGGTTCGTCCCACACATGACGTAGTTTGGAACTTTCATACCGTCAAACAGGACGATCACCGTGGGCGTTTTCTTGATGCGCCGTACTCCAAGAACCTTCGGATTTCTTGCGTGCACGAAGAGCTCACCAAGCCGGTCATCAGAGAGCTCAGGGTCGAAACCGCGAACAACTCCTCTGCACGTATCCCCGGGTGGCGTCACGTAAGTAGAGACTTCATGGAGCGTTTCTCCCACTCGAATTTGCTTCACTTTAGCGTAGGCTTCTGCGTTCCTAGCGTGTGGCGTGCTGATCAAAAAATTTTCTGCATTTCATTGGCACAAACAATATCTTCCTCAGCCTGCGGCGGGCCGAGACAAGCAGCCATCACCAAAGCTTGGGTAACCTTGATTCCACTGACCTTGCGCACATCCATGCCTCCCTTGGGACGTACGACAACCCGGTAGTGATCTTTAGGCAATCGCGGCAGGCGCGACGCGGCGATGAGCTTGTTTATCGGCCCCTTCGGGTGCGCTGGACGGGCGGCACGATGACCGGCACTGGGGCCAGGGCTGTCGCCGGGCGTAAAATCCTGACGCTGCTTCTTCCGAGAGTGGGCAACAATCCATCCGGAGGCTTCATCCTCCTGCCTGGAGATTTCTTCGCCGAAGACCATCTCCTCGAGTGGCATCCTCGAAGCGTCTCGCTCGGCAGACCGAGCTGAGCGCCAACGTGGCACAGGGTGAAACACCCAAATAAAAGTTCGAAAGCTTGACCTACCCGCAAAAGTCGGGTATCCACTCGATCCTTGAAAGAAACTGGATCAGATGAGTCGAAAAACCGAGGTCGATCGGCAAATTTGCGGTCAAAAACATTTAAAAAAGCAGGAGCCGATGCGAGCGCGTCCGGCTCGCGTCAAGCAAGCGGCGTTCCTCGGAGCACATACGTTTGTGGCACGCAGACCGCAGTTAGGATTCACACTCATCGTGCGGTAGGTGGCTATGTGCTCGCGAGCGTTTATCAGCACTATCAGCATCATTATTGGTGTGGTAGCGCCAGCAGTGACTCCTGGCGGCAAGGCTAGCTGGCGGCGCTTCAGACGCGAGCGGCTGGCTCTCGCTAACGTGTTGCGGCTGGCGCGAACGGTCGCCTTTCCGCTGGACTGTTGGGAGGCGCCGCAGGCAGTTGCCCTTTGGGCCCCTCGTGGTGAGTCAAGTGTTGGCGACGCCGCTTTCGCTTTACCTTGCTTGTTGTTATGCTGATTGAGTGTATTGCACATTGTGTAAGTTTGTTTACCGTGCTGATCCCTTGTGATGTATGTTGATTCGGCTGACAAAACCGTCGTGGTGAAAAGTAGTTCAATAAATGTGTTGTTTGGCTTGGTTTGTCCGCTTGTGCCGTGTCCGTGTGTTCCGAGATCGGCGTGCATCATGCCTAGACCCCACACAGGTAATGGGTAGTATCCTATTGAGCTGCGGTTCGATGATGACATTGCATTGATGAGCAACTTATAGGACGAATTACAGCGCATGGTTGTTGAACTGCACACGGAAAACAGAAAAGTAAGTTTGAAAATTAATATGCACAAAACTACAATAATATATAACACTCTCCGCAAAAAAAACAACACTTTCCGGTAGGTGGAGAGACGATGGAAGTTGTAAATGAATATGTCTACTTAGGAGAGGTAGTAATTTCGGAGCCGAACAACGGGAGTTAAATAACTAAATGCATAAGAATTGGGTGATCACATTCAGCAAGCATTCTCAAATCATGAATAATAATCCACTACTAATCCTCAAGACGAAGGTATTTAAGAGCTGCATTTTGCGGGCACTTACCTATGGAGCACAAACCCGGTGGCTTACAGAAAGGGTTCACCTTATATTTAGGACGACGCAGTGAGCGATGGAGAGGAAAATGATAGGTGTAACTTTAATAAGAGACAAGAAAAAAGCAGGGAACAAACAGGGGTCAGGGAATGGAAGGTCAGGGAACAAACAGGGGTGAAGGATATCATACTAGAAATAAGGAAGAAGAAATGGACAAGAGGCGAGCCCATAGAGTCTAGGCAGGTTAACTGCTGGTTATATAGGGCAACTGACTGGCATCCCAGTTAAGGCAAACACAAGAAGGGGAGACAAAAGGTTAGGCGAGCCAATGAGATTAAAAAGTTCGCAGTTATAATGTTGCAGCAGAAAGCATAAGTCCTTGTTGATTGACAGGTTATGCGAGAGGATTGCCCTGCAGTGGGCGTATAGTCAGACTGATGATGTTGTTGATGATGATGAGGATCAAGATGAATACTCTGTGCAGGGTACGTGGCCAGATGGTTTTTTGGTCAACCTCCTTGATTTCGCTTTTCAGCTTTCTTCCTTCCTTGCAACACATAACCTTCAATTTTTTTCGCTATCCATGCAATGCCTCACCCTCGCACCGAAGCTGTAACAGAGTGAAAGCTCTTCTCCTCCATGTCACTCAAGCTCATCACCACATCACAACGACTTTGAGCCACAGGCGCATAAGCGTGGTAAGTGTGACTTCATGACGTTAGAAGTTTATTTTGTTTTCTTTTGTAGCTGAACGTCCCATGTACCAAGCTCTTCAGAGTGATCGACAGGCGCTCGTTTCGTCGTAACAATGAAAAAGTACTGGTTATTGTTTGGACAAAAATATATTGTTAGAATGGTCACATGACTTTTGTGATAACTTGATGATGAAAAGAAATATAGCGCATGCCTCGGCACTAGAACAGGCCGCCACCGAATGCATCAGAATGACGTCACAACTTATTTGTTTTATAAGCATCGTGGGCCATCCAAGAAAAAAAAATGTTTTACAAATTAGTCATCAGTACGAAGTATTTTTGGAGCTCACATGACGCGCCCATATTGCGTCATTTTTTGCTATAGACTTGAAGTGCCGTTCGAGGAATGAGGCTCTTGAGTGTCGGGTGACTTGGTAGCTACGATGTCACTGTCCGTCATGTCCGTTGGTTCGCTGCTTCGTTCATGCTGCTTGGTCTTTATGGGGCTTGTTCCGCCTCCGTGTGAGAGGAAGAACAGGTGACCCCTGTTTCTGCGCATGGTTCTCTCTTCAATTTGTACACAGCAGGATCTCGTTGCTTTGTCGGGATGAAGGACCGTGCCCTCGGTGAGTCTGTTTCTCAGCCATAGTTCAGTGCCCTGCAGATATTTAAGGAAGATGTCCCGTAGCATGACGTACATCAAAATGGAGATTTCAGTCTGACCTGTATTTTTAATCTAGCGCTTTGCAAGAAGCAGTAACTGCTTCTGGTTTTGGTGCCGATGGCATGCATGGTAGTTTTGAGCGGATACGGTGCCCCAATAGCAGTTATGCTGGACTATATAAAGTTAGGCCCGGCGTGTTTCTATACTTCAGCGAGGCATTTTATAGGTCCTTGGTCGTTTTAAAAAGCCTTGTAAAAGCCCCTACCATGGCCTCAGCTTTTCTGGTAACTTGTTGGTAATAAGGACTTGTTTCGGAATGTATGAAGCTCTATATTCTTTTGCAAAATCAGTCAAACTGTAGCAGATGAATTGTGGTTCATTGTTCAATATTTCTGTTTTAGGTATCCTGTGCCTAAAAAAAGAGCCCTTAACATGCTGGATGACTACATTCGATGAAGTTCTTTGATTCAGCAGGGCTAGATCAGGGCACAAGGATGTATAATCAACAACGAGATAGATGAGCTAAGGAAGGGACGATTTGGTTGAACATAGTGTCAGTTTTTGTGCACTACACGAAAAACAAATCGGCGTAGAAGGAACGAAATTGTATGAAACAAGTGCAAACTGGCTGCTGTTAATTTTTACAGAATTATGACAAAATATACATACACGCAGAAAGGCGCATATCTCTTGATGCATTTCTTGTACATATGGCTGTTTATTCATTAACCCGTTCTTGTGGGTATGTATATTTTGTCATAGTTTTGTAAAAATAGGCAGTTACATTTCAGCTTGTGCTGTCCCATTTTGTTCTTCACACGTCAATTTTGTTTCTTGTAGCCCTCAAAAGTCAACATAAAGAAAGGCAGGCGGGTCGTTTGGTCTCAAAGACAGTAATTTCGATTTTATGCCATGACAGCTCAATTGTATCGGATGGAATCATCGATTCAGAAAATCGGGTACACTCTGTGGTGATTGCTTGGAAGTTGGCAACTGTGCAATGTCTGATGATTCATGGCCACCATATAGATTTTTTCGCGCACGCGCGACAGCGTAAAATACCCGAGTGTACCTTGCGAACCTCCCGAATAATTTCTTTCCGCAGCGCTCGTAGAATCACTAGCCTTGTCTCCTTCAGAAGAAACTGCTTGCAAACTTTGATGTTACCACGATGCGCCTTGAACCGCCTGAGAACTTGTGGTAGGCAGTGTTCAGCAGGCCAACCTTGCATGCGAGCTTCGAGACGTGATTTTTAAGGAATATGCTAGCTCTAAGTGCATGCTGTCGAGTACGTTATCGAAGAAGGTATACTGGACGGCCTCCTCCTCGTGAGCCGACGTACACTGGTGACAACCGTGGCGCACAACTGCGCCTTCAAAACCAGCTGTTGTGAGCTCATGAGAACTTACGCTATAAAACTTGGATGTCCCTTGAGCTTCGCCTTCAAGAGTAGAACACGATAGTGTGATTGCACTTCGTTCGCATCGCCTTCTCATTGGCTAACCAGGCTCCGATTCTCGGTGTACATCGCTAAACCGTGCTGCGAGGAATGTAACGTGTGCCCCCCATCATTCTCCATTTAAAACTATGCTAGAATGCCAACTCGAAGTACAGTGCCAATTAGACCATAATTCACCATTCTGTGAATTAGCGTGGTGCGCGTCGGCAGCTGAAGATGTCACGTAGTGTTCTGACTTGTAGACAGGTACCTATGGCACTCTTGGGGTAACCATTTTATTTGAGCAGAACTGGTGCCCTAAATCACCAGCAGTAAAATCCGACAGCCACAGCTGCCATACCGACGTCTCTCCCACGAAAAAAAAACTAAAAAAAACTATGGACCATCGATCTCCTCCAAGGGTGACACGATGGGACGCGAAGTAGCAGTTGTGCGCAGGCCATTGACCCGGCAAAAGTGCATGTCGACGCGATTGCTGGAAGAATGCTTTAAAGCGAAACTCGGTGTAGCCTTTACTCAAGTAAACGTTTCTTTGAAGTGCAATGACACGAAAGGCGGGTTAGGTTTCGTGTAGGTTTTATCGCCGATAAACGAGCCGAATTAGTGTTTCCACTCGACACGTGGTTGAGCGTTGCGGGCAGGGGAGAGGGTGAAGTGAGACAGAAGTTTGTTACGAACGGGTGGAGGAGCAGCACCACCTATAATCTGAGTTCGGAGGAGCCGGCAGCTGCTGCAGGTGAAGGAGAGAGTGACGTCGGCACGCAGGTGCGACTTGACCTGCTTAGCATCGTTCCAACAACTGTGGCTGGGGGAACGCGTTGCGGCACGTTGGCACGGAGACACGGATAGACAGCGTTACATAAGCTAGTCTTGTGTAACGCTGTTCGTCTGTGTCTGTGGACCATTTTTTAGAAGATGTATGGCACTGAGTCTGACAAAAACAGCCATACTACCGTTTGCATTAAAAAGACCTAAAGATTTCCAGATTATTCTGTAAAACCAGCCTATTCTAACGGTAAAAAGTAACAAATTCTTAGGTGTCATTTCAGAACTAAGACGAACATTGTCGCCAAATGTTCAGTTCCTTGAGCCAAAAGTGAATCAAGCTATTTCAATTCTCCGCCATCACTGCGTGGCTAATGGGGCGGTACTAGAGTCGCTGTTGGCCCTACATGTTGAGTGGATACACCTTGTGGTTAGTAACTCCCTGCCTCTGCTGCGCAGACTTCCAGCTTCCACCAAAAGAATTGCTCACTTGGTATTGGCAAGGAGCACGAGGGTATGTCTGGGGTTGTCACAGTTGACTTCCAGTGATTTGGTGTATGTAGAACTTTGACAACCACCTTTGTCAGTACTCTATGCTATAGAAACGTCTAGAAATTTATTTAGAATTTTTATGCAACTTGAAAGTCATCCTGTATCTGGTGAACTAACGAAAAGAATGCCAACGCGACTACATGTAGGGTGTCATCATTGCAAGCTGTAGTACCAGAATATGAACGATGGAAAACATCTAAACCACCTTGGACGTTGCCGCTTCTTAACGTTATCTGTGAAATAGATTGCTTATGTAAGAAAGCAGGCATGGCGAGGTGGCTCAAATAGTGCCTCACCATTTTCTTATACTGCCCAATGAAAAGACACAGATATATACAGATGGACCATACAATGAAAAAGCGTGACTCTGTGTGGTCTTTATACCCGAAATTGAAGGAAAAATTGTACAAACTATCGCACAGATTTTCGACCACATCAGAATATGTGGCTATTTTTAAAGCAGTAAAGTTTATCTGCGAGAATTCCGGGACACGAAAGTGGGTAGTAAGCACGAATAGAAAGCCTGCTTTTGAGATGATCAAACATGTGAGATTACAAAAATGGCAAAATAGCACAATGTATTGCCAAAAGTGTGGCATATGCCTCAGTACAGAGCCTCAACATCGCATTCAAATGCATACCCAGCCAAATTGGAATAAAAGGTAATGAAGAGGCAAACAGCTTCACAAAAAAAAAACATTAAACGAAGGACGGCATTGCACAATACCTATGTCTTGGGTGGATATTTGACATTTTATACCGCAAAAGCTAACCATTCTTCTATGAAAAAGTGGTTCCGTAGCCCTAACTAGAAGAAATCAGTACTTTGTGAAGTTGATCCGCACAAAAATTTCGCAATATTGAGAGATTTCTCACGACACTTGGAGACGTTAATCCACAGACGTCGACTGGAAGTAGCGTACACAAACAGCTTTCTATGCAAAATACAAAGAAGATCCTACTCCCTCGAATGCGATTGTGGTCATGCAAAAGAAAATGTTCGCCCTATTCTTTTGGAGTGCGTAAAGTATGCAAATGAAAGACAAAAATTAAGGGAGAAACTAGCACATTCGGACAGATGGCCTCTCACATTGAAGAACTTAATTGGACCATGGCCTGAGATGCATCTTCAAAAAAGACAAACATCTCCTTGACAGACTTCTTAGTGGAGACCGGACTGGATAAGCGCTTGTTATATACAGCCAAGGATTGACATATATGACACAGACCAGCTCCCAGATGCCGATGGGGCCCTGGGAAGAGTTTTCTCTTTAAGGAGATCGAATCCCTGAAATGGGTTCACCCGAGGTAAGGACGGTGGCTTCGTAGACCAGTGCGGCTCTTGTGCTGTCTGGTGTGCTGCTGTCGGCCTTTGAAAATCCGAGTGAGGGATTGTGATTTTCGTGTCGGATAATACCCACATCTGCAGCGGGTCTCCAAGGTGAACAGCCTCTAGTCGATAGACCAAGGTATACTGAGAGTAGAAATAGAAATGTGTGTGTGAACATTTATGACAGTGTGAACTACTGCAAGGAAACTGTACATAGACATGTTATTTAAGCTGATTTCAGTGTGGTAGAGCACTTTTTTGTTCTGATTGCTCATTTTGGGAACAATTCAGTATTAATATTTTTATTTTTTTCGCAGCCGTACTTGTTGATATGAAGTAGCCGAGTGAACATGGACATCAACCTCTTCACAGTGAAACAGTTAGAACAGAAGAGCGTAGAAAAATGATAGTTGACACCGAATGAAATACCAATTCCTTGGAAAAAGACCTTCTCGCGTGCTTAGGACATCTGGACAGGTGTCACAATCAGCACTATGGAACAATCTATAAAGAACCGCTAAGTTATTAGGAAAAGTTGGGTAATGCATGAGCATGTTTAGATAAATTATGCACTCTGAAACAACCATACACGCACGTAATGAGCAGATCGTGCTTTTCGTCAACCCTTAATTGTGAACGCTCACAAAATACAGGCTCCACGTAATAAACACATATCTCTTAAAATTCCTGTTTATTGTTCAAATATCATCGCAGTGTGGTGGGGCTAAGGCAAGTTCACGTACCTATTCCCTACCTGAGAGATTTGTTAGTATACGTTTTTCAATATTATTGGACAGTATTTCCCTTATGGTGTTGAACCTGATAGTGGTAGGCACTATAAAGGATGCATGTTAATTGAGTGTCACGAAAGAGAGCAAGTTTCTGTACCTAGAAGGTAATTGATTGAATAATTTGTGGGGTTTAACGTCCCAAAACCACGATCTGATTATGAAAGACGCCGTAGTTGAGGGCTCCGAAAATTTTGCCCACCTGGGGTTCTTTAACGTGCACTCTAATCTGAGCATACGGGGCCTACAATTCGCCTCCATCGAAAATTCAGCCACCACAGCCAGGGCTCAATCCCGCAACATGCGGGTCAGCACACGAGTACCTTAGCCACTTGACCACTGCGGTCTGTCTGTCTCGGTAGGGCCGCAAAGATGGTGGTGGCTTTACGATGAAGACATTTCGCTATTGGCCACAAAAACAATAGCCGGTGTGATTGCATAGCTGTCATGAACCGGTGCGAGGGAAGCGTGTCGCTCGTACGCGGAGCGTTAGGGAGCACTAGAATCATCGCACGCATGTTTATCACGTGGTATTTTTTTTATTTAGCGGGCATTTGTAATTAGCAAAAAAACACTAATACTTTACATATATAAAGTTCAAAACTATAGTTTTGAACCTTTTGCAAACCGATCTCTAGCTTTTTCATTGAAATTTTATATCCATCTTCGTTCCTTCAAAAGTTTGTTATTTAAACAGATCTAAATAAACAATACTTCAGAACACAAAAAAAATAGTCTGATTAACTCCAGGCAACGGTAAGCAACATGCAATTGGTCGCGTCGTAGTTACGTGTTCCGGCATATTTTTAAACTATGGCTAAAATTACGTGTGACACTCTGTATACACTTATTCTTGTATGCGTAGAAGCATAAATATGAGACATTAGGCCAAACAAGCAATATACTATGTCACCGCCCTTGAATGGTTAATCTCGTTTCTGTGTCATAGAGCGTAACAGTTGTTCGGCTCACGTATGCATGACTAACAGTTTGTATGCAATAGACCTCCAACAGTTCATGCACTGTTTTGTGGATCCACCAGTCTAGGATCGTAAATTCGGAAAATCGTGGTTCACAAATACTTGGCCTTAATGTGCAGGAGGCTGCGCACTCGTGCGGTGGCTGATGACGATGAAGAATTATGCCTAAATCTTTTGTAATGTGTTGAAGGCATTTAACAGGCCACTTGTCACGTGACTCCCATTGTGAGGTGCCTTCAGGTTACACTATTTGCATACTGTGACACCTGCTTGTTATTCTACTGTTTCTCTGCGCTATATTGCACACGATACATGGGGTTTATCGTCCCAAAACCACCATATGATTATGAGAGACGCCGTAGTGCAGGGGTCCCAAAATTTTAACCTCCTGGGGTTCTTTACGTGCACCGAAATCTGAGCACACGGGCCTACAGCATTTTTGCCTTCATCGAAAATGCAGCCGCCGCAGCCGGGATTTGATCCTGTGAGACGGGTCAGCAGCAGAGTACCCTATCCACTAGACCACCGCGGTGGGGCATCTACATTGCACATGTTAACGCTGTTTTTTTTTCGACATAAAACCTCTATAGCGTCTTTTCGTGAAGGAGTTTCAAGGACCGCTTTAAGGCTATATGGTACACTGCTGCGTTTCCATGGGGAGAGCCCTAGTTCGTACCCATTATATCTAAAACGTTTTTCTTATTTTGTTTTATTATTCCGCGTGATGTAGTGGTTATAAACATCGGCGTGGTGGTGGCGGAGAGCTACAGTCCCAGAAATGCCCATTATTGTGATCTCATAACAGCTTTCGCTGTAGTAGATTTTGTACAGGCACCATGCCGTGCATCGTTGATTGTCACAGTGTTGACCACCCGCGTTTACAACAATGCGATATACACTTCATATTGACTTCAACAATTCAGCAATCTAGAGTCACGCGTTGCCCAAGTCAGGAAAAATAAGAGCGCAGTGGGCATGTGGGCCTAATACTGACAGCCGTCAAGTGTGAATCGCATGCTGCAACTTGATTTCTGCAAGCTGAGGTGTGCAGTGCAACTTAAGGCAGTGTTGGCGTTGGTGCGCTACAAGTACCCTATACTGGTAACACCATACTTATTTTTGGTCTTTTAGTAGCGTACCCATTACCATTTTCGAACTATGAGGGGTAACTTACTTTAGAGGCGCACTGACATCAAATTTACTCATGCAAAGATTTTTGTGTCAGCGAGTAGCTATAGACCCCGTAGCAACGTTTCGAGACCTAAAACGCTACTGAGGGATAAATAACTATCACTTTTATTGATTTATATCACTGGTATCTAGCACTACTCACAACGGCCGGTAATCCCTCCATTTTTAGCTCTGAGAGCACCAGCAGTGGCGCTACCTCGCGGTCGCTTCCTGATCACGCCACAGCTCACCACTTCTCCACAGAAAAGAATGACGTCAGGCTCAGCTTCTCCGAGAACATTTTGTCTGCCAGGCGGACACATTCAGTCATGGCCTGTCACCTGCATTGCTGTCGTCGCCACACAAAGTGTCGACTATGGTTCAAGACGATAGTCTGGAGCTTGGAGTCCCCGCGATTAGCGACGTCATGAATCATTTTTGCTTCAATCGACCTTTTGCATGACATTGATTCTGAAATGGGTGCCTTTCCTAAGCAGCACTGCAGAGGTGCCCGAGGATGCACGCTTCAGCCATGTTAACTCGTGTGTCCCAGTTGGCTATATTGGTGTCTTTTGGCGTGCAAAACATTCAGGTATACGCAGAGGAATTAATGCAATATAGCTATCACGAATGAGCATCAGCGGAGAAATAAAATGCGCTTCCTGTTTGTCGAGTTCTTTTTTGCGCCCCTCCAGATGGCCCCACCTATCCAGCCTCTCGCGTTTAACACGGTAATACCACTTTTACGTGAACGCAAAGTCTAGTAATGAACAAAAATTCAACGATACATGCGTGCTACTTGTTAGCAATGATATCGGACTAACGCCGTTCCACTTTTGATAGCTTGTGGTCGTGTTGATGTGTAACACATACGTGATACGAAAAGACACCCTCATTGCGCTTTTTCAGCGCTTCGAACGAGACGACTTCTAGTCACCTGCAACTCACAACGATTCCCCTACATGCTGACCGACAAGCACAAGTTTAATCATGCTCTTTTCTTTAGCCGTTCTTATAAATGTGGTTTTTTTGATTTGATAATTTCCCGAAATAATTAAAATCAGTGCGACGAAGATCAGACGCGACGAGCGAGTGCGTTTCTGCGCTTCGGTTACAGTGTCTTCGGTGCCAGTCTGTGCCACGACAAGAACACTACGATCGTACGCGTCATCGCTACAAGGGCATCGTCACTCGGAATGGTATTTGTGGAATGTATCACACCAAACACGTGACACTAGTGTCGATGTCGCAGGGTGGTCTATTTTCCGCTTTTCTTCTTAGCTTTTCTACGCTGTTTGACATCGATTTAAAATAACTTCCACGCAATGAATGCCGTTCAAATTTGGCCACGAAGACCTATGCATATTAAGTGATCGAATGATGGGCACATCTCGATCTTGAAGATCGATGTCAGTGCTTCTTTAATATTGTTATGTAACACAAGATGCCACGTATTACATATACTCCAATTATCCTGCAGCTTTACGCTTATTTTATGCATTTCTTAGGCGCACTACACCAAAACTATGCTTCTGTCGTGGCGCCGCACTGCTATCGGTCTGCCAGGCGATGGCAACAAGAGTATCACATAATGCAGCCATCGAGTGCCCACTTACCATAGGTGCGTGTATATCCACTAATAAGTGAGGTAAGGTGTCCGACTACAACATTGAAACACATGTAGCTATTACTTAAGTTTTACTAGTCGGTGTTTCCAGCATGCTGTCCTGCTATACAAGGGCGCTGGATTTAGGTGTATGTAAAAGCATTCTATGTGGTTGAATTTTCAAGGGCTCTCGACTGCGGCATCTTTTATAGCCTCATCTTGGTTTGGGGATGTAAAGCACCAACAACTATATGATATTAGTGATGTTTATAAGCTTAGTTTGGAATTCAAGTTTGCATTTATCTATCTTTAACAGCGGGTATACCTTTCTGGTTGTGGAAACCCTGAGCGAGCTGAGGCGGACCTTGAACGTCTTCTCATAAACACTCGCCATTTCCGATGCTATTATAACTGCTAAAAGGGGTCAATTATCTATGATTTGTTTTTCGCAATATTCAACTAGTGCATATGTTGATTGTTATAAAATCTGAACACATTTTTTTGTATGTTAGATGAGGCACACTGGCAGAATCACGGTAAATTTGCATAGAGATAAGACATTTTTTTCTGCAGAGCCCTGAAGATGAAATTTCATTTTACATTTCATGTCACTTTAGGAAACGGCTTTATAATGCACCATAATGTTATTATCTATTGCATAACATTTTACAGCTAACTCACGGCAACTGCAATAGTGCTAAGGTTCGGCACTGTTGTGCAAATCATTCTCGCAATATCTATATTTCGGCAGAGTAGCGCATATTCGTATAAGTGGTTCTTACCTAATTTAATAAATTATGACATTTTATTGTACTGGTTACCTTGCAAGAGTACTTAAACAAGTCACCCCAAAAGTTCCCTATGATCGCTGAGAATTGCGCTCAGTGCCCCACCTAGTGCTTTGTTGAATAAAAGCTCATTCACCCTCTCTCCTTCAGATTTTCGGTTGTTCTGTTGTCTTGGGCTCAGGTCGGGCACTTTTCAGTATTGAGAAGGTTAGTTTCATTAAGATGAAACATTCGTAGCAATAAGCGAACATCTTACTGTTATCAACCCTGTTGTTCAAGTTTTTTCATTGAATTAAATAAACAAGTAAGTACATTTTGACGTAATAATTACTTATAAATATCACTTTGCACATTTATTTTGCAAGATATAAGCATTGCATCGCTTGAGGTTGCAAGCAAGCAGAACTGATGTAGACCGCGCTAGTATCGTTCATGTTCGTCCCATAATATGCCCGAAATACAAGACGCCTGCTAAGCTATACCTAGCTTGAGAATAGTGTTTCTAACGTGACGCTGCAATACTTCAAGCAATGACCTTCCCTCGAAACAGAAAAGCTGAAGCTCGCTGAATTGACAGGAGCTCTGAAAATAGACTGAGAAGGAGGTTACAGTATGTTTGGCGTGTTGCTATTCTGATATGCAACAAACATATTCAGCTCTGGAAGACGAAGACACAAGGAACACAGAGACAACACAATGCACCATATGTTGTCATTGTCTCCGTCACGTCTTCTTGTGTCAGCAGTAAATATGTTTTTCAAGTAAGACGGGGATTCTCCATTGGCTGACATACTGACAACAGTTTTGTTCTCTACCTGGACTTCAGGGCTCCCTATATAAACGTTTCTTGTTAACTCCAGTTTTTCGAACAAGTATAGCTAAGTAACACAACAGGATGGGTTTTTCCAGCACCGTAGTAGTCCTCATAGTCGTAGCTTTCATGGCTTTTTCGTATGTATTCTGTTTTATATCTTAGAAGAAGACAACACATTTTTCTTTCTATTTATAAAATACACGTGTACACAAATATGTTCCTTCCACCACTATATAGTTATTGCTACCGTTTTTTGAGTTACAGAAAACTTGCTGCCGCATGTATTTGTACTGTCTCAACGCTACGGTGACATATTGCGAGAGATAGGGGGATGTTTTACCAGAAAGTTTCAAACAGTGTTTGACGTTAGTGAAACACCTTTCGCAGCAAGGTACGCGTCAATACGCTATGATAAACCGCTAGCACCTACAGATTGAGGTCAACCGCTTATCATCTCGGTGCAAATTTCCCGGTGGCATGGGGGTGTAAGAAGTGCATCCAGAAGTTAGGGAATATAACGAAATATAATGACCACGTAACAGCCCTAAATACAGAGCTCTCTAGCTTCGTTTTTTTAAGGGACATTGTATTTAAATATTTAGGAAGTGTCGCTTTCCCCTTTCTGTAAATATGACAGGCATTAATAATGTGTGACGCGGGGGAAAAAAATGTCCCAATGAACATGAGCGTTGCGAGTGCAGCAAAACACTGATACATTAGAGAAGGATGTTCACAGTGGATGCAGCGCCTTACCACCTAAAAAAAAGAATGTTCCAAAGAGGGCTCTCTGAGGCCTCTTTGGAATCCAGACATTATGGGATGCATTGATGAATTCTCCAGTATCACGGTAATGACACTCGAATAATGATGTCTACTATTTAACATCAACTCAATCACGGAAAAGCGAAGGTATAAAATAGGGAAATGAAGATACCTTAACCATATATAGTTTCCTAAAGTTAACTATAAGGGTGACATGCGCTGCTGACGTTCAGCGATAATGATGGGCAGAACGTGGATTTTCCAAGTCTTCGTGCTTGCAGCCTGCAAACGCTATTGTAGCTTTCTCTATTGCTGTGTTCTGGTTTTGTTTCGAGTAAGATAACATACCGTTTTGAACTTTATTACGCGAGTTGAATAGTTGAGTATAAAAGGATGCGTGACTGTTGAGAATTTGGTGATTTTTGGTTTGTGAAAAAGCAGCTTCAGGCAACGCGAAGCCAAACGAGGCGAAAAGTACAAAAATAGGTGAATCCATGTACTACTCATCATTCCCTTGCTCGCTGAAGGGCCATGTGTGGCAACCTCCATAGGCACTAGCGCCAGAAATTTTTTCTAGTGTATTTATAGGTACCTCTACGACTCTAATAGAGATAAACAGAAAATGAAACACTTCTCATTTGAAACCTAAACATTGGAGCTAAGTCATCTGTCATGTTAAACTAAAGTCAAAGGGCATGCGAAACTTGGTGTGCAGCAATATTGTGTGGAACTGAATATCTAAAATGCTATACGCTGATATATCTTCGGCAACAATGCCCATACTTGCAGCATACTTGCACTGTTTCGGCTCACGTTAATCACGTGCTGTCTTTTTAACGAGTAACTACAGCAGCGTTCTCACATTTCGTCCCCCACGCCGTGCGTGTCAAGTCTGGCAAAACAGTGCTACCTCAATGTTAGCGCGCCATTAAAACTTTACTCTATTTATTATTGTTGCAACATTGTACAAAAGCGATGTGTTATTGCTAAGTACGTAATTAGTTATACTCTCTTAGCTGCTGATACACCTCGGGTAGTCAGATATACGTAAATTTCCAACGTGGCTGTAGTGAAGAATGTAGTATGATCCGGCAGCTGCATCTTCATTATAAAGCCCATTGCAGTAAGCACTTCCTTGAAGCGTTTTCTTATGGTGAAAATACTCATATTTTTGTCATTTGCAGTGCCCAAAAATGTGATGCAGCGTGCGGCCAGCCGGTAAGTTATGAAATGTAACTTTTATCGGCTAAAGCCTTAAACGCGTAAGCACTTCTATTCCGTGCCAAACTTGCGTGTTTTAACATATGTTTTAGAGGAGTAATCCCTATAGGGAAATAAATGATTAAAAAAAGTAAGTCTCAAACCTGGGGCTCAACGCTCAAAATGCGAGTGTCTAATTCATTGTGCAAACACCCATGCTCGAAGATGGTAGCCATATTCGAACCGAATGCGTTGAATCCCCAGTAGTGCAATACAAATGTTATAAGGTAACACACCGACCACTAGGCTTTCGATTCCATAACACTTGTGAGAAGTTCGTGGAAGCAAAGTTAAGCAACTCGCACGCCTTATGTGCTTACTGGAACAAGACGAGTGACACTGCTAATATTAGGCTACACTAAAACCGTGCAACAATGCGACGAGAAAAATGCTGATCCCCGCAAAAAGTTGAAAGTACTGCTCAGTAGCCCGCATGACACAAAATATCTATCCTACCATTCTTTGTAAGATGGATAAAAAATTGCGAACGAACACATTCCAAAAATAATGGCTGAAATTAAGACTCAGGATGCACGAATGCGGCACGGTATTAAAAAATCCTAGCCCATTCAGCCAGCGTATTGGACAGAGGAGGCAAAGACAGAACGAAAGTTCACATCTTAACGACCGAAATTGACTCTCTAGAATAAATAGTGTCAGGCGACGTTCAAGACCTTTCAGACTCTTCTTTATTGACTCGAGTATGTGCCCCACAACCCAAACCGAAGCGGTCGGTGGTAGCCTTATGTCGTCCCATGAACTGTGCCACAGTGGCGCAAGTTTTCAGGAATTCTTTAGGAATCGTGGACGAAAAGGATTCGCCTCAGACACTCAACAACAGACCAGGTGCACCATGGCTCAACACAGTGGCTTCCTGAAGAAGGCGGCAACGTCTGACGCAAAACTAGCGCGTCTAGGAGTGGCCGCGGGTATCGTGTGAGATGGTCGACGGCTGTGACAATCCAGTGGGGGCCTACGGGCATTACAGCAACAGGTCCAACCAGGCCTATTCTGACATCGAAAAAAAAAGTGTTTCGAGACAATGCGATACTTAGCCACAAAGTTAGAAAAACCAGGCCAGAAAAATCAGCTACTAACACCGGTGTATAAAGTATCGTCAAAACCCCAGTAGCCTTTAGATGGGTCGTGGGGCTGTCCTTCAAAAGCTTGTTTGCGCAGAGAACGGAAAAGTACTGGAACCCCCTGATGTCATCCGTATTGTAAGTATAGTACTGCAGCACTTTGTTCTCCACCTTTAAGTGCTGTAGCCGACGACGTAGTCTAGCGTTAGGTGTAGAATTTAGGTATGCGATGATGCGGTTACAATCGGGGTCGTCACGTTAACACGAGGCAAACTGAGCGCCGCGGTTGGAAGATAGCAACTCAGCAACCTTCAGGGGTGAAAATGAAGAAGAAGCCGTTTGACCAGTTGAGGGGCAAGGAGTGTGCGGTCGTAACCAAAGTGGCAGAGGGCATTGAAAGAGTGCATCGGCATCTTGATGCTTTTTGGCAGGCTTGTACACAACGTCAAAAGTGTACTCTTAGAAACGAAGTATCCAGTGACCATGGTGCCCTGAGAAAAATTTCAGTGGGGACAACCAGCATAAACCATGAAGATCGGTAATCAGAGTGAATTAGCTTGCATAAAGATACGGTCTAAATTTCGGCATTGCTACGACTACAGCGAGAA
This sequence comes from Rhipicephalus annulatus, assembly GCA_013436015.1. Lineage (NCBI taxonomy): Eukaryota > Metazoa > Arthropoda > Arachnida > Ixodida > Ixodidae > Rhipicephalus > Rhipicephalus annulatus. The sequence continues at coordinate 45,199 of WOVY01001336.1, forward strand.
ATTCTCGTTTTGTTATCGAGTAGTCCTGCTTTACATGTAGTAATGCGTGGCTGGCAACTACTCGCTCGCCTGAAGAGTCGTCGCGGTGGAGGAGCACAGCACCAATTCCATAGGTGCTTGCACCTGTGTGTAAAAAAGTGGGTTCACTCTCGTCAAAGTGACAGAGGACGAGGTCTCATGTGAACGCACGTTTAAGGGCTTGGAAACCCCACTCGCAGCCATGAGTTCAAGCGAAGGCCGTTCCCGACATCAGAAGCTTATGTAATGGCCCCGAAATGGTTGCATAATAACCAATGAAGCGGTGGAAGACGCCCGACCAAGGATACTTCGCAATTGTTTGATTGTCTCGGCAAAGGAAACAAATCACGGCAGCAACCTTGACCGGGTCGAGTCAAACGGCATCTTTGCTGAAAAGTTGGCAAAAACATTTTGATGCTCTTACTGGTGAAGTGGCCCCTATTTGTATTGAGCTGCAGTTCAGCGTTCGAAATCTATTTAACAGCTTCGTACAAACGCTCAAGTTGCTGAAAAAAAGTGGAAGAAAAATAACGATGTCATTTATATAACATAAGCAAGCTTTTTCTACTTGAGGCCACGTAAAGCAGGATCTATCATGTGCTGGAAAGTTGAAGGAGTGCAGCAAAATCCAAAGGGCATTACGTTGAACTCATAATACACGCCCGGCGTTGCAAAGGCTGTTTTGTCCTTGTCTACTTCGTGCATATGTATTTGCCAATAGCTACGCAGCTCTGTGATACCTACGCAGAACCTACGCAGCTCCTCATATATCCTGAAAAATGAATATGCATAAGCCTTTGTAAAAGGTGCGCCTTTAAGCCCAGTACTCGGTGCGGTAATCCTAAGTCTTTCCACCTTAAGCGATTCTACGCTTCCGCCACGCAAGATTACAAGCGTCACTCATCAATCATCATTTTATATGGCAATTGAATGGGTCCTGAAAAAGGGACTACCGAAATAAGCTGCATTGGGATGAAGTTTTGAAGTATACAAGTCTTGTTGTACAGACATCCCAATGTTCAAGTTACCCGTTTTTGCAAATGACGTTTTGTTGAAGGTTACGGCAACGTTCCAGCACTGTTATGTTGTACCGTGACGTGGTAACTTAGCGCTTTTTTGGGGGGAACACTGATAGCACCTTAGCACAATTTTTTTTTACTTCTGAGATTGGCTTAAGTAGGTGCAGGCTAATGTTTTGTTCTCTGTTTTCAGTGCAGGCGTAACGACGACGGATCCACACGGGGTTTGCACGGGTCCCTGCAAATGCAAAACGCCCACATCTCCTTTGGGAATCGCGCTGTATGGGGCAGGAACGTGCGTGCCTGTGTAGCGGATAAACAAACAAACATAAACGCAAAAATAGCAACAGCTACACTTGGTATTACGTTGCAAATTGTTGACATTTCGGATGTAATAAATACGAGAATTACACTGCTCGAAGCGTCGCGAGTATCACGTGCTGACACATACCAATAACTATGACAAGGCATCTTGTCAAACGCCAGCGTATCATAATTTATGACCTGGAGTGACGTGGTAGGCGTGCGTAACCGCATGCATTGTCCAAACCTGTTGAAAGGGTCGTAACGTCGTCTTGTTTTCAACGACCATGCATGGTGTGCCGACTGTCTGATTGTTTGCCTCACGAAAGCTTGTTTCAGTTTGAGAGCACTCTTCTGTAAAAACCCATATAATAATAAAGTTACATATGTATAAAGTCCTAGAGGAAGAAAAAGTAAACGCCATGTTTTACGTTCCTAAATATTTTTAATGAGATCGTTAAGATTATGGTAACACTTTTGAAGTGACATGGAAGCGCAATGCACAAAAAAAAAAGCCGTGTAGTCCTGCCTGCATACCGATAATCTACGTATTGTTTTTCTCCTCACGAACTCATTGTCTCTTTGCCTTGTGTACTTTCCTAACGCTTTTGGAAGGGCATCTGCCAAAGGTAGTAAAAGTACTCAAGAAAAGAGACAACCCTTGCAGGGTACCTGTGTAATAACAATTTTTCCTAAGTATGCAACCGGCTAGCCCGACTCTCTTGCATGTTACACTATACACGAATTTGAAGCAGAGCACCCGTTCATTGATCCATTTGCCTTGAAAGACCATTGTTGCATAACATTTCACTCTAATGTCATTTGGCCTTTCATATGCGTCAGCCATTTTTAGGACGGAGCTCTAGAAGAAAATACGCAAGGCGAGAAACAAAAGATTTTCATCCCATAGCGAGTCATTGCCTGTAGATGATCGGAGATTCAAAAAGCGTAAGCCGCAGTAGCAACGCCGGCTGATCCATTCGCTTCGTGCAGACGAGGAAAGAGTTGGGATGGCCCGATGTTTTGATCGAACACCTTCCGCTAACGATGCAGTCCAACCTAATATTTTTATGGAGGCTACTTACTCTACGACGTGCAGTATTTTCTACGCGATCAAAAACATTATAGTTTGAAAGTAATGTTCTCTACAGAGGAGCAAACCCACATTGTGTAACTACGTAATCATACAAGAGTACCCTCCAGCTCATCCACAAAATAAGCATATGAAATATGAAACATGTATATGGAATATGCGGAGTAACCGAGGAAATTCTACGCACCAAGCTATAGATACCAAGCAAATACGTTCGTGTATTACCCGACACGAGTTGTGTCGTAGGTACAGTCAAAGCCAGCGTAAGACTTGTTCAAGTAAATGGGGAAGCTTTCGCAGATGATATCACTCCCAGACGATTGGCGTAAACACTGTGCAGCCCCTTCACGCAAGCCGTCGTTCTGCTAAGGTTTAACACGCAAGGCGCAGTTTGTATTCGAGAGTATGCTGGCAACATTTCGGAGGAGGCGAAACGGAACAAACATACGTGGGCACGTTTTAGCCACTTTGCGTGAGACAAACAAGGTCGAAGATAGGAGATGAAACAAGCGCAACATAACAGCTGGTTTATTTTGAAATACAACTGCTGGCAATTTTCTTTAATTACCGTGTCTACAGGCTTAAGTGCACGTCAAATGCGGTCAAAATTAATCCGTAGTCTTCGAGTACGGCGTTCTTCATAATGATAGCGTATAGCCCGGCTTCCAGGAGAGTATGCTTAGGACTTCAAATAGATTAGGTTACTCGTCTTTAGTGGGTAAAACGGGTTTCGAGGCTTTATTAGTTGAACTAAGGATAAAGAGCTCGCACGTTCGCAGTCAAACTTTGTGAAGCTTCGCCAAACACTATAGGCTTGTTTGCTGAAGACATTATAAGTTCTTGCCGAAAACATTTTGTAGGATGCCATCTTCTCGATTACACTACAACAGAAAAATTGAACCTGCATTCCCTAAGTAAGCTACTAACTAGAAGGTGTGACCAAACCATAGCCACTCACGGGCACGCCTCCTGTAGCACGGCTCACTTGATGCTCTGAAAACCGACTGAACAAACTAGAAGAACTGCCTCGTCCGTAGCTAGCGCTTTGCCACTAGAAACAAGCATAGCAACAACGTGCCAATAATAAGTACGCGTCCCTTCTTTCCAAAATACGATAAACACAACCGATGTCCTTCAGGAAGCACGAGGGCTATCGTGTCTAAAGAAATTATAACCGCTGCTTCGTTCTTGACCATCCTCGCGTCACTTATGCGATAAATGGTGTTGATTTCTGGAACTGTCTGGAGGGGTCGAAATTATTTCCGAATTATTCTGCTCGAATGTATAGTACATGTCTGATACAAATCGCCGACACTGGTTAAAGAGCTTTACGTTGGGCATACAAATATGGGTTCTGCAGGTCTCCTGTCATTTAAGGTCTAAATGTAAAACCATTGTGTAGTCGACACTGCGCAATTTAAAATAAATAAGTAATAAACAAAATTACCATTTATAACTACGTTGAGGGAAAAGGTTTATAAGGAAAACTTGTTTATAGGACGTAGCCACTCGTGGTTTAATTTTTTGTTCATATGTGTGTTTTAACGTCCCAAAACCACCATATAATTTTGAGAGATGCCAGAGTGCAGGGCTCGTGAAATTTCGACCTCTTGGGGTTCTTTAACGTACATCGAAATATGACTACACCGGCCTACAGCATTTTTACCTCCATCAGAAATGCAGCCGCCGCAGCCGCACTTGAATTCCGCGAGCTACGAATCAGCAGCTGAGTACCTTAGCCACTAGACCATGGCGGGGAACATGGCCTAATTTTTTATGAATACAAAAAGGGCAAGTAATTTGAGATAAGAATAATCGAAAGTGGAGGCCTCATTCCAGGCGTCTAGATATTGAAAGGGAGCACGACGGGCGTGCAGTGAATGTCGCCACTTCGCGTTATGAACTGTGGGAAAACCTCGTCGCAGCAGACTCGTGTGAGGAAAATCGACAAGTGACTTTATATACACAGAGGTACCACTTATTAATTGAGGAAGACGTTTCGTGCGTATCTTTTTTCATTGCGATGTAGTTAAGAAAGTGAATATTTCCTTTTCTTGTTCGCTGAACGGTCTGGCACTACTTGTTCGCTGAATGGTCTGGCACTATAAAACGCAGCCACTTTGGCTCCTCTTCTCGCCGAGAAGAGACGCAGTTCTTCGCGATTACTTATGGTTAAGAAAGAAATATTATTAGCCTTATCAACCAAACGGAGGAACACTCGGTAAATTTGAATATTTGAGACGATTTGCGTTTTTTATATCAGCATTCTCCTGCCACGCACCTTTTTTCAAGGTTCATCATATAAGGTTCTGGGCTGACGTATCACGGGGGTGACACTTTCTGCGTGCCTTACGCAATCAGTTAATTATTGCCTCAATCGGACTTAATGTTGATATAAGTATTATAGTAAATTATGCGCACTTTTTTGAGACATAAAGAAAATAGGCACGCCTATACTCATGGTTTTTCGATGCCACAGCCCCCCTCCCCCCCACCTCGGAAGGTTGCGCGAGCCGCTGACGAATTTGTCTTAGTTCCGCACTTGCCAAATCTATAATAATATAATAATAATAATAATAATAATAATAATAATAATAATAATAATAATAATAATAATAATAATATAATAATAATAATAATAATAATAATAATAATAATAATAATAATAATAATAATAATAATAATAATAATAATAATAATAATAATAATAATAATAATAATAATAATACGCAGTGACATGCTGCTCCCATTTTTGAAAGCGTGTGCTTGTGAGCAGGCATTCTCGAAAAATAAGGACAGGAATCGAGTGAGTTCAGCAGCCGACATGCGCCAGGACCTGAATATGACTGAGGCTCGCATCGATCTCATGACGCAAGGAAAGTGAGTTGTTAGATGTCAGGGAAAAACTTTGAAAGTACTTTTGCATTTCACTTTATTTCACGTGAATGTAACGTGAAACAAACGAAAAAAGGTGTGGGTGGAGAGAGAGACAGTTCTTTGGCACCCAAATGAAGCTTTGCGCGGATTTGTTGGGGACCAACGTACTTGAGTACACCTGCCTTGATTGATCACGTCGTACAACTTTTGACAAAAAAAGATGCCTTAAAGCTGATTAAAACTATATTTAGCAAGTATTTTTATTGTTCATTTTAATGCGAATATAGGTGAGGCAATTCTGTTTCACCTCAACATGCTATGACGACAAATGGCTGAAAGTCCTTGAATTTTCGTAAACAAATGTGTGTCGTCTAAAAGAAACAAACACATTGTCTATGTCACTGAAATCTATGATTTTCTACAACTATTATCAGAGCTTAAGGTAAGGCATTGTACAGAGCTTGCACTTTGCAATGATTGAAATGGCGCGCAAAAATAACACAAACAAGAAATGCTCGAGCTTGCTTCAAGAAACGTTTATTGCCAGGTGCGTCGAATATATGCATATACAGGAAAACAGAAAGAATGCATGAGATCATACAATTGTGCAAAGGCCGACAATGGCAGGTCCACGCTGTACTATATATAGACTTTCTTGCCTTGTTTTGTGAATGTATTCAGTTTTTTAGGTACGCGGAAGCATTACAAACACGAACGAAAGCTTCAGAGATGACAGTAACCACTTTTCTTTTTTTTGCGTCAGGATGTGTGATGAATCTTTCCATTTCATACGAGCGTTCTCGCGACAAAAAAGTAAAGATACTACATGGCAAGCACTTTGTTCCTACTGAATCTCAGCACCAGCAGTTCATTAAAGCGTTCTTGATAAACTTGCAATGGCACAAACACTCTCTCAATAAACTTGCCGCCCCGCCGCGGTGGTCTAGTGGCTAAGGTACTCGGCTGCTGGCCCGCAGGAAGCGGGATCGAATCCCGGCTACGGCGGCTGCATTTCCGATGAAGGCGGAAATGTTGTAGGCCCGTGTGCTCAAATTTGGGTGCAGGTTAAAGAACCCCAGGTGGTCAAAATTTCCGGAGCCCTCCACTACGGCGTCTCTCAAAATAAAATGGTGGTTTTGGGACGTTAAACCCCACACAAAACGCGTAAAAGTGATCTTTTTTCTTCGAAATAATAACTATCTACCTCGAATTCATTTTCTTACATTATTAACGCGCTCCTAGTAATTTTGGGGCACTGAAAGCAAGCCGATTATTAACGTTAACGCACCATTCTTGAGAGCAAAGTTGCGGGCGCCGAGTTTTCAAGAACAGAAACGAAATCAAGCCAAATTATTGTTATTGTGGCGGGACAATGAGACACCCTCTTACATGCAAGTTTTTTTTTTAACTGTGAAGGTGACTCTACACGCGTAGCTTTTTGCATCGATGACCCCTGGCATTATCGTGCTACCGAAGTATAAACGGGAACACCGAGAGGCTACAGCTCGACAATTAACTACATTAACTCCTACCCATGATAATAACACCCTAACAGTGACTTACTTGTCTGTTGAGGTGCCATTTGTCGGTTCTTAAGATTTGGTGTTACTTGCTCATTCGGTGAAATTCTTTGAACTAGAAGTGCGGCCCTCTTATGACGCTGGCCGGATCATCATGTGCACCCTCATTGATGGATTGATATGAGTAGATGAGGTCCCAAAACCACCATATGGTTATGAGAGACGCCGTAGTGGAGGGCTCCGGAAATTTCGACCACCTTGGGCTCTTTAACGTTCACCCAAATCTGAGCAAACGGGCCTAAAACATTACCGTCTCCATCAGAAATGCAGCCGCCGCATCCGGGATTCGATCCCGCGACCTGTTGGTAAGCAGCTGAGTACCTTAGCCAATAGACCACCACGGTGGGGCTCACGCGCACCCTCAGATATGAGTGTTTGCAGCTGGTTTCACCGGTACTAGGTGCTACCCGATGAATAGCAGCAGTGTCCGAACCGTGGTAGCCATTGAGGTTGAGTCCGTTGTGGTTAGATTCGAAGCAGTAACTGTAGCACCAGGCACCTCTATATATGGCGGTGCAGTTGTCCATACTCCGGTCGTTGTGCCATAGACAAAGAAGTGCAGTAGATTAAAACTAGTATAGTGGTAATGGCTGCTACTAAACTGACACAACAGACAACTGAGGTATATATATTCTTTGTGGTAGAATTGGTAAAAATACCAGATGAAGGTTATCGTATGAAAGGCAATAAAAGATGAAATAGTGAATAATTCAAGTTTCAATTTCGAATTTTTGAAATTTGTTGCCCCATAGGTACAGTTATGAAAAGTAACACGCAAGCACGTGGCCTGCGCTCTGCTGTCGTTGCCTATACAGCACCTTTAACCGACATATAATGAAAGTGCGTCCATTTTTGGCGGCATCAGCCGTTGCGAGATCAGAGTGGGAGCACAATTTAGCAGCGCTTGTCTAACGGTCAGGGCTTGTTTCGTTCGCTAACAAATGACGTGAAAAGCGGGCGCGCTTTCTCTATCTGTCGGTTGAAGGTGCTGTAGGCAGCGACAGCAAAGCGCAGGCCACGTGCTTGCATGTCCTCTTTCATAAAAATTGACACTGTATAAAGCATCCATAAACTGCAAGGATGGCGGGATAAAAGCTGCGTATAGGCAGTTTGACTGGTCTTACCGCAATGCAAAATGACAGCAGCAACATGACCAGATCTTCCAAATGTTGCGATATCAAGATAAAAACACACTGAGCAAACTCACAAAAATTGACAAGAACGCACATTTCAAAGAAACACAAATGCACGGGTAACATTCATAATAACAGATGAAGTAATGCGTTTCTTATAAACAGACCGTATGTTATCAAACCAGGCCCTCTGGTTTTAGGGGGCCCTAAAGGGCTAGAAAAATGGCCGGCTTCATTGTTTTCTTTTAAAAAAACTTTAACTTTCCTGCTGGATACTCCTAATAGAACCACAATATCTATTTCAATAAACAATATACATGCTTCTAAGAGGTGGTTCATTGCATAACGAGCATAATCTTGAAGTCAGCTGATAAATCTGCAGTCTATGGTAAAAACCTTTAATCGCCCAAAACTATGCATCTTGTAAAACGAAGGAGCTGATCTAGCGGATGTACACGTGCATAGACACCTTCACGAGGGTTTCAGCAGCTATGGTACAAAACACAATGCGAAGGCGCAAATAGAGTGATTCCTGTCTGAAATATTGTTTAATGAGCTGAAGGACAATAAACAGTCATAAGATAACGCTTAGGAATGTTTTAGTATGCTTACATTATAACGTAAACAAAGCACCTTGAAATATTTGTATGGTAAAAAACTTCCTGATCATGCAAAGACTCCGCAGGAGTAATGGTTTGATTCTTCGTTTCTGGAATTGCCTTTCTGTTTTAATTCATGCTAGGTGGTTATATATGGAAACTTAAGATACCATCACTTGGTAAAAGAGTTGCCCATTAAATATCTACAACATATATCCACTATCTGATCGCCAGCAGACCCCCCACCCCCCACTATTGATTGAGCTTTGCCGTGGAGGTCTTCAGTCGACCATCCCTTTTGAGCTCGCAATGTCTTGCATAGCAACTGCGGACGTCTCAGGGGAATATCATGCTTATCCGAGCTGGCATAACACCGCTGCCGCACTGAACGATCTACGAGACAGCACAGCTCTGTCTTCGAGAGCTGAGTGAGTTTTCAACCAAGAAGGACGCGTGTTTTTGCGCTCCCGTCCTTTGCGCGCCGCCCTTTTAAAGGAGCGCCGACATCAGATTTCAAGTTCTAGATGTGCCCATCATTTGATTGCTTGGTATGCATAGGTCTTCTTGGCCAAATTTGAATGGCGTCCGTCACGTCGAAGGTATTTTATTTCGGCGTCAAACAGCGTAGAAAAGCTGAGGAGAGAAACCGAAAATAGACTGCCCTGCGACATCGATGCTAGTTCTACGCGTGATACATTTCACAAATACCATACTGAGGGACGATACGCTAGTAACCATGACGTCGACGATCACGGAGTGTGTTTGGAGCCGACTCCCTGTCATGGATCTCCTTGCTGTGTTGAAGCGTGCGTGTGATTCATCGTGTCGCATCGACTGATTTGCGTTCTGCTCCACTGCGTGAGAGTACGATGATTCAGAGCAACAATACGTGCCAGAATGTCGAGAACCGCTGCGTAGTGAGAGCCTGCACGACGCGGCGCGGAAAAAGCGGAAAGTGCATGGCGTTTCATGCCTTTCCAAGCCACGAACCTCAACGCAGCCAGTGGGTTAACTTCGTACGTGTCGTTGGACAGAGGGACTGAACGCCTGTGAAGAACTGCTGTACTTTGCTGCCTTCACATTGCGGTGAGCTGCTACAGGGTGTTGGCGAACCAGTGGGGTTTCACTGGCAGTACTAGGCCTCTTCTTGAGGCAGGGGCTATTCTTGCCATGTGCACTTCTGCAGCTGAAAACAGCAATTCACTCGCCAAACGCCCGTGGCATGAGGTGCGTAGTTGGTGTTCCTGAGCTCGGACAGTACGCCTGGGACTGATAAATAGATTGCATTTAACGCGGAGCTGGTTTAATAAGGATCGTCGCAAATCGCCATGATGCCCAATTCGAGGTCGCTGTCATCATCACTTGCCGATGTTGACTGCGACGACGGCAGAGACGACGATGTTGGCGACAGAGGCATGTCTACGCCTTCGAAGACACCACTGGACTGATTGTACGTGCGCTCCTAGCAGACGAAATGCCATTGTTGCGTTACCATTTTTGTGGAAGCGGCATAAGCTGTGCAGCGGCCTCGACGTGGCCGCGAGGTAGCGCGGCCAGCACTACAATCTTGCGGGCTTTCCACCCATTGTGAACAGCGTTGGACTGCGAATATATTAATCAATATTACAGATACTCATTCGTCACTCAGATGCGTTTTAGCTCGCAAATCGCTACTAGGGGGTCGATAGCTACTCGTTGAGGCAAAAATCTGGACATGAGTAAATTTAATGCCAGTGCTCCTTTAAGGGCTACAAATGACGCCTCAGAGAGGTTACAGGAAAAAAAAATGACGCAGCAGGACGCCTTTGTGGCAGCCTCGGCATCGATACCAGTGCCAACCCAGCAGCAGCAGGCACAATTTAGGCCTGCATGCAAAAAAAAAATCAGCCCAAAGAGGACAGCAAGCTATCACACTGCCACCCTCTCCCCGTCTATGAGGGAAGCGAAGGTGCAAACCGGAGTTTTCTCGTCTCCTGCCACGGCCGTGGCTTCCTGCAAGGGATACCCTCCTAGCACAACGAGCACCTCCTTTCGCCTCTCCACCACCGCGGTTGCCGAGCAATCAGTGTCCGCTCCCATGCAGTGCGCGCGTGCCTCCAAGTACATCTCCACGCTCCGATTGTCATTGGTGACCTTCCTCCGAGTCACTGCGACTCTCTTAAGATGATAGTCTTTGAAAGACGATAGTCTTTCTTGGGGACCTTCGGCGCAAAAATTTTGGCCTGTCTGTTTGTACTTTTGTTTGTTTGTCCACTCTTAACAGCTTCTGGTACTGTAAATGGCGAAGCCCATTTACGGCGCCCACCAATGTTGCTCGAGGTTCAGCGTTCATACTCGTGCAATCGCCAATTAAAAAGCAATTAGTGCGCATGTCTGGGGCACCATAACAACACGTATGCATTCTGCATGTGCGTATTTTACTACAAAAGGCAAACATAATTATTTTAAGGGCCGTAACACTTATGCTGCGCTGACCATGCAACGCTTGTACGGAAAGGCGAATGTTTCCAGTGATTTGCTAAGACGAGATGGTGGTGGCACCCACCCGTCGCCTTGCGTTCTACACCTTATCACCTCTGAGATGGGCACGCACGCCCGTCTCAAAGCCACGCACTTTGTTTTCCGAGATAACTGCCAGATAACACCCATTTCTCACGTGTGACGGGACTTGATGCACTCGTTCGCCTACGCTGCGCACTCGAGGTACTCTAATGCAGGGCCTCCAGAATACCATTCACTAATTTTCTTGCGCGGAACATCAAATAGATGTCTTGTTAACTCTATTAACACGCAAGACTATCGTCTTTTGACGACATTTGCAGATTAACATGCAGATCTTGGGCCAATTTTTTTCTTCTCTCACTTTTTCTTACCTTTCGCTTTTATTTTCACTACATCATACTGTGCTGACTTGTTGAGGTGTCACCGAAATGACAGTTACGGGCGGCGCTTTTGTCTTATTTTCGTTATCATAATCGCTTAGAGCAGCACTGCTCCTATTTATGCAGCATTCTTCGGTAAAAGAAACTTCATGTGCACACAACACTGCAAGAAATAAAACGCCTAGATGATATTAAACACACCGGGGATGCTTAAAATAAGTATGATTTGTGTTCGTTGCAGCTGCAACTAAAAATCTTGAAGTCTCAAGCATGACTAGATGGCAAAGCGGGAAAAAAAGGAGGCGGGTCGAAGGGCTCCCCTTATTTTTTTTTGACCGGGTCCTCCACACTGTTAACCCGACTCCTATAAGTGGTCAGCTCGGACAGTTTGGAGCTTCAGAAACAGACCACACCTATGTTCCTTGTAGGGAACGTAAGCAATGCCCCGTTAGGCTTGCTTCTGTAGTGTGAATAGATGTCCTAATGATATGTTTGTACTATTTGACAAAACGAGGTGATGATTGCACAGATTTAAAGCAAATAATACGTTGTATTGTGTGAGTTTCTGTCGCATTGGTAGCAGTCTCTGGAATATGGGCGACATCCCTAGTGCTTTGCACAGCTTTAATACATGCACCAATATAATTCGGTTTCAAGCATAGAAAACCACACCGAAAGGCGCAATACGTGAGCGTTTCATGAGAGCTGCTTCAATAGTGCAGTGTGAGTATAGGAAACAATGTCTAAGATACAAGTCTCTTGTTCGCACTTAGCAAGGGTTTGATCTCGATATTGGTATACGACAGTGAAGTTTTGTTTTGTCGCTACCATTTTATTGGCTATGTTAAACAGCCATTCCATCAAGCGCTTGAGGGTTATGTCACTTTGTGCACAAATAAGAACAAAGTCAATATATGTATCGATTGAATGAATCACTAGATGTACGCCTATTGTTTATTACATGGTAGATGTTATCGATGTTGCGGCTGTGGAAATGAATGACTATAAAAATTGCAGATCGATAGCCTTGGAGATTGACATGTTAAATAGATGCCAGGCCAAACGCAACCGTCACAAGCATCGGACATGAGCCACTGCAGCACCCGCTGCGATTACGTTTGGGTCCTCTTTCCAGGCATCCACGCACCCGGGTGTCAAAAGACATGTTTGTTGATAGCTGCCGGTGGCATGTAAGAAATAATTAGGGGCTATGAAGCAGCTAAAGTATACGCGACGAGAAGAACGCATCAAGGAACTGAAGGTCGAAACTTTGCAGTCCGCGATCTTGTGAACATAATGAATATATAAACATCCGAAGCGTACACTGCACGCGATAAGGGGGCTCACTTCCAAGAGATAAATTTCCAAAGCGTAGTCTTGCTACCGTTACGCTGGGGCCCGAGACCGTTCATGTGCAGTGGAAAGTCACTGCGTGGGATTAAGTGGTTAGCACAACGGTGCTTGAGGCACTTTCTGTGCCTCAAGCATTGCGATTGCTTCTTCTGTCCGTTGCGTGATTAAACCATTTCGCGACGATCATTCGCACCTTTCGAAGGCACCATGAAACCCCCACAGGTGACTCGACTATACCAACAAGGTTACATGAATGCGTTGTCGAACCGCCAGAACACACACATGCACACACACCCAAGCTACTTACGAGTTGGCCGACCGGTAAACTCACCAAGGTCAAATATAGTGCGCTCTTTCCTGGCAGCAACCTTACAGTGAAGTTGGATTATTCTTGATTATTAATTCGAAATTCTCCAAGTTGTGTCAACACTCCAGAACGGCCCTTGATTGCTGTCAGACTGGATCATACTAGTAGGAAAAGTAACCATATGTTCTTGCCACACGTGGCTGGTCTCGGCATCGCGCACTTCTCTGCGCTCCAGGAGGGCGCCTTGACGTAAAAACCAGGATGCAGCACAGTCAACTAACAGCTGAGCGGAAGATTGTTGCACCTCATGCAGCCACCAATTCGCCTTTTTTTCCACTATGTGCTGCATGCGTTCAATTTCGAGGTATGCTCAGAAAAGGAACACTGTTTGTTTTACCGTTCCTACGTGTACGTAACGCATTACCGTTATAGTTCCACCGTTCCTCAATGAAACGGTGGCGCGCCTTCGTTCTTCCAAAAAGGAACTAGTTCCTGGAACATCGTTTCTTGGAACGCCGTTCCGTACAACACTGGCAGGTGCTCACCAGCTGTGCTGTGACCGAGTCTTACGCAACTTACAGCAAAAAGCAGTGCTAATTTTTTCTTTCATTATAAACTTGCCTTCTATACTCCTTTATTTCTCCTGAACATTCCTTAACATAGATATGAAATTCTGACATTTTGTGCGTAGCATTTGTAAAGCGATAATCTTAAATGTATAAAGCCTTCATTCATGCATTATGGACAGGCAGCATGAAGTTATTATTTTTGGAATTGTTATATATTTCAAAATGACACGTTTTTCAATGGAAGACCTCGGTGAACTGACCTCTACTTCGCTATAGATATATCAGGCTATCGAGATAAAATGTGGAATTACAATGTAAAAGTGTACGGTAATTTCACTTGTGCATGTTTGAAGAACACATTCAAGGAAACAACTTTCTCTTTTCTTCTGTAATGTGCAAACATAACTCGATGCCAATTGGTTGTTTATTTCACCCACTTAAGTGTTTTTTATAGCAAGCTCAAGTTTCAGAACTCCATATTTTGTCGCAATCAGCAGAGTGATATCAATAGTGCAATATTTTACTCAGCTTGAAATTTGTGAACGTCAGATGATACATAGACAATGCCTTTGCGAAGCAGAAACTGATGAATATTTTGAACACGCAGATGAGGGGCTGCCTTTGTGTTGTGGTGCATTTCTCTATGAATTCATAACAAATTCATGATTCGTGGCATCCAAGGATAAAGATTTTAGCCGGAGAACCTGAAAAAAATAAAAAAGCAATCACTTTCTCTACTATGCTTTAAAGACTGAACTTTTTTCAATTGTTGTAAAAGCTACCTTTTATATAACACTACCTTCATTGTTTATCAAGCATTGCGTAGCTTTAATTCAAGACCACATTATTAAGGTGCGCATTTCACAAACAAGTGGTGGCAATAAATTTGTAACCTAACTACAAATTCAGTTAGCATGATTTGCGAGGTTTTAATGAAGAAAATCCACTAGATAGTGAAAAAATGTTCCAAATCAGAGACAACTATGACATCCTGATAGGTATTATCAAGCTGCTGTCGAGCAAAAAATAATCATTAACTGCTAAATAAACCAATGAACAAGAAAGCAAGGCTGTTTACGAGATTCCCTTACAACACTAAGGAGTTTCGGAAAAGCGTATGCTAAGTTAGAGGTCACTGTAGGCTTAGCGTTTGAGTATGGGCGCCATAGGAATTTTCGAATGGCGTTTGCCCCTGAAAACGCACCATTCGTTAGATACGGACTGCACACCATTTCATTGTTCGGCTTTTCAGCTCACAAGGGCGATATTCTCCCCATAGGCGTGGCACTGTGAGTCATCTTCTGAGCGACGCCTTCAAGCCGAAGCCGAGGTGGGTGACGTTCTACGTTCACCGACACAGGTTCGATGGCCTCGTCGAGATGCAACGTGATGCATGCTTGGTTGCCATCTGGAGGCGCATGCTTGCGCAACAGTATACCGAAGCCACAAAAAGGATAGTTCCCCGGCAACACAGCTCTCGGTCACCCAGTGGTCGAGACTCGAAAGTGATGCTTTCTGTATGGGACTGCTGATTAAACGAACTTCGCATCACTAGCCCTAGTTCGCGATTCGCTGGAGCTGACGTGATTGAAGGCTATATAAGTCGAGCAGCCATCGATGGAGAGGTCGTCTTAACCTGGCCGAGGTCCGCAGCGTAGGAGTCGCTGTCGACCAAAGTCGACAGTTGCTGTCGACCAAAAGACCGTTCTCTAATGTAAATAAAGCAAAGTAGTAAAGCAGGTCTTATTCTTATGTCAGCATCATTCTCGGCCAATTCGGACAGAAAACGGCTTTGGGAGCCTTGCGGGCGGGCCGTACGCTATTTTAATATTTTTTGCGGGTGGACCGCAAACGCTAATGGCGGTCAGTGCTATGACGCATGCACGGTGGCAGCAACTGGCCCGGATAGCATACGCAAAGCCTTGCGTAGACGATCGGAAAACTCTCTATACTGTCCATATTAAGCATGGCGTCCGTGAACGTTCTGAGAGTATTTTTTAAGCATGTGCCAGCAATTCACACTGCCATTTGAAGTTTGCCTACCTTGAGGTTCGAGTCATACGTTGAGGTCACGACTGTCTTTCCATCCAAAAAAACTGAAACTGGAGAGACGGCATTGCAGAAGGTCACTGATTGTATCATCAGCACGTCTTGGCTATGGGAGTTCTTTTTCACGGCTGATATGGCCAACTTGGAAACATTCTGCTCCTGAAAAGAAGAAACTGAGGTATTAATAAAGCATCGGGTAGCTGCTGTTTTATATTCACTGCATTTCACCCTTTGACAACTTGTGTTGACAGTATTGAGAAAGATGCAGAGTCGAAACACATGCCTGTTACAGCGACAAGAAGCTATTATTAGAGTTTATTGATAATATTCTCATTTGCATTGCTCACATAAACACTGCTTCATTTATTAATGATCTACTAACCATAATACGACTTTTTGTACCACAAGAGAGTTTTTCGCGGAATGACTCATTTTATAAGCCGTTTAAAAACTTCGTCTAAAAATCTAATCAAAGTGATTTGTTTAAAGCAAAAATGGTGCTGGGACTGGCGGTACTGTGATGGCGCTATGACAGGCGATGCGAGGTCTTCTATCACGGTTGTCTAATTCTCTTTACGGATTCACTTAGGGCGCATAAAGTTGTGCCGCTTGCTCCGAGAGGTCACGCCCCGTTCTTATAAACATGAAAGAAATTATTTTTGCGATATGATAGGTAACAAACGCAACCATCGAGTGTGTATAGTACTAGAAACATTACAACATTCAGGAACAAGGGGTGAATGCGCATTGTGCCACTCTATACAAATGGCTTCAGAAACATACGTTGGCATAATTTGGTCGGAAGACACACCCTTGACGTGGTCAATGGTTAAAAGGCAGACAAACAGGGCTGATTCGCATGGAGTAGTGCGAAATATCCGCGTGTAAGTTAATGGCACTGTGCACCTTAAAATGGTCTAAAATTTAGAGAGCAAGTGCACACAAAAAAGCAATAAAACCACGTTTTGCGTTGTCCTATATTGTGCCATGAAAGTCGTATTCACGTTTAATAATTTACATTATTTTAATGAAATATTCAAGCGCACGGCATGATAATGACAGCCCTGCTTCCGACAGCATATGACAGAGGCACGTCAGAATATAAAAAAGTAACTACAGTCATGATGCAGTTGCTTATTTTTAATTGTCGCCTCTTCGTAGCGTGTCTCGGGTAACCGCAAAAGTCTATGTTGGAAATCCTTGTAATTGTTTAGAAGTGAGACAAAATTGACGGATAATTTTTTACGATTACGTAAGTTATACGAATACGTTCTCTCATAGCACAGGTCACAAAGTGTTGTTGCTGAATTTTTCGGAAGGCTATACCATGATGTGAAAGTGGTACGTGTTTTATATGAATAAACATTATCTTCAGGGTCTTTGCGGCCAGTATCACGATATCATTATGAACCAAGCTGTAGTGGAGCACTCCGGAAATTTCGACCACAATCTGCCCTTTGCCATGCGCTGGCATCATACACGGGCCTTTACCATTTTGCCTCCATCGAGATACGACCACCACGACCGAATTGAAAAGCACGGGCTTCGCGTCAGCAGCGTAGCATCGTGACCACTATACTACTGAGGCCGGACATTCCATAAGAGTTTCAATGCCGAATAGGATCTTTTTTTTTTGCAAACGTATGCACTCCTCACTGTTTCATTTGCCCGTAACATTAAAAAAAAAATGTGGTGGCCTCGATATCTCAATTCTCCACCGTTAATGCCGAGACAGTTACAGTGGATAATATTTACGGAATATGCTTTCACTAGCACACTGGTCGTGGAGATCGCCTTTGTGTAGCGGCAGAATGCTTGAGGGCCATGCATTTATACTGCGCAGTTTCGGTGCAAAGTGAATCGCTCCAGTTGGTCGAAACCGTCCGGAGCGTTTCACTACGGCGCCTCCCATGGCTTGCGTCGCTTTGTTACGTTAAACTACGCAAACCATAAACGCTAATAGTTCAAATTGCAGTAACAACTTTGTCAGTGCTAACAGCCCGAATACGACCATATGTAACTAATCTTGCGTCACTTAAGAATCGCTATAAACACTCACACATTCACACTCAGTTTCACTCAAGAAACACATGCCATACACAGCCCGCCCAATGATAGGGGGTTTCACTTTCTCAGCAAAATTTTTCCATGCAAGGTGACTTCACGTTTAACGATTCCCATTTATTTATTGAAGTACTCAGACGCACACAATTATTGTGACTGCTCCGTTTCCAATGACATATTGCAAAGCCTTATTAGAACTAAGCAAGCCTTGTAGAGTGATATGAGGGGACCATATATATTCAGAGTCATCTATTTTCATTTGTTAGCATGTCGTTACGCGTACTGTGCAAGAGTAAACGACGTTTCGCCCTTTATTCCTGCGGTCGTGTTAACTTGCGCAGACATCTTTCCAAACACATACCAATGCCAATAAATATTTCTTAGTGCATGAGGTGGTGTGCTAGGATATTTAGATTTCAGTATCAAGCAAACATTGCCACTCAATAGGAAACCAGCAGATGGCACTGTTCTTTCTTGAGTAACACTTTTTTAAAGACGATAGTCTTTCTTGGGGACCTTCGACGCAACAATTTTGGCCTGTCTGTCTGTACACTTGTCTGTTTGTTCACTCTTAACGGCACCGGGTACTTAAAACAGCCGACCCCACCTGCTGCGCCCACCAATGTTGCTCAAGGTTGAGCGTTTATGCTTGTGCAATCGTCAATTGAAAAGCAATTATTGCAAATGACTGGGGCACCATAACAACACGTATATATTCTGCATGTGTGTTTACTAGAAAAGGCATACATAAGTAATTTTAACGACCGTAGCGCTTGTCACGCTGCGCTTACCATGCAACGCTTGCACGGAACGGGAAGTGTTTCCAACGCTTTCCTAGGACGAGACAGTGGTGTCACCTACCGTTGCCTTGCGTTCTACACCCTATCACCTCTGAGATGGGCGCAGACACCGGTCTCAAAGCCACGTGCTTTGTTTTCTAAGAAAACTGCCACGCTCATGTCTCACGTGTGACGTGACTTGATGCGCTCGTTCGCCTCCGCTGCATGCTCGAGGCACTCTAATGCAGTGCCTCGACAATACTATTCATCGATTTTCTTGCGCAGAACATCAAATAAATGTCCTTTTCACTCTCTCTACACGCAAGACTATCGTCTTTCAACGACATTTCCAGAAACATGCAGATACGGGGCCAATTTTTCGACCCTGTTTCCTTTTAGTAAATTAACTATGTTAGTATTGATACAATGAATTCAACAAGCTTCGTTCAAATAAGTACTAACATCTGTAGTTTCGCTTCATTCGAGAACACTTATTACCTTGAACAAAGTGAAGTTGAGGAGCGTGGCGGCGCCTTCGTCATGTCTCCATCTAAAAAAAAAACAAAAAAACTATGACGAAATGTGTGAGAGAAAACGGTGACGCACCATGCAATTCTTCAATTAATCATGCTTGCGCGTATCTCAGTAAGCACTACTGAAGCTGTACGACGAAAATAAAACTGGGCCGCATGCTTGAATTGTTCTGAATGATAAATGAAAGGTCGAAAACATGTCACAGCTCAAAAGGTGTAGCGTACGGTATGTGATGCCATCGTCCCAGAAGAGGAAACCCGATGCCTCTCCGTTCTCGTCAGGAGAGATGAAGAGTTCCAGTTCCTTCACAGAACTGCAATAGAGATTTCTTAGTATTAGTGTGTGAGAGAAGGTAGGCTGTGCATAGGAGCGCCGCAATTCACTCCACATGTTATTGTGTGAAATATTTGCTAAACACAGCTCGAGACCCCCCCCCCCCCCAACCCCCTTGAGATGTTGCCGGGTGGAATGGAACTCGCTACATTGGTATCACACATTTGTACTGGTTGACACGTTCGATCGCGCTGCCTGCTCATGCACTCCCTAACCGCATGAAAAAGCAACAGGACTGCAATTTTTTCAGACATGCCCTTTCTTGCACACGCCCGTTTGTGCGTGTATTTCACAAAAACATTTGACTAGGTGTCTTTCGAACACACAGTTATGCAAAAAAGAGCACGTAAAGTGGCGTGGTGCAGTGATAACGTAAAACTAAGGGCTAGAAAACCTGTTTTATATACACAAGAAATAGCCTTTTCAACGCTCACCTGTTGCGGTTGTCAACCGGGTGAAGCAAAGGAATTATGAAACCACCCCTGACGTGCAAGGCGACGTTCTCGGAGTTGAGTGTTATGTCTCCTCCACGCTGTAGATTGATTGATTGGCCTGTAATTAAAAAGAACATTCAGTGGACTGGCGCAGGAAGCTGGTCCAGAACCTATCAGGTTTTTATTTCCATAGGGCTGGGAGTGAAATCGTGCAGATAGACACGTTCGTTTGAAAGTCTAGCGCTGCTTCTTGTAGAGTACCAATAAAGGATATTCATTTGCTTGAGGCCCGTGTATGTGTGTTCGCAAATGACAGTCGATGTAAAAAAAAAAAAACTTTCAAAAGTTGGCAAGTAACGCACCTTGTTACTATTTTTGTTCTTGGCCAGTTAGTGCTTTCAAAAGCAAAAAAAGAGCCAAAATATTATGAGATCGACCAGAAGGCTGGAAAGAAGGAAATGCAGTTTTCATCAAGTCGATTGAAAGTATTTGGCAACACGCGCTTTCAATAAACCAAGGTTATGCATTTTTAGTAACTGAAAATGTTTCACTGAGCTGTAGAGTAACAGAGATAAAAAGCGATAACAAAATGAGAGAAAGGCATGAAAGTCAACCAGAATTGTAGCTTTTGGTTTGCGGCTACACTCCAAGGTTAGAGAGAAAGGAAAGATGGAAAACATAGCGCAAGGAAAAGCAACTACGCGATAAACGATGAAATGAAGATTCAGAGCGAGAAAACTATAGCCTATTAAAGAGAGCATGGTCACGCAAAAAGTTCATTAAGGCCGTGATTGACTTCCGGTGCGAAGACAGCATTCTAGCACTGACAGTTCCGACAGGGGCCTGTCGTCAACGCGGGCCACCACCGCTGCTGGCGGCAGCATTTGCGCGCTGTAACGAGGCTAGAAACAACGAATATGGTCTATCGTTTTATCGCTGCCGCAGTGATTGCAAGCAGCATGGTTTCTCAAGCCAATTCGCATGGCAAAACATTTGGTGAAGCGGCCGAAGGTGGAAGTCGCCGAGACAGGTCCTGTCAGTGCAGTTGTGTGTGCCTCAAACTTAGTGTGTTCGACAAAGATTTTACGTCTTCATTAGCAATATCACGAATTTTATTGCAGCATCTCCTCGTGAAAATGAAATTGACTCATGAACGTCGTTTTTGTGTAAAGTAAAAAATGCTGCCCTGATTTACTTCTTTTTTTTTGCAAAACTGCGGCAGCCACTTTTAATGTAGAGCCATTATGCATTGCTCGTAAAATAAACCACATTTTCAAAGAATCATGTTACTTTCTTTGAAATTGTATAAATCCGGGTTAAATTATAATAACAACTTGAGCTTAGAACGCTATGTTGCGCTTACTAGCTTTGTTTCCTGACACAGGGTACTGTTCTCATTATTGTTTGAAGCACCGGAAGATTTCGTAAGATTGTTACAGTTCAGACTGAAATTGTTTATCTCAAGCGGAAATGCAAGCTGCAGAGCGAATACCAAGTGAAGATTGGCAATGATAGCTTTGTTATACGTGTATTGATTAGTTGTTGTTACTTCGTTTTTCACCGCATTTTATGTGTTGGTACCATAGTCTGAAGGGGCCGTTTCTCGACTAACAACGTTTATAGACCTGTTAATTGCGCAAATAAATTGTACAAGAGTGCATTTACCGCATATAAGTCGCACCACTGGCCTGCTGGGAAGTAGCCCTTCACTCCGGGTGCGTCCTGCAGATGGGTATTGACCTTATTTGAAAAAAATTATGGAAACCCGAACAGTTAGAATGAAAAATAATGTTAAGTATGCATGACACAAAATAAATGGGAAGGAAGCAGGCTGACAGATGCCACTGAGGAGGCCACAATGGCTTGCCCCTCTTTCGAGTGTACGGAATAAATATGCGAAAATGAAGAAAGACTGAAGAAGGAGGAAACAGTTCGGAAAAAGGGACAGACAAGAAGATGAGAAAAACTTCAAAACTAAAAGCCAGTTCTTATTTTCAGTGGAAGCTAGCAAGGCAAGGTGGGCCAGCTCTGCCGTTATAAAAAAATCACTGCTTTCTCGAAGCCTAATTCTGCTTGGTCACCGGTAAGCACCAAAGATGTTTGACATGAAGGCTGTGGAATTGAAACGAATCTGTCAAGCTGCTTCCATAGATATCCTAGACAGCCGGTGACCATACTCTCATATCGTTCACGAGTATAGTTTGGCGTAGCTAAGATTCTAAGACTATAGGCATACCCTCTATATTTGACAGAGGATGAGACAAACAACGAACATGAAGTATACCACGCCGAATTTAGACCTATTTCGTTAAGACAAATGGACAAGCTGGGCTAGTTGGTGCCTGTTATATTTTTTTGAAAAGAAACAGTGCATGAAAAAAATGAACGCAAGAAAGAGAAGGGAGATACACTGTTTTTTTAACTTATACGCGATTCAAAATTTGCCTCGCAGGGTGGTGACTGAGCCCAAATTTCTTATATTTAACGCTTGTTTTAATTGTCTCACTTAATATAAGCTGCATGCGATATATGGCATTTCTGGAAGCACGTTCTCCTCATCCTATAAAATAACCACTGACCACTGCCATAAGTTGCTTCATTTCCTAGAGAATAACATTTTAAAAGATGTTTACTCTGTTCTCAGCGGTGAAGTGCTTGAAAGATGCGGAGATAGAGCAGCGTATTTGACGTAAGAAACTTAGAGTGATCTTGGTAATTAGGTTTCGCTGCGTATTGAAAAATGACTGCCACTATAATATGCTCTGGCGCAGTACATCAGAAAATAATAACACGCGCTTGATGCGAATCAATTCGCAGCAAATTTCAAGTGCAACCAGTTGCTTTGGCTTTCAATGTGATACTTGTGATGATGACTCCAACGTGGCCACTTAAGTGTTTCACATCACAGGTGCCACATTGACGCAATCTTGCGTTTATTTCGTTGAACTGTACATGACATATTAAACGTTAAGGGACAACAGCAAATCTGTTTTAAAATAGTGCACAGCTTCTTCATTTGCGCGTTCATGATGTTATGCCTTTCACCTGGTTATATCCAGAAGTCAAATAAAGAAGTGATAAGACAGATAGTGTCGCTATAGCTGACATCCTACAGCTACAGTTAGTTTGGACATAGTCTGGCAACGTTGCACCTAAAGGAGTGGAATAACAGCAGTATTCACATTCATGCTGCGCTTTCTCTTCCTCCACGCACTCCTCTTTTAGAACGCTGGATTTGCCTGGATAAATATTGACCCAAAATTACAGAATGCATTCCTGAAATCCAAATTTTCTAACGCACACTAACTCAAAAACCCATGCAAACATGAACGTACCTCTTGTACTTTGGGAGAAACGAGTAAAGCAGAGCCCCACAAGAACTGATGGCTGATGTCCATCGCGTTAGGATCTGTGGGATACCTGTTGATATAAGGAACACAACGGTAAGCAATAAAGCATCTAATAATCTTCAGTTCAATGTTAACTGCACTGACTGCATGTTCAACCACACATCATATTTATTTTCAAACGAATAACAGGGAATATTCAGGGCTTTATTTTTCAAATAAAAATTCATGATATGAGTGGCACGTTGAAAACTGATACAGAGACATAGAAATATTAATGGCAATTAATACAAAGGTAACTTTACTTGCAAGCACGACAAAGTGTACTGTCCAATCCATACTAAAGTGGAGCTAAGTTATCGGTATATCCCAGCTGTGAAAGGTTACAAGAGCCGCTGTGTAGGTTCTAAAGAGTCAATAGTTTTACGTAATAGACCGGCTTGGTTACAATCTTCAATTTTGTACACCTATGGCGCCTAAGATGAGTTGGAGTAGTTTTCGTTGAACGCTACGTGGAATGACAAATTGCTGGGTAAGAGTAGTAAGAGTAAGATAGATGAATAGATGACGTACGAGATTGAGAATCTACCTTAAGCACTCATTCGGGTGTTCATTCCGCGCGAGTTGTTTGAACTGCTCAACATCCGTTGTGGCACTGAGCTTAGCGCAAAGAAAACTGCAGCACTACCCTGTACTGTAAACTCCGCTGATTTAAATCATAAGAAGTTTTGTCTCATGGGTACTTACTCATAAAATAGTGCTCGCAGAACGGCACTACCAATCACGTGAGCCTCGTAGAAGACGGAGTACAAGTACGGCAACAAGCGCTTCCTGGTAGCAAGCACAGCTGCTGACGCATTTAAGAGTCTTGTCGCCACCTTGTCTTCCTGGATGGAATGAGCATGCACGTCGCTTTATTCTAAAGCAAGTGATGTCGTTGGTGTGTGCACCAAATGCGTTCTGAAGGGTCACGACTGTTAATGCGTTGTGGCGTACCCGGTTCAGCCGTGAGTAAATTAAACGCACTGAAGAATCTGCGCAACACATGAATGCAAATTATAATGCATCTCCCGCTTTTAGGAATAACAACTCGTGCAATCAGTAGGAAGCAACCCGTAATTAGGCTCGCTCTGACACCGCTTGCGCAATGCTTAATTATAATAATGCGATATGGTCAAGAAGCTCCATTTGCAGACATTGCTATGACGTATTTGGCAGTTTCGTAAGCGAAAGCTTCAGATTGATGCGAAAAAATAAACACAAAAAACATCTAATTTGATATGGAGTTGAACACAAAACTTCTTCACGTTCCTCTTTAAGCTACTTTTTACGATAAAAGTGAGCTGTTTTCATATGTTGCACGTTCACCAACGAAGATGTGCAATTACCTAAATGTATGAGCAGTGAAACGAAATTAATAACACCACATTTGTCTACTTAAGCTCTTTTACAATTCCGGGACTGTGGATATTTGTTCATTTACGCATTTTGATTCGTGCAAATGACTATTTACGTCACTTTACCTCCGAGTTATCCGCGAGCCCCATTCTTCGGATGGACAGCGGAAGCAGCGCGGACACTTCATGCCACGCTAAACGAGCATCTTCTGACTCATTAGACCAGTGGCAGTAGCCGCCAACCTGCGTACGTATATATCGTTCATAAAGTATGCAAAGATGTCGGCGTGTGAGACTACATTACGCTTTAAAACGTAGTTCACTTATAAAAAGCTAGTTACCATAGTTTAAAACCACGTTTAGCCATTGTAAGCCACTGTTGAACATGTCTTTCAAGCAAGAAAGACTTTTTGCGCGGTTACTACAGTGTAGCGGTGAGACGGTGAAATTGGGTATAATGCTAGAAAGGTAATGGACTAATTTTCAATGCCTTGTTCTCTGAATTGCAATGTACCAATCAGAATATTTTTTTCGGGAGCTGCTGCCTCTGCACGATAGGCATAGTACATCATCCTTTAGGGCTTCACTGTAAGACAATGCATTATAGGGGAGCCCAACAATGATTGTGAACCTATTTAAAATCAGCTCATTTTGAAAGCGAATATTGGATGCCACCAAAAGAGTATAGTTCCAACAAAATCCAGGGGTCGACACACGTTTCAACGAAACGACACAGTGGTCGCCTTCCTGAGCCCCTCAAAGGCGGCGATTCATCCAATGAATATTCCCTGAACTATAAGTGAAAAGAAAGTGTTTCACTTCATCGCTACAAATCTGCAGAGGAGGCATAAGAAATGCTTCGCATCAAGTCTTACTTGTCAACACACGCTTAGAATGCAGTATTTTCCGTTCCACCCTACTTTGCTCTGCATTTTTACGTCAGTGATTTTATTTGAGTGATTGCCACGGTGACGACATTTTCGATGTAGGCGGAAACACTTAAGGCCACTGTACTTATATTTAGGCGCACGCTCGAAAATCCCCGGTGGTCGAAATTTTCGAAGCTCTTAAGTAAAGCGTTCCTTATACGGTTGTTTTGGACCATTAAGTCCCAGCAATTAGAAGTGTTTAAGCGGTTGACACTAGTTAGAAGAAACTACAGGCGATAACATTGTCGAATAAAATGCAATGACTGAACAGTACTCAGAACTGCATAATTTTTTGGGGTGCTTGTCCTATTAACAAAGTATTAATCGACAAATTATGAGTTACTTATGTACTGGGTTAGGGGACGCATTATGTGTTTCAGTGTAAAAAGGAACCGCATCACAGGTATCGATAATAGTTTTTGCTTCGGGTACGTAAAGTGTTCATTTGTGGTTAATAGGTATGTGTGCGTCCTTATTTTCCTCATTCCTCTGTTTCCTACTTCTTAGTCTCCCCTTACCCCTTCCCCAGTACAGGGTAGCAATCTAATTGTTTCTTTTACGGTTCCTTCCTGCCTTTCATCATACCATATCTCTCTCTTTCTCTTTTCGCAATGCGTTAGTTGAAAAGCTTTCGTAAATAAAAAAAACAACATGAAGATCGATGCTGTTGTCAGGCCAATACGAAAGCGTAAGGCTCAAAAGCTTAATTTCTACCAGTTATGTAAGGCGTTTGTTCTGAAAACAGAAATGCCCATAATTGCTATGACCAAATTTGCTCTTACCAAAGGCATTCCGAGCATGGAGAACTTCACAGCCTTGACTATAGTCCTTCGCAGACCTTCCCAGCTGCATTCCTCCTCTTCGAACCAATGTCCACCGAAGGATCCCGAACCGGAGAATGTCGCACGGCTCAGAATCATGGGTCTCTGTCCTCCCCACTCCGTCGTCAGGTTTACCAAGCTTCTACGAAAGACATCTACTTGGAATGATCCGATGCTATTCAGCTAATGCCGCTGTGCTACACTGACATATGAAGTGAATTAAACGAATATTCCATATTCTTTGCGATGGTACGCTGACTGTGACTTTTAGCTGTGCTGAAGAAATATGGTACCGGCTTGATTTACTTCGTCTCTGATTTGCTGATATTCACATGTTGGTATTGAGCGAGATAGCGTTGCACTCTAGTTCATATCAGCTCCTCCTAAAATACTCTAATCATGTTATTCATTTACGCAAAAAAACTAGCATTTGGTGTCGGGATTCTAATCAGACCACGTAACTACTTTAACACTTTAACTCTAATCAGGTTATATTATGCTTTTATTCACAGCCATATTAACTTTTGCATCACCACTTGGGGAAATACATAACTCACCCACTTATATCCCATTCAGCACATTCAAAAACAAGCCTTAAGACTAATAACTTTCACTTCATATAGTTTTAGTGCATCATCATTACTTCGTAACTTCGAGATACTTCCTCCTCCTGGACCTCCTCCTGTATATATACTTTGTATACTGTTTCTTTTTCTGTACTAATAACTCAAATAAACTTGAAACTTGAAAGCAAAGCTCATACGCTGTACTTTATTCACGGCAATAGAATTAGCAAATTGAATAATGAATCCCACCTTAAAATTACAATCTGTAGAAAGTTTAGCTTACATAGACCTTAACAATATACCAATATCTAAAGCTTCCTAGGGGCACAATGATTCATTCCATATGGCGATTGTTTAAGAGAAATCGCGCGACAGTCGCATGTCAATAAAGTAGAGTAATAAGAAGGAAAGCACCATCTATTTCATTGCTCCGTACAACCTCGTATCACATACCATTGTCTACTAGTGATTATACATGTGCCGCTCTGTAGCCACCTGCACCTTTTCTTAGTTGCGCATTTCATTTGACACATACCGCAATTGTTGGACACAAGCATGTCTGACTCTTCACCACGGCTCAGTGAATGTGACGACTGACTCGTGATGACGACCTGCGACTTCGCTGGAAGTTGATAAAGATGTTCTCTCTCTACTTTACATTTCGGTGGCTACATTGTTACCTCCAGTGTTAACCTATGAGGTTTAGCCCTAAAGTCGAAAGTGAGTTTGTAAGCTTTGTTTTGCGCCGAGCCTAAAAGTGACACTGTAATATCATAGGGTGAGAAAATGTTTAGGTGGGCAGCCTAATGAATATGCTTCTCTTGAAAGTATCAATCACAACAACAGTCACAAAAGCTTCATTGAAACATCAACAAAGCTTGACAGGAACTTCATAGCTTGTTTGCAAGCTGCGTAATTGGCTTCGTAATGAAGCTTTTGCGCCCATAACGCGAGGACACAGACGACAGGTTCACACGAGTTCGCATATTGAACACGAGCTTGCATTGGCTGGTACTTATGAGTACAAACAACAGGAACTTGCTCTCTAGTTCAAAAGGGCGTAAGCTGTACACATAGCCATGCTCAAGGATCTATTGCGAAAGAGCACACGAGTTGTGATAGGCTTACTGCCAAGTCGTCTTCGAATGATGATACCCGTAGAGGTTGTGCATGTCATAGTGCATTCCGGCAGACTGGTTGGTATCACCGCACACGCTGTTCTCGAACATTCCTCGGCCCCAGTGCTGAAAAGCCTGCAGCGGTCAGTGCATTCACTTCAAATGGTAGCTTCAAGCATTCCAGTCTTCGAAAAGGGATGACCCCAAATCGATCTGATGAAATAAGTTCTTGGTGTTTGAGAGGACTGAATTTGAATAGAACGAAAGTACAGAGCTTGTTACGCTGTCAATGTGAAAGAGAAATGATGCGCCTTAGAAAGGAATGCCAATGACTTCACTCTATATTGAATCTTGGCCTATCTGACTTGTGTTAAGAGCAAACAACAAGTTCAACAAGTGCACCACTGATGTTTACACACAAATATAGCTAGACTGAGCAATCAAATTAGTCAGTCAGTAAACAGGTGTGACTTTTGTTAACGTATGCATTGCTCTATTTTTATGTGTTGGACAAGGTTTCTTTATCCATACATAAAAATTGTTCACAGGAGGCAGAATCGAAACATCAAGTGATGATTTAATAAAACCACGCACCAACGTGATAAGGGGGATTGTTCCACTTGTTCTTTGAGCACATTGGGCTGGACTGGTTTAGTTCTGGAGGATAAGTTGGCTCGTTCATGTCCTGCAAAAAAGAAGGAGATCGCACAAGTATTCACACTATCTATACCACTGACCACCGCATCACATGTTTGCGTACTTTCTTTAAATGCAGGCCGCTATTTATTGTGACACCGTAATAAAAGATGCTGTGCTTTATCGTTCGATGTACATTATAGGGTAAGACGCACTGCAACTTCTCTTACCAGTAGCAGCCCGTCGAATCTAAAAGTCCCGTAAAGAGAACGCAGGTTGTTTGTCCATGCCATCATCGTTTCCGGATTCGTGAAATCTACGAAAGCATTATCCTGAAAGTGGAAGAGTGAGTGACGGCAGACGTACACAAATGAAAAAAAAAAATGTTCGCATTAGCGAGAGCCGGAAACATATCAGATATTACTGCCTAATTAATTGCTTTATCGCATGTAGGTACAGGCAACATAGCTGGGTTAGAACGTACCCCGAGTGTTGTACTAAAGGTGTATGAGTGGACCCAGACAGCCAGGCCTGGATGCAGATAGATAGATAGATAGATAGATAGATAGATAGATAGATAGATAGATAGATAGATAGATAGATAGATAGATAGATAGATAGATAGATAGATAGATATATGATAGATAGATAGATAGATACATTAGTATAAATAATAAAGAAGGCTATCTTCAGTAAAAATTTATTGCAGAAAAAGAGTATTTAACGTTGAAACAAGGTGCTTAAATTTACACTCTAGAACAACTGATGTGGCAGTAATTTTAAAGCCAAGGGAACAATATTTGAGAGGAGTACACTTACAGTAGAGCTTTTCCCACCTTCATTCTCTATTAGTGGGATCATATGCACCCCTGGTGAGGGCATGAGAGGATCCTGCAATATTGCAAAAGTAACAATGATGGCAATTGATCACCTAGGACTGAGACAAAGTTGCATGCTTCCGAGAAAATGACAGTATAACATTACTCAACGTGTTCCATCCGCAAGAAATAAGCGGCAACGAGATTAGATTGCAGGTGCTTTTAGTTTCAGAAGATGGGATGAGACGCAACAACTTCTTCCAGCCAGGACGTTCTTTTTGGGCGAGATCCGATAGCGACTTACATTGAAGCCTTCGTATACCAGAATCACAGCTTATCATCGTTTTACGGCTTAGTTTTAAAGTGCAAAATTTACAAACAAGCCGGTAAATTTACGTGCATTCTTTTTAGTTTTCTTTAAAAAAAAAGACATCACGAGAAGAGGGGGCATTGGTAAATAGGCCATGTTCTAGAAAAATAGAAAAGCCAATGCTATGCGTCAGTGCTGATTTTTAGTGTATTTTAGAAAGGCAATAACGTGATTTCGAACTGTAAGAAATCAAAGTTCGAGTACGTTAAACAAACGCCATGCTCTTTAAGATTGTATAAAAATATAATGCGTTATTGACCCTCCTTCGCAAACAAATAAGCGTTTCGTTATACGACCATGATCTCCTGTACTATTGCTCTCTCATCGCTCATTCTTGTCATTCGTTTTCTCAACCGTGACGAGCATAAATCGAACTATTTATCATTTCTTCTTGGTACTGATGTCCTTTGTTATACTATTGTCATGTTAGCGTACGAGAACACTCACTTGCCATGCCAATTGTTATGACCTATCACATGTCAAAACAGTGTCATACTTACGGCTCGGAGCAGATATCTTATATCAGTGTATTGCGTCTCATGTTGGAGCCTAAACATTTCTTCAGCCATCAAAGAGTCATTGGTTGCAAGTTTTCCGTTTGCGATTCCTTTATTGATATGCAAAGCTGCCTTGAAGAAAAATGAAAGAGAACGTCGTGTATATGGGCTCTCAAGAGCCGTAGCAAGAGAAGCAGTAGCGCAAACAAGAGAAGTGCAGTGCACTTGTTACAGTAAGCCAGCATAGTAAACTGATGATCATGTCACCAACCAGTGTAGCACGTTGTAGAAGCGAGGTAGCCCTACTCACCACGCTATTGTATCGAGCAAGTAATGTTCGTCTCTACACTAGCAATTCATGCCTACATCACTGTTTGATGAAGTATTGCGATAGGAAGAGAATCCGATTGAACGCAACAGCGTCCGTGGACAAAAAAAAAAGCAAGCAGATCGGTTACTCTCCGGGAAATGGAAAATTCATTGTGATAACAACCCTTTCAAATATATTCACCTACATGCGAACTGAAATACACTATCGAAAAAAATTGATACATTAGATGCGATGAATGCAACCACTAAAAGCGAGATATAATAACGCGTTCAATAATTGGTATTCATAAATGCAACTTTTATTACTTAACTTGAAGCTTGAATTTTCTTTCCGTTGTCTGAAGTCGCATACGCTGGTCTAAATTTCCAAGGTGTGTACATGAATCATTTGACGTGGTTTTCAGTGGCAGGAGGTGCGGACAAATCATTGTTCAAGGTCAATGTAAGTATTGGAAATGTATTATCATGTATGTTGTAGCAACTTCAAATTTTGTATACTAAAATAATTTATTAAACTTCGTTATTTGTTTATTGTGTGCTTGTGTTCTTTCTCCTATATTGTGAACGTATTTACAGGAGCCACTGCTCTGATTACCTTCATACGCACATGTGTTCCTCATTTACACGCCGGGCTCCCACTTTCTTGTCTCCCACTACATGTCGTAGTGGGATACTTTTAGCAAACCAGCCACATTATGCGCGTAATGCATGGTATCATGCTATACTGTCTCTGTTACTCTCAACTAGAAGGCAAAATAAACTCGTTTGCATTGGATAGTAGGCTAATTCATTCTAAACTTGCACCTACATTATTATACATGCATCACTCGTGCTATTGCCTCTATTTTATAGTCATAATTGTCTCGTTATTTAAACAGGGAGGAACCGCTTATTTCAAAGTTTTCTTGTGAGGGTAGCGTAGTAGTGATACAGGTAGCTGTTGCTGTGTTAGCACTCCTTCAATTAAGTGAACTGCAATTATGTATGCCACAGTGGGGAGAAAATACAATCTATTGAGTAGCACCAGCACTCACCACTTCAATGCCAGAGTCATTTAACATTTGTAGTAAGCGCCACACTTGTGAAATTTCGACGTCAGCTGCTACGCTGACGTGATGCCCCAGTGCCCAAAGAGGAGGCATTGCTGGTCTTCCAACTAGCTGAAACATATTCACCAATATGCGTTACATGATGCTTAAATTCGTAGTCTGATTAGAAAGAAGCATAAGCAAAACTAGATTCAATGATCATTGGATAACATTCCGCAAGTCGTATATTAAAAGAAAAACAGATATAAGTACGACTTTTACTGTATGACAGCCAGAGGCACGTTGTAAAAAGCCCGAATAATCGAGTAAAAGCTCGCGTAGGTTTTCCATATAACAGACTTCATCATTGTTCGTTTAAATAGTTCTGTGTCACTGAGCATGTGTGATATTAATCTATTCCAAAAAATGATGCAATGCAAATAGAGAATAAATTAAGTGGCCGAGGAAGAAGAGAATTCGCATAAAAGAGACCAAAAAATTGGCTTTTAGAAAATCGGGACATAATATGCCGTTTACCTATACTTTTCGATTATATTCAAACAGATATCAGCAAAGATGAATCAATGCTAAGTGTACGTGGCTACAGCACACAGTATTTCTATATTTATTGCAGTAAATACCCAAATACGATAATATAAGGAAAGCAGTTTTCGGGGAAAAATTGCGGACAACTGCAAAACTTTTGCTAGTAGTCATCAAATGTCTCCCTTAAAGGAGTTTATTGCTTCCCGAATGAACTGTAACAATATTATTTAAAATCTTATTTAGAATACTCAAGTACGAGCGCAGTTACAGGAATTCCACGCTTTAAGCGTTTCATCTCTTCTCCCATACAAGAAAGCTAGAAGCTATGGAAATGAAGGAGTAGGCTTGTATGACAAGGAGGTAAGACACCATGCCTATTCATCGGCTTGCGTTATGACCTTGACACCTTCTTTTCTGATCACTTTCTTTTCTGAGTGTGATCCTGACCGAACGCGCTGACACGTTGCGGCATGCTGCGGCGGCCCTGAAAACTATGCAGCTGACGATGCTGACATCAGCCAACGGCAGTAGACTATATATTTATGGCGTAGTAATTTCGATTTACAGAATCATTTGCCAAGAGAAGAGTGAGTGGTTTCTAGCAGACTTTCGAATTACTTGCAAATTTTAGAACGCGAGGTAATATTTATACGCAGGGTTTTGCGTCCCAAAACCACGATATGATTGAGATATGCCGGAGTGGAGGGCTCCGGAAATTTTAAGCATCCGGTGTTCTCTAACATGCACTGACATCACAAAGTACACGGGCCACTACCATTTTCTTTAATCCATCAAAATGCAACCACAACGGACGGGATTGAACGCGCGACCTTTGTGTCAGCAGCTGAGCACACAAGCCACTGTTTCACCAAGGCGGGCCGACCACGAGGTGTTCTAGAATGTTTAGCTCGGGCGTTGTGAGGTGCTTCGACAAGTCAGTAGGCAGCGTTTATTGACCATGCGGATCAAAAGTTTGAAGCGTTCCTTTGTGTCTGAGCATTTGGAGCATTCGATATGAAAACTAACGAGAGCGCACCTCTGTGAACTGGCGCAAAACGTCGTCGGGACTGTCGCCAAGAAAAATGTCGAAGTCTAGCAGGCCTCCAGTTGTTCTAAAGGTGATCACTTTTTCTGGCTGCAGCAAAACATCTGAAAATTCAAATAATATTTTAGTTTCCATAATTCAGCAATGTTTGATAGGTGCGGAGTTAAATAGGTGCGGTAAAAAACAGTTCAAGTGGCCTTTTTGGCATTCACGTAATTAGGCTCTCCCATGACAACCCTTGCACAACAAAGTCTGACTGTAAGTAATTAGAATTTTGCGTATCCAAAGCATTCGTCACAGATTTATGCCGCAGTGGAAGGGTCTAGAAATGTAGACCATCTGGTGTGCTTTTACGGCGCGCCCGTGTTAGGTGCACATGTCTCGAGCATTTCGCATCGACTGAAACGCGACCACTGCGGTCTATATTCAATTCCATGACCTGCTGGACAGAAGTCAAGCCCCATAACCTCTAGAACACCGTGGCAGACGTCATTCTTTTCTGCCATCATCATTCTCATCGGACACACACACAGATATATATATATATATATATATATATATATATATATATATATATATATATATATATATATATATATAATTTCAAGCTCTGGATTAAAGCTAACATTGCCTGTAAATATCCCAATAGTTTTACTATTTGGCAGCACTTCATCAGGTTAAAGCAACAGGGATGTCCGCTCTTTGGTATTAAAGGCAAGCTGAAGGGATTTTAGAATTCAATCAAACTTTTTGTTTAGTAAAGAGCGACATTACTGTTGACAATGTCATAATTGTTTTCGTGGTTGTAGCAGCAGAAGCTTTAGAACAGGTGAAATCAAAGCTTGTCTTGCTCCACCCCCGCGAGTGCGCTGAAAGTGTGGGCGTAGAAACATACGTCATCTTCGTTTCCAGTGGCCCGGAGCAAGAGGTCTTTCTTATCTTCAACCATGACTGCCGTGACTAAACCATGACGTGCCGTTGCCGGAAGTAATCGAAGAGGCAACAGTTCCGCAGTGCTGCTGTTTGCAGGTGACGTGGCATACCGAGAATGACGTCACCGTTATCGCTCAGCGTCTTAAGAAGCTGAATGGCCACAGTGACTGTTTTTTTCACAAAAAAGTGCCATGGCGTCACTTTTGAAAACTCTCACATTGATTTTCTAATTCAGCGGAGATTAAAGTGTCCCTACACGCTCCAAAGTCAATTTCTTAGAAAAGTGCTTCAACTTCCCTTTAATAAAAGATAAGTATTACCGTGTTAGTGTAGTTTTATCTATTCTTATTCTCGGTTTGAAATCTATCTTTTTTCTGTGAGAAAGCTCATGTAGTTTTACCACTTGCTCATTAGTTTTGAAAATTTATTTTGTGTTTTATTTTTAGATTAATTTTGTAGTTTCATATGTCATTAGTCTAAGTATTCTCCCCTCAGGTTCTTGGCCGATCTTCTTTTACGGAGGAGCGCTACCGAAAAGACGCCATAATCATCTTTCGCTGCACTTGATCGCTCGACTACGGCAAAAGACAACAACAACAAGAACAACAACAACAACAACAACAAAGACAAAGCAACTGGTGCCTAAGGGCTGTGTTTTACGACGAGTAGTGTGAGTCGAATTTGTGGGCTGTCTGGAGAATCTATGCTTCTAGGCGCGGTAACCGAAGTTGTGCTTCACACTGGCCATGGCTTCGAGATATTTTGATATGATATTGACTCATCGAGCGTGATGCGTGAACAGTTTCTGCTCACAAGGATTTCCGAACGGATCTGCCTCAATAAAGCTTTGCAGTGAATGAAGTCTTTTATGATCACTATAGTTACATGACTAAACTTAATGTTGTCCACTCTCCAAGTTCCGCATCCTGCGGGCTTTCATAGAGTTTACTGCAATGATTACTGGTGCTGGCGCCTACATTAGCGGCGAAATTCCCGCTGAGCAAACACGTCAGTGATAGGCAGAGAAGGTGAATTAGCCAAACTTCAGGTTTGATGTCAATGACCTCACAGCTCGATCCTATAATGAACTGATCACTTTTGATAAAGTTTGAGTTCTGATTCAGTGTATATCAGGAAACTGGTACGTAATGACAGACTCTCCTGTTTTGGCCTTAGCAAAGCAGGATATATATATATATATATATATATATATATATATATATATATATATATATATATATATATATATATATATATATATATATATATATATTTAATTGGTGACAAAGATATTGATAGCTGGAGACCATGCTTGTTTTTTCTGACTGACTCGTATTAGTACACTGTCCTTTCTTGTTTTTTTCTCTTTTTTTTCTTTTTTCACATGCACATACAAAGTGGTTCTGTTCGCCTACCACTTGATGACCATTGAAGGGAAACGGACGAAGATGAAAGAGAGCTGACCGACCCATTAAGGGAAAACCCTTTCCTTACGCACGCCGTCACGGACCCCTCCCGCCACCGCGGCGACAATCTTGGGTGGCCCGACACACGCCGAGAACTGACCGGCACGGGATTAGAACCGGATATGGACGTGCACGGACATGTGGATTTGTTCTCAGTGTTGACAGTGGTTCTTCCCCTTTTTTACTTTCTTTTTTCTTTTTTTCTTTTATTCTTTTCATCTTTTTTCTTCTCTTTCTTTCTTTTCTTTCTTTCTTTTTAGTTCTCTCTCACTCTCGCAAACATCTTCCAAGGCGAGAGGGACGCGGCAGCAACGAAGTTTGGAAGTTCATGTTAGTATAACTTATCCCCTGATGAAGGGAGGACCCCTCCCGAAACTGTTGGGAAATAAATATATTTATCCTTGTTGACAAAGCTCCCGTTGTGCCATATATATATATATATATATATATATATATATATATATATATATATATATAATGCTACACAAGCAGCCTTGGTCTTACCCATTGCGTTTCCGTTCCTCAGAAAGAGGCCGTTCGCTTTTTCGTCCTCCTCCACTACCATGTAAAAAGGGTGCACACCAAAATACTCACTCTGAAATACAGAACAGCCAGAAACAGAAAACATGTCTTCTTAAGCAGCATCACTCTATTTTTGCACGTATTCCCAACCACGATGCCCTAGGCAAGCGCTTTAACAGTGCTTTATTGCGGCTACACTAAATCAGTATTTCTTTGGAGAGATCTGATATGACACTTGGCTTCTTAGGCGCATATTCTGCAACACGTAATAATTATTCCTCGCTGAAAATATGAGCTGGTCACGCAGGGAGTGCAGCTTAAGAGAGAGTTTAAGCAAAGTCACTTGTCGTCAACTCTCGCACCTACATGCATGCTGCCAGCTAACCATAGCATTTCCTTGGGCTGGCTCTATTATGGATAATATAGGCTAGTATTTGTCACTGTCTGTTGAATCAAGAGGACTTTATGATTGCTATTTCTCCTATGATGGTTATGTGCTGTAATTACAGCACTCTTGTTTTTATTCAGTCTGAATGGATGGATTTGGTCGTGGACCATGTTACGCTACAGAATTTTGGAGCGTACGAAAAGGAGGGGAGTCGTGGACAAAGAATAAAAACGCTGGATGAAAGGTGCAAATCAGGTGCCGTCGAAAGGAGGATGACTCCGAAGGGAAAATGAGCGTTGTCAAACAGAGAGAGAGAAAAAAAATAACATGAGCTTCATGTCGAGGCAGCCGTTTCGTCAGTGGTGGCATTTCTGGCCACAAAGTTCCGCACCTATAGTACGTTGCAGCTGAATGTACACCTCAGCGAAATTATGTTAGACTTGCTCTCTATGTGGGTGTTTTGCCTAACACTAAATGTTCTCTTTTCACGTAGGTGACCCGTAAATAAGCATTGAAATGCGCAGGTGTGGCTCCACAGCGTAGAGCTGAATGCTGACCTGATGTGAGCGAAGGACTGCTGTATAACAACTTAAAATAAAAGTATCATGAAAGCTATTGTATCGTTAGCACTGAAAGCGAGTATCCTTCGAACAATGAGAAAAAATAGCGAACTTTCATAAAATAGACAAATCGTATGTGAGTAACTTGGAACACAATGATTGTAATAATGAATTGTATATTACAAAACACCGACATACAGGATGTCTCATATGCAGGACCCAAAAGCGGAAACATGAGAAGAGCAAGTAGTGTACAGTGCCCCACATATCATAAGTTAGCCATTTAGAAATAAATGTTCTTGAACGAAATCTCGTAATGTTGGAGAAAACACTCTATCTAATCACAGTTTAGCGCCAAATGGTAATTGTGGGAAGTGTATACAGTGTATCCCTCGTAATTAGCCTACATCATCCGTAGGAGAATACGCTTAGGATATAGTTCAGTGTAGCATGCCATTCAGCGAGTATTAAAGCAAAGCAAGTTAATTTCAGACATAACGAAGCTTGATAGGACAGTTAGAGTAGCATGTCGATCAGCCAGTAATCACATGACCAGTCTATGTTATCATCCAAGCGGCACCAGGCAGCCTCAAATATCAACAATGGTGCGCTTGAGGTGCCGGGATACTAGTCCTTGAAATGATCTTCGTAATAATGAACTTACAGATAGAAGCATGCCCTAAAAACATTATATACACAAGAAGATCCACTATTGCGTTAACCTAATAAGTCAGGAAGTTGAACACGCATCTGATAACGAGGCCGCCTTTTACAACAATAGTTACACCTTT
This sequence comes from Rhipicephalus annulatus, assembly GCA_013436015.1. NCBI lineage: Eukaryota > Metazoa > Arthropoda > Arachnida > Ixodida > Ixodidae > Rhipicephalus > Rhipicephalus annulatus. Next base: position 83,233 of record WOVY01001336.1, read on the forward strand.
CAAGACGTAGGATACTTCGGGTGTATATTGAGTTGTAAGCACTTTTATTTCATTGTAGGTACAGTGATTAAACCCTATAAATAATATACAAATTATTCCCTATATATAGAAAATATGACAAGTGAATATGAGGAACACATAACCTACCGGTCTGCCATTAATTCGTTTGTTGAAAAACGTTACGGTCTCCCAGTTGATATCCTGCTTGAGCGTTTCCTTCGGGGAAAGACCCCCGAGGCCGAATATGTTCGCTGTTGTAAGTCGGGTAGAGACCTGGAGGAACTGCTTTGATATGACTGTACCCGGTAACCTCGTGTCGAATCTGCAACGTAACGAAGGTGTTTTTGTAGTAAAATGGGTCTAATTATTTGGCTTGTCCATTAACACAAGTGTTTAGAAACAATTCAGCTGGTTCTGCATCTGTAATAACAAAATATTTTGTTATGAAAGGAAAGATTGGTTTCATAACAACTTCCCAGTTAAATTTTTGGGCTACTCGTATTTGCAAGTTTACGGCTTGAAAAGCGTAGAAAAAACAATTGCGGGATGAATTAAAACTCCCGGTGACTGCGTGATTGCAGAGTGATCATAAGGACATGCCTTTCACAAGGGCCGATCAGTAGTTTTTGCACTGATGGTGTCACATTAAAGAACGTGTTCACATTATGACCAAGAATAAAGGACCGAAAAGTTCCCAAGAGCAGCAGTATGTGCCTAAGCTGATCACAGGACATCTAGTATTACTGCACAGCAAAGGAATCACTTGCAAAGTGAAATTTAGGTTGTTTCTACTTTCGTAAAACATTGTAGGCTCCTCGGCGTCATTAAATACTTACATTACAGCACCGTTTTCTTTCCGTTTCACTGCAATACCGAATAACCGTCCGGACTCCCCTAGTAATACTTCATAGCCAGTATCATTTTCGTTGCAGCGTTGTAAAATGCCTTCTTCGAGCACACTTGAACGGAAGCTGTGACCATCAGGTACCATCTGAAAATGTTAAAGATGAAGGGGCTGCATCATTGCGTTCAGGCATGCTTAGCACATAAGAAAAGGCAAGAAAGACAAAGTATATTTCCGATAATATCAGCAAGCTCGGGTGATTGCACTCCACAGCACATTAGTAAAGAAATTTTACTCCCTAGACGCAGCCGCAATAAAGGTTCCAGGGTTCGTTTAATTGCGGATCTTTATGCCATAGTGCACAGATGCCTCTTATGTCTGCGCCTCATATGTCTTATTATGTTTTCTTACTTCGCACGTGATACAAAGGTGATAACGCACTACCTTCAAATATGAACGCTTTTTCTTAAATAATTGAATGGATTCTCCTAGACCCGTAGTTAAGGGGCTGCCCTAAGTACCCCCACCCTTGATTCATATGGTGGGGGAGGGGGTGTTTTATCGAGAATAGATGGTAAAATTATGTGTATTTCAAGTACTTTAACAAATGCCCGCGACCCCAACTTACCTAGAAAAATATTCCTAGTGACGGGCTTGCGTGTGTTCCTAGATTTAGGTGCACGTTCAAAAAACCCTGGCGGTCGAGATTTCCGGAGCCCTCCACTACAGCATCTCTCAAAATCATGTCGTGGTTTTGGGGAATTTGAACCCAAGCAATTATTATTATTATTATTATTATTATTATTATTATTATTATTATTATTATTATTATTATTATTATTATTATTATTATTATTATTATTATTATTATTATTATATCATTCTTTATTATAGTAACCATAGAATGAAGCCCATAACATTATGTGTACTCACTTGCACGCGAAGCCTAGAAGGCGTGAAAAATGAAACGTTAACGACCACGTCCTCGAATTCCCCACCAAACAAGGGTGGTAAGGCCGGTCTCTTCAGCAGCGCCGTAAATCCGCTGCCATCTGCATGATGTTCTTCGCTGACCATGACGTAGCCGTAGTCTTCGGGGAAGAAACACGTCGGCAGAGCGCTGTCCGTGGACACATACTTGCACCTGGGATGCAGGTGAAACAGATGTTTTGATTATGACGACACATACTTTGCTTAAGTTTTGAAGACGATAGTCTTTCTTGGGGACCTTCGACGGAAAAATTTTGGTCTGTCTGTCTGTCTGTCTGTCTGTCCGTCCGTCCGTCCGTCCGTCCGTCCGTCCGTCTGTCTGTCTGTCTGTCTGTCTGTCTGTCTGTCTGTCTGTCTGTCTGTCTGTCTGTCTGTACATTTGTATGTTTGTCCACCCTAACGATACCTCAAACGGCACCAAACGGCCAACCCCATTCGCAGCGCCCACCAATATTGCTCAAGGTTTAGCGTTCACAGTTGCGCCATTGTCAATTAAGAAGCAATTATTGCGCATATTTGAGGCGCCACAACAACGCTCATTTGTTTTCTATGTCTGCCTTTATACTAGAAGAGGCACACACAAGTAACTCTAAGGAATGTAGCGTTTAAATGCGCTGCGCTGATAGTGCAACGCGATGCTCAAAAAGGTGTTTCCAACGCTTTGCTATGACGTCACAGTGGTGGCATCTGCCCGTCGCTTTGCGTTCTACACCTTATCACCTCCGAGAATGGCGCGCATTTTACTCCGCGGGCTGCACGCCTTCGTTTTCGAGGATAACTGCCAGATGGCGCTTGTGTCTAACGTGTCTCGATGCGCTCGTTCGCCTTCGTTACACGCTCGAGGCACTCTAACGCAGCGCCTGCAGAATGCCATTCACCAATTTTATTGCACAGAACATCGAATAAACGTTTTGTTCACTCTCTCCAGATGCAACATATACCGTGTAACATGAAGATTCGGGCCAATTTTTTATGCTAGCTTTTTAATAGCATCTACTTCATTTGATCTGCAATGAACGGAATTGTGTCCCGTTAGAAATGTGCTGATTTGCGCAGTTTCTCATTCTTTTTCTTACATAAATACGAGACAGTAACACAATATTTCACTCCTTAATACACAGAAGAGGCATGTGGACCAGAAATGCCCATTCCGTTAATAATAAGTGGATTGTGCCTTTTGTTTTCTTTGAGTCAATTCTTGCGCTATTTTGGGGGGTTGGGGCAAGCTTATGTGCTTTTCTTAGGAAAATAAATAATTTTAGTGATCATCAGGTTCGACAAATAGCGTGTTTGTCGATGAATGAGTAGTTGATTGCATAAGCGTGTGCAGTCTTCCTCATCAAGGGGGAATACGACAGTTCATAACAGCACTCCGCCCCGTCCTACTGAGTCATTGTAAGGAGCAGATTTAGTGCCTGCTGCCCCTCTGAACCCCTCTTAACCCCTCTTTTGTGATCACGCCTATGGTTGAGTGTAAAGCCAAACACACGTTGGACGAATCAACAGGTAAGCTTAATCATGCGTGGGCAAACATGCCTTCAACCGCATGCCTTCAAGTGCCATGGACACATTGCTAAAAAGTAGTGGTGTGCTTTCGCTCACACCTGAAAATACTCACGTTGTAAAACAATTAGGCTATTGTTTAAACTCTCCTTCGCGTTTGAGTGACTATTTTATTCATAATTAAAAATATTTTAAAGAATGTGAAATTTGATTATGTGCCAGTTCCATCTGGGTTTCTTGTGATGAGTATTCGCTGGTTTTCTCGGTATCATTTGGCGGCACTGCTATTAACACTCTTAGAGGCTGTTTGGAATGCGTAAGCATATTTATGTTCACTCTACGACAAATTGTCTCTGTGTCATACAAAACGATCGCCGCTAAGAAATATAAATGAGTGAAAGAAAGAAAACACGTTGTCGATTCGGTACTTGGCCTGGAACTGCAGGGGTCCTGACACTCTGAAGACGAGTGTCTTCGAGCCTATTCTTGCAAAACATGGCAATATGCGACAACATGAATGAGTTGTAGCAGTGGTGCAGAAAAATTGTAGCACGTTAACACTCTCTGCAATGGCTTGGGGAAATCACGCGTAAAAGACCTCTTCAGTAGAAGTTGTAAAGTCAACGGGGAGGATTGCACACACAGAGAATGCCAAGCTTATATACTTTCATGCCAAAGACACGTCGCGTTATGGACTTCTTATGAAGGTGTGCTTTCTTTTCTCAGCGCTAAAACCATTTCCCCGTTTATATTGGTGTTCTCATTCAAAAAAGAAAGAAATAAAACATTTCCTTTTTTTCTCTCACGTTCGAATGACCGCAAAGTCTTACCCTCTGCGCAAGCATCGGCCATAGTCAGCCAGTCCTCCTCTGGTTAGGTCCAGGTCGCAGTCGACACGCAGCGGAAATGACCAGCGGTAGAACACCTCGACGTACGCCAGCACAGCGCAGCTAGCCAGCACGATAGCGGAGAGCAGAAGAGAGACAAGTGCGCAGAGGAGCGGCCCACGCAAGGAGCGATGCAGGTTACCGGACGATGGCGAAAGGGAAGACTCCTCCGGGATGCTGGCGAGCAACTCGAGCGAGCTCTCCTGCAGTCCCTTTTTGGTCTCACCGGCACGACCGGGGAAGTAGGTGAACGTCGGCGATGCCATTTTCCTGGAAGTGAAACGACATCACATAAATATATTGTAGTAAATAAGCACAAGTCGGCAAGCTCACTCGGACTCACTCGAGCTAAGATCAAGCTGTGAGTGGTGACTGGGTCCTGATGAGTTATATTCTGGTGAGTGTGAGTTCTAGTGTGCTCGGCTGAAAAAAATTTTGGTGAGTCTGAGTCCGAGTGAGTCCGAAGCGCCAGATATAATTCTTAAGTGAACCCAACTGAGCTCCGCTTTCGTTTGCTGAACTGTGCAAATAAGTGTTGCGCTCTGAACATATGCGTGTGTGACGTGTTTAAACTAAGGTCTGTCGTTCGGTGCAGACCAAGCCATGTAATGTGGGGACTTTCACGACATTTTTCGGAATGTTAGGATAGTTAAAGCAGCGCGAATGACGCGAGTACTTGACATCATTGTGGAACGAACACGGTCAGCACCGAAAAGGCTGCAGTCTCCAAACATGCATGCACTAAAGCCGACGTGCTTCACTCGGCTCAATAAGACGTGCGTCATGAGGGGGAGAGAGGGAGGAGATGAGACAAATATTTTGACTATACCTGGCTCATTCAAAGTTTAAATGAATCGATATTCGAAGACAAAGGTTTCTGTGTTTCGCATCTATCTAAAGGCAGTCTCCTGGAGTAGAAATCGAGCTCGCATTCTAGAGCGTTGCAGTGCAATACATCAGTTGTGTCACACTGCAACACACTCTATGACATAAAACAATAAAGGCAAATAGGCAACGTGGGACGAAAAAGAGCAACACAAGAAGAGTGGTGTAGCTTGATACAATGACGAACTTATATATCCACTCGTAAACTTCACCTGCGTGGGCTTCACCTGCAATAAGGCCGAATGCTTCTCGGGCTTCACCGGCGCTTTTGATGCGCCCCCAGTTCCTTCATTTGCCCCAGAAAACAGCTTCAGGAGATCGACGGCATTTATCAGCTGGCTTAGAGTCACTACAGGAGGCTCGGGATCTACGACTCAGCGGTATACCTACCACTGAGTCCACGCGGGCATGGCCAGCAGCGTCGTCCAAATATTCTGCCACCAGGACAAATGAACATATATATATATTTCGAGGCGGCAGCGTTAGAGCATATGTTCGAATAAAAAACTCGTCAGTCAAAATTAAAATAGCAATCACCCCTTCTTGAGATAATTTACATGGACAGCTTTGTAAAATTGCGCTTGGCGGTCAAGGTTTGTGAAATCGGGTTGATGGCATCATTAAACCCTGTGGATACCCGCCGGGATGAATGGATGAATCGATTAACTTTACTGTGGACCTTCGGAACACGCTTACGCGCGTTTCGGGCCACTGGCACGTCGAAACGAGTAATGCGATCTGTTCGGGAGAGAAGGACCCTCGTAGAACTGGGTTTCTCTATGTGGAGCTTTAAATACGCGTGCGTTGTTAACCTAGAGACAAGTGTATGAGGCCATCTATAGGCATAGCTTGGCGAAGAAAAAGGAGCTCATTAAGTCATGAGGGCTCAGCCAGGCACAAACTCATCAAAATTTCCCTCAAATGAACTGACTCGGAATCTATCTCACCAACATATTACTCAGCCGGACTCACTTAGTCTCAAAATTATGGCTTGGAGACACATAACTGCACATTCACTCACATGCTCTGACAGTGCCCGACTTTACATGGCGCAAAGTTCAATATGAGTTCGCTAAAGTATAATTGGCTTTAACGATCTTGATGTCAGTGCGATCTTGATGTCAGCTCATTAACGTGAACATCTTCCATAATTGGTGCTCACATATGGGTCTTGTGATCGTATATGTAAAATACTTGACTCGACTCACACGAGATATTTTATAAAGAATTTTCCATGGAATAAATTGCGGGGGTAGCTCACACTTCTTCCCTCCCAGCTAGCTGCACCTCTGATCAATAATATTAGAATGGCCAATGAAGGTTAATGCCTTAAGATACGCTTGAATGAACTTGAGCATAGACGTTAGCCCATACAATGCTCAAATCAATGCTGAATATGAGTATATATAGGACCGTAGGGGGGGGGGCAGTATTAGGTGTAGATCACTCCTACTCACTCAAGGAACATACCTTGCGCTGAAGGCTTACTTTGACTAAGACCCACCAAACTTTGCATACGTGCACTCACTCAAGTTCAAGCTGCCTGCCTGATCTGAGTCTGCTGAATATGGTGACTCGACTCATGAGTTAGTTTGCAGACCTATGTCCGTTGAATCATGGATATCCTGAACCTACGCAACACACATAGCTACTCCTGGTAACATAGACTTTAGGGTGTGTAGGGCTCAAAGACGCTAAAGACCTCATCATAGGTTAAATGCACCTCTATCACGTATATTAGACAACATTCGCTATAAGTATGGTTCTTAAAGTTACAGGAATCTAGATTCATCTTTGAAATCTTATTAGTACAGTTCGCGCTGCGTAATGCCACGTTCGAAAATGCTATGAAATATCTACTTATGGCAGTCGACATAAAAAAAAGTGGGACATTGCAAGTTTTAGTGTGTGGCATCATTTGGCCCTTCTTCCTTTTTTTCACTTCTTTATTCGGCACAGCGTTTTAGATTGCGCACGTCATTAAAAGTGAGAGTATACCGCGTGACCTAGGCATGCCGCTCTGTAATATTGTGTAGCAATACCTATAGCGAACCTCTTTAGCGTGTCACAACTATTTAAGTGTTACGGATCGGAAAGGGACATTACAACATTTTAGATGCCAAGCAGCTTACGGCCGAGCCCAATCCTGTGTGCATACCCACATTAAGGCCTGACCACACGCATCCCTTACAGCGCGTCAGCACATCGCTTTCTTGACGCAGCGCCGCGCCCTCTCCCTATGAAGAGAAAGGGCGCGAATCATCGCGTAGCCCCGCTGCGCGTCCACTAACAAATAAATGCTTTTCAAAACGCAGACGCTGTTGCACTCTACGCTTTCTTGATATTCCAATGAGCAGTACACACGTGAAAAAAATTTAGGGACCCTTAAGCTTCACCTTTAAGAGTTTAACGCGATAGCAAAATCCGGCCCCTATTGCACCCTTCAACCGCTCAGAGCCTACTTATTTGTATGTTTTGCAAGGTACACACGCACTCACACAAACACACACACAAACACGCACACATTAGATTGGACCTCGCGTGCTATTATCGCCGAATGGGCTCGTTTTCGTCGTGAAACCTGTCAAAAAATGCGCTAAAGGGGCCCTCAAACAAATTATAAGTAGCCATGGAATGAATAATTTAGAAGAGCTTATTGCCTCACAAAATTAAACACCGCAAGAATTTCAAGAATGATTCCAGTGCGAGTGGAGTTAAAAAGGTTTGTCGCATGCTGCCATTGCATTATCTTTTCTCTCGTCCTGATGAAAGCCCTGGAAGTTAAGCAGGGAGGGGTGGCAGGGCAAAGAAACTACAGCACCTCGTGACCTTGAGCTCTTTTTTTTTTCTTCGAGTGCGCGGCTTTTGCAGTGTGATCGCGCGCGCATAGATGGATGGATTGATATGGCTGTACCCTTTAGATCAGGCGGCGGCTAACGCCACTTAGCCGTAATACTTAGTCAACCAACAACTAGATCTATTTTTTCCCTTTAAATAGTGAAGTTGGGAACTGGTACTTTGCAGTGATAGATTTATTTCATTTGTACCTTGATTTTGGCCACCAATCAGATAACCTCCTTTTAGTTATTTCCAGCCGCTTAAAGTCTATTTCGCCCTTGCTGTCCCTAAACCCCATTGCTTTGAAAAACTCTGCGCCATCATCCTGAACTATACGGTGAAGCCCTTCACAGAACATTGTCAGGTGTTCGGCAGTTTTCACCTCCTCTCCACACGCACTGCTTATCGTGTCTACCCCTTCGTATTACGGCCGATAAGTCTTGGTTCGCAATACTCCCGTCCTGGCCTCAAACAGTAGAGAACTGCCCCACGTATAATCATAAATCCTTCCCTTGGCGATTTCCTGCTTAAAGTTTGATAGACCTCTAATTCAGACTTTTTAATCCTGCCAATTCTCCACATGTCGGTCTCCGTTCCTTCACTTTCTTCTTAACCAATAGTTCTTTTTGGTTTGGCCCCCTGCTCTTTTCTAAGTATTTACCCGTCAATATTCTGGTTCACTTCCTCCATTTGTATCGACATTCCTCATGTACAAGTAGCATAAAACCTTCCTAGCCCAACGCTTCTCCCCCATTTCTCTGAATCGCTTCTCAAATTTTATCTTGCTGCTAGCTTCTCTGCCCTCAAATGTTGTACATCCCGTTATCACCTTGTACTCTGTGATTTGGCGTATTCCCGTAAGCTCCTAAAACAAGCCTACCTATTCTACGTTGCTTAATTTCTAATCTTGCTTGAACATCTGATATCATGCACAAGACCACATTGCCGAAGTCAGACCAGGAACCTGATTCCTTTTCATATACCTCTCACAACATCATACCTATCGTAATTCCACAGTGCCCTGTTTTTCATCACCACTCCATTCCTGTTACCATTAGTCGTTACGTAAATTTCGTGTTACGTTAGGTACTCGGTCCTATCGCTTATACATACGCCCAGATATTTGTATTTATCTGTTATATGTAGCGTGACCTCCTGTATTCTAACCTAACTTCCTTCATTATCATTAAAATCATGACTGATGATTTTTCCTTACTGAATCTCAAATGTAACTTATCTCCCTCATTAGCGCAGTTGGCCTCCCGCGGCTATCTCGGTAAATTGATGTTTCGGTCACAGACGCACAGACGAGTTTTCGCTCACAGTCAGCGGGGCCGACGCCGGCGGCATGTTTTCTGAGACACGAGCTCTGCAACGCTAACGCGTTATTATACCACCAGCGCACAAACCGCAACGTGCTCTTTTGGGCATCTCAGTAATCTTGATCGTTTGATGTGTTTCGACAAAATGAAAAGGCATTTTTGAAATTGGAGAAGTGTAGAAGAAGCACTATAAAGACCTTCACCCCAGGTGGTCTAATATTACAAAGTCGTGGCCTTAATGTGTTTCAAATGGAAAAGTAATACTGACTGCTGAACGTACTGTGAGCGCATGTATCTCAGCCAGCTCTAGACCTGTGTGGAAAGAGTGGAACCGAAACAGATAATGTAACTTCAAAGTGGGAAAAAACCAAAGACGATGGTGCGTGAGAGGAAGATTGTGGCTCGCGTGAGCTGGAGGACTTTGACATGCTGCAGAACGCGGCATCTGGCAAGAGCACAGATCATTCGACTTCATACACCAAAATGGACCTATTTGGTGTTACCAGGCCAGCCGGGACAAGTTTGGCGTGTCCTGAGAACGAGCGAGGGTTCCCGCCCGGGCTCAGCGGTGCTGTTCCTGCGGTGAACGAGCTAGCAGCCAGGGCGAGCAGCTGACCCCGTTCCATTGGTGTGATGGTATTGTCGCGTCAGAACGGGTCCAGCACAACCAGTGGCTGAGATTGTGGTCGAGGTGCCACGTACGGGTGGTCCCATGGGAACCAGGAACTGAAGGCGTGGCCTCAGTGCTGCGCCGTGCACAACATGGCCTACGAGTTTTAGGGCGAACAGTTTTTCTTGTGCTCACGCGCCATCGCAAAGCTTTATTGTACAGGTTCGTGCCACACGTTGTGTTCCTACTGGTCCACGCTTGTGTCGTCGACACCCAGGGGTCATGTGAGGGACGTCAGACGAGCTTAGACTTCGGGACGCACCGATAATGTCATGTGTGTAGGCTTAGAAGCGTAGGTTTAGGACCTTATTGATATTTGAGTGTTGGCGAGGCACATCACAATTAAATTCATGACATCGCATTTGACGTCGTCGACAGCTGCAGAACTCGCCACCATACGTGCCGCTTTGGAGTTTATTGTTGAAGAACCTTCCAGAACTTGGTCTATCTTCTTGGACTCGAAGGCAGCTCTTCAATGTCTCATGTCACCCTTGGGCCATGGACCTAATGAACAGTTAGTAGCTGAAATAAGGCTTCTCCATCACCAAGCAATCAAGAAACAGCACTGCATAGTGCATCAGTGAATACCAGGTCATTGCGGTATATATGGCATTGACCGCGCAGATGAGGCCGCTAGATCTGCACACGACGGTACCCAATACACGGCCATCTCGTTCTCAAGAACCGACGCAGCTACAAGACATCGTTCGCTTGCGCGTGACCTCACACTGGTACAGTGGAACTCAACAGACTTCCCAAACGCGCGCCTGCATAACTTGGATCCCGATCTGCAGCTTCGTCTTCCCTCAAGGATATCTCGAGCTGAGGAGACTCTTCTATTCCGCCTGTGGCTTGGAGTGGCCTTCACGAACGCATACTTTTATCTCATTGGAATGGCCAGCTCTTCTACATGCACTTACTGCAGCTGCGAAGAAACCATCGCGCACCTTCTGTGTGAGTGTACCCATTTCAACGCGCAAGGACAAGAACTGACTGCAGCTCTGGGTAGACTGGATGATAGGCCTTTGTCGGAACATGAGATTTCGGGTCATTGGCCGAGGCCATCCTCAGCTCAGAAGGCTTTGGAAGCTTTGCTGCGCTTTTAGCGGACAACTGGCCTCAGAGACAGACTATAGTGTCTTATACTCTTTGATGTTGCCTTTCCTCTGTCGCAATTTGTTTTGTAATTTCTCTCTCTCTCTTTCTTCGCCACATTTCGTTTAACATCTTTTAATTCCGTCACCCCTTTCCCCGACACAGGGTAGCCAACCGGTCTATGAAATGGCTAACCTCCCTGTCTTTCCGCTTCAACTTTCTTCCTCCTCGTCCTCCTTGGTCAATCAGAGTGTAGCTGATTTTTGTTTCTATTCGATAACGCTTCTTGTCCTTGTCTCGGTAGTCCGTGTCTGAGAGCCTTGAACAACCACAACCTGCGAGCTCATTCGATCTAGTTCACTCAACAGCACCCAATGCGTGACGACTGCACACAATTGTGAAACGGTTCAACTGCTCGAGCCGTTATCACTGCGTAAACATTCTTCGCTTTTCGCTGGTAGCAACGGTGCACTGCGCGGGATCAGTGCCTCCCTACCAATACATTACGCTGGTTTGCGAATACGCTTGTTTTGAATAACACCACCTCGCGAATACGCATACGTGATATGCTGTGTCGTAGCAGCGTTTTACTATACAGCAGGTGAAAGCTGGAAGGCTGGCTTCAGTCCAACGTCGTGATGTCCCCCGCACTAAGGAGTAAAGTACTCGTAAACGACCTCTGAATGATTTGCCGATAGTCGCTATAAACTCTCGAGATAACGCTATCTTGAGAAAGTGGGCTGCTTGGTACGATGGAAGCTAGTGCAGATGCAGGAAGCGAAAACATGCCTACGCGTTTAAGCGTAGAGTTGTATCGTTTCCCACAATTTTGTTGCTTGTAGAATGCGGCGTCGTCTTCAAGAAAAAAACACTGACGTGCGAGAAAAACTTGTTGAACAGCACCATAGAACCTCCGGAGCGAGGCCAAAGCAAGTGACAGAAACGGGGCTGAATAGTTAACTCTAAATCTCTGCGAATTCTCTTTAATAATGACTAATCTCGGCATGATCGAAAAAGAGAAAGTCAAAGAAACTCATTAAAGACGTCTCCCCGTGATATATTGGTGATTGTTCGCATGGCTTCGCCAGACTTTACTCTGAAAAAAGGTTTAGGTAGTTTCACGCATCAAATGATGCTTTAGAAGAGTCAATGACCCACTTGTTAAAACTATATTTAAAGATAGGGGCCGCAAAGCATGTATGATACTGCCGTACAGGCATGGCTAATAAAGAACGAGGTTAACAACTCACGCAGTTATCGCGGAAATTTAGCTACGGGATATTAACGAGTGAAAAAGTAAAGCACCAGCTTACCTTTCCTGTTGCGAACCCCAGACTGCGTATTGCTAGCGACACAACGGAGAATTGAGATAAGGAGCAAAAGGAGGGGGGGGGGGTGAAGCTGACGTAAAAGTATCGCGTGCAACGGCACTTCTGGAAGAGCGCAGATAAGCTTCCGCACCCTAAACTGGGGCTCTTGATCTCTGTCTCTCCTGATGTGTTTGCGGCTGACCAATACCGCGAGCGACGAAAGATCAAGCAAATGTGAGGTGGGAAGTAAAAAAAAATTCTGAAAATCTGCATTGCTAGAGCTCAGACTAAGGAAAGCCTAAGAAGTGTAGACAAAGCAAATACAGAAGGTAATTAGACAACACAAGCGCATACTATTCTGTCATCATTCTGCAGACGAGAATGGAAACACGTATAGTGAGTGCGCGTTCTAGGGATGGTGCTTTTAAACTAGAAGAAATTGAGCCATACGGTAGACCCTCATAGAAGTAAAGCTAAGTGGAGGAAAACTGCTAAGACACAAAAAAATTTGGCCGATCTCACGTACCTTGGGACTCGATGTCATGCGAATCAGGCGCATGCAAGGTGACTGTGTTGCCAATTTTTTATTGAGCGAAACTTTATACGAACTTTCGCAAAAGATATGTACAGTTGCACGCACAGACATAATTTAAACAGTCTCGTGAGTTTTACATCACCATCTGTTTACAGTTGCGTAACGAAGGCCACAGCAACGTGGATATTAGCAACAACAGAAGCAGTATAAGCCGAAATAAAGTGCTACTGCTCACGCGCGTCATAGCCCTGGGCACTGTCACATAAAATACTTAAGCGGATGACAGCTGACTACAATTTATGTTGACCCGACGTGACATCTGTATTGTCGGAGTACAGATGTATTGTTTATAAACTTGGAAAGCCAGCACTGCAATCCCGATTGGTGTTACACCAACATCGGAGTCTATTCGAAAGGTACTTTCCGAGACCTGGGGTGGCTCTGTGGTGGCATACTTGATTGCAACGCAGAATGATAGGTTTCGATTCCTGCTGGGACAATGACATTCATTCTTTGCATTCGTTCGGTCCCCGCTGCTGATTTCTCCTTTTTCTTAATAGTGTTTTATCGCCATTCCTGGGTAGCTGTAACTGCCAAAAAACTTGTGGCACACACCCGCATACGAGTGGCTCATACCCACCCCCGGGTATGTGTCACTGTTTATGTAATCTTTTTGGCAACGTACACGACGGGATTGTGACATTATTCATGTCATGTGTCATGACCAGCGAATCGTATTCGTCGATCTATTGTACCTTCCAATACTAATTTTTGCTTACTTCAAGTTGAGGCCGTGTCATGTCAGTATCGAGACGTAGGAGACAAGATAGATAGATAGATAGATAGATAGATAGATAGATAGATAGATAGATAGATAGATAGATAGATTAGATAGATAGATAGATAGATAGATAGATAGATAGATAGATAGACGCTTAAAGTGCCTAGAGTACGCAAATAAATCCTTCCCATTTAAGAGGGTGAGACGACGTGAAAAATGAACTTACAAACATGGGTGCTAACTTAAAACTGTTTATTAACCTGAACCAGATTAACATATATATCCAGACGAACAAGGTCATCACCATTAGAGATGTATAAACATGTCTAAGCTGGCTAATCATCAGGATTCACAGATGCGCTAGGGCCGAGCTGTAAAATCCTGCCCAGCAAGCAGCTACGACGTTTAATAATTACAATATCAACCAGAAGGAGGTTATCTACAGGGTATACTTTTAAAAGAGTTATTCTTCTTAACTTGAATTTAGTGATGTCGCACTATGAACCCGTGTGGTTATCTGTGTGTAATTGCGTGTCTCACTTCGTACCTGTCTTTTCTGCTCCATACCAATTTTTCTCAAGCCATAAACCATGCATCTATGACTCGCAGGTCAAGGGATCAAATCGGGCTGCGGCGGCTGCATTCCAATGGGGGCGGAAATGTTGTAGGCCAGTGTGTTCAGATTTGGGTGCACTTTAAACAACCCTAGGTGGCGGATGATGTGAAATTTCCGGAGCCCTCCACTACAATATTCTCATAATCATGTGGTGGTTTTGGGACGGTAAACCCACATATCAATCAATCAATGAAACCATGAAAGTAGCACAGCAACATGCCCTCTAGAACAAAACAGGGCAGGAGGAAAGCGACATCACAAATAGTATATAGGTCCGATCAACGTTTATAAGGGAAATCTTAGGAGGCTGAGAACAAGCAAAATGGCAAGAGGGAAAAAACACATGGTAACTTCGCATGATCACCCGA
>WOVY01001337.1:0-186978 GCA_013436015.1 Rhipicephalus annulatus
GTCCCGGCTTCACGTAGATGGCACCGCTGAGCTTACCCACCCAGGGGAAATCAAGGCCGGAACTAGTGTATGCTGGTAATTTTCGGAGAGCCAAAATTATAACTATAACTTTTGCTACAAAAATATGTTTAAAGTCAAAACTGCGCTGAAAAAATGACCAAACTTGAATAGGAGTGAATATCTGAATTCCGCATTTTTTTTTTCATTTTGAGAAGCATCCGTTTCAACGACTGACTTTATTGCTAAATGGACCAGATAATCACTCAGAGTAGAATATAAAATGCGGTCTTACATTAGTTTTGCTCCTTTTGGAAAAAATTCGTCATACTGTACTTTGGTAGAGATGCTGCGATAACTAATTGGAGATACGGCACTAATATAGTCACATAAGCTGTCAAGAAGACTCTGTATACGAAGAACTTGACGCGTGTGCAATCTCGGCCAATGTGCTTCAAAGAACAACTTCGGCTGGGAGATAAAATGTGTGTCAGAACGTCTTATTGAGGATTCATAAACCTGTAGATATGATTGAACCACCAACAATTTCAAACGCGAATCAAGTAATAGAGTCTAGCTTCCAGGTACAAGGCTTTAATCTGGCGTAATTTTTCATCTTCGTTAGTCACAGCGAAAAAATATATTGGACACAGTTCTTTAAAAATATGTAGTGGGTACCCCGCTTGTCCGAAGAAGCATGACAGAGTGAATCCCTGCCCACTACATAACGAGTAATGGTGAAGTGGGCGCCCTTCTAGTGCGCTTGCAGCAGTTAAAACGACTGTTAAAAAGTGCTCTGAAAGGCCGCTTTTCCATTTTTCACTGTGACCATACTGCGCGATCCACGCAGGCCTGGTGTTTTTTCCCAGTGACTTCGGCTAACTTGAAATCTTGGAAATTTGAAAAGGGTTGAGGTAATCATCGTAACATATAAAAAAACACTCTAAACGTGCGTACCAAAGCAAATACACAACGCTTCAAATATTCTTCTTCAGTCATTTTGCTATGGTTGCTTTTCCCCGCCCCGAAAGCCTACAAAGAAGACGTTGAAGCAGAAATTGTTGGCTCTGCGCGTGCTCTCAGTCAGGCGACACATCTCGTGCCACCAAGATCGTTAATCGAACTTCGGTATTTCAGCGAGTGACCGCGTCGCTTTTTACCAAGTTGGTCACTGCTAGCCGGCGAAGTATGAAATGAGTGCGAAACAAACTTTTCGGAGATCTCGACTGAGGACAAGGGAAATTGGAGCAGCTCGCTGACTCGCCATCATGCTTCACTCGTTCGGTGAGATCGACTCCCCAAAAGCACCTCTTACACCAACAGGCTGCCGTGACCTCACGGTCATACTAGGCCACAAAAGAAGGAGACATGGGAGCTTCAATCGCCTGTTTCTGACCCCAAGGCGTAGAAGGTGTGCTTTAGGTTCGTCAGATGCCCACTTCAGACGCCGTCTCGACTTATTAATGTACTGCGTGCAACATAGAAGAGAGCGACGTGGCGCCACTCGTAGAGGAAGCCGTGTCTTCGCCCATGCCGTCACTTCCACCTCCGCAGCACTGGAACACAACCAGGTTGAAGAGGGTGTCCTTCAGTGATGAATAGCGAACCGGATAAAAGCAGTAAAGCTGTCTTTTTGCGGTAAAACAACGATAGTTACAGTGACTTTGCTTGTTCTCTTATTTGCTCAAAACAAAATATTTCGTGTATGTCTGCAAAATGACTCAAGCAGCTGCTCTCGATTCGAGCATATTTTCTGAACGTTGCTTCTCCTTTGAAAAGAAACTGCTGACTCTCTACGGGGTACTCGGAATCGGGGGTGCTGAGACAGCATTGAATTCCACAGGTACAGCTCGCTGTACTTCCCCTTATGATCATCTGGCACTTTGCCAAAGTCCACCAAAACATGTCTCTGAGAAAATATCTTGCTCTGCCTCTCCGCCACCAGTGACTGTGAACTTGTTTGTCTATTGGATTGTCGAAACAGACAATAGCAATACCCAAAGTTCCGGACACGTTCGTTTGTATAAAGCGACATGATTTCACTCTATTATCCTTCTATGCATGGTGCGTGAAGAATAAACAACTCAAAAGCCGTTTTTGTATTTATTATTGCAGTGCATATAAAGCAATCTGTATTTATTTGGATCACCTCACGCTTTCCATTTCTTGACGGATTCAATCAACTTGTGACAAATCCTTATCGCGTGTTTTGTTCAGCAGTGAATATCGTCAATTCTTGTTGTGTTCAGTCTTTAGAATTCATAGTTGTTTCAGTTTCTCTGAGTAAATGGCACTTAAATTCAACAGGTTGTTGGCCCTTCTTCACATATTTTTGTTATGAATCCATTTACAACTCGCAGTTGAAGGGAGCGTGCTCTCGCGCAACTACTTTGCGGAGAATGCTGCTTATAGAGAGTTCCAAGCGTTGGAGTAGACCATTTCTCAATCTAACTTGATTGCAAACAAATCAATGCTGAGGCTTATTCGACATGGTTGTGCAAACGTTTGACTTTTTGATTAATTTGTTAGGCGGCATTGCTTATCAAGTCAAAATACAAAATTTTGCCAACAATTTTGTTACTACAGGTGAAACTCGGCTTGACGAAACTTCAAACAATTCTTATATCCGGCATGTACCCTTAAGGTTTGACGTTGTCATCTCAAAATAGTGAAGCTGAAGTGGCCGCGAAACCGAGTTTGTCACAGTTTCACTGAGATAACTGAGAAGGGAAAGCGCTACTTTCTTTCAATCTTTCCCACAGACAGGTGTTCCTAGAACCTGCGCTTTGACACTAGTGTCAAAGCGCAGGTCCAAAGAACAACCATATGTGGAGAAAAAAAAGACCAATAAAAGTTATCTCTCACTCTACTACCACGCTTGAAAACAGGTTTGAACTCAGATTACTAAATTAAGAGTCTAGAGTGCTAGCCATTACACCGTGAGGTGTCCTACCAACACGGCTGACGCTGGTAGTCGAAGCCGGGCCTCCTGGTCGAGGTGTCCTCCCAATTGCACCAGATCGGGTATGATCGACAACTCGATATTTATAGATACGGCAGGCGTCGTTACACGCGTGGAGAACAATATATCTCACACCATAGGTCACCCGGGTAACTGCCACATGGTTCGAATCACTTGCAATCACGCAGACTCAGATCGAACCGTAAGTCTGACTCTGAGTCCGCCCCTTAGGGGCGTCTGCGCGAGCAGGCCCCCGAGCGAAAGCCGGAACCCGAGCCAACGGGGCGGAGGCAGGGGGGATTCTTCTTACTCGTCGCCGCGCGTGGCTTAGCCGTGTTCCGAGAAAAGGGGATATTAGGGTTTGTGCTGACGCTGGGTGATTGAGCCTGTAAGGCCCCCCTGCTGCGGCTACACACCTCTTTGGTCCCGGCTTCACGTAGATGGCACCCCTGAGCTTACCCACCCAGGGGAAATCAGCAATGGCCTTTTCCTGCTTTTCTCTCTCCTCAACTGTAGGCCCAAATCTGAGGGCACGGGCCTAAAGCAATTTCGGCTGAATCAAAAATGCAGCCTCTGCAGCCGGGCTTCCATGCCGCGACCAGAAATTTTTAGTGAGCCTGAGTCCGGGTGAGTTCAAAGGGCTAGGTACTTGTTGACAGGTCTGAGTTCTAGTTTCTTTACCAACCTATATCTCACACCGTCTCTAATTGACAAAGTAACATATAAAGAAACAGCGAAAAAATAATGGTCCGTAGAAAGGCACAATCGTTCGAAACAAAAGCTGCAGGTGGCTTTCAAAGAAAAGGAAGACGAGTGACACTGCATGGGATGCACTCGTTATTTTCACTTTTTTTGAAGCTGTGCATGTTTACTTTCAATTCTTCGTATGCTCTTGTTTGTTGGTGTGTTTGTTTGTATAAGCGTTCAATTCTACTGGTAAACTTTACCACTGTTTTCTCCGCTTCACCTAACCAATGGGTTGCACCATCTTCTTCTGAAGCGTTCTGCTTTAGAGGTTCTTTCAGTTTTGTTGGTTTGTAAGTTTGTTTTGTGAAGGTGACAACCACTCTTTTAGTTGTCTCTGTATGTAGAAATTTACGCCCAGCAGTGCTACTTCTAAGGAACCCACTAACATAAAGAAAAAAGGGGGAAGTTAGAGAAAAACTCTGCAGACGAGGAGCCTGTATTCAGGTAGAAATGACAACGATCGATGGATCATTTTTTATACTTGTACATAAGTAATTTTACTGGAATGGATGTCGTAGTTTTCCTCGTAGCGGGCGAATAAAATGGCAATCAAGTGTGATTTTTATACTAAGACCTACTTTAATAAACTTTTGTCAGATATTCGCTGCACCTTTACGCGAGAAGGTATTCCTACATGTTAAAAAAAAGATTATTCTTAGGTTAGTGTTCAGAAACTATGCTTACCAATGGAGTCGTATTGTCTAGACAGTGTACTATCGGGAATGGAGGGTTTTGACACGTTATCGGCTATTAAGCTTTCATGATGCAATCTGCCGTACTAATAACGCATAACTGTTTATGCCAGGGTCCACTACGGCTTCAATGATGTATTTTTGTCATTGAAACGGCGTTCTAAGGTGTACACTAACAAACGGCAAAGAAAAAAACGTGAAGAAAAAAAGAAGTTGCACCACTGGAAGTCCAACCTACGACCGCTCGCTCGGAAGAGCTCAGTGCCCAACGACTTCGCAACAAACCGACCATTCCTCACCATTTTAGGGGCGATCTATTTATAAAGATCATGCTTTGTTCGCAGTACTCTGAGCTCGGTAACCTCCGGGTGTTCTTGTAACCACTAGTGAGATAGCGCGAAGGGCTTACTTCATAAAACACCGCCGCTGGCACTGCGTGTCGCACGCGCCTTTCCAGGAACTTGTCTCTCATGCGCTCGCGATTATATCGCGATGCAACTGTTTGAGCCTTTATGGCTGTCGCCGCAGTACACCTACATACTGCCAGTCCGAGAAGGGAACTTTACATTTGGCAGTGCAACAAAAGTAAGGAAAGCGCTGGCGTTGTGAATTAACTTGTCCAACCTAGAGCTGGCGAGGCTAAAACTTTCACCCTCATTTCGCTGTGGCATTATGGCGGCTGTTTTCGTAGCGGGTGTAGGTGGTTGCGGTGCGCACCTTCAGGTTTATGGGCGGTTATTCGCTGCTGTTGCGGGGTAGAGCTCACACTCAAGGCAGCCTAACGTTACTTTAAATATTTGTGCTTTGCCACCATGTGACGGAGAAGCCTCAAATGGCAAAAGACACGCCAAGCAAATAAGCTTACATTGTTTATTGACAATCATGCATGTAGCAGTATACATATAAACAAGGAACACTGTCATTCACAGAGATGAACAATACATGCAAAAACAGTAGTAGTAATCTCTTCAATAAAAAGTCTCAGCTTTGCTGCTGAGGCGAAGCAATGAACGCAATAGCAAAAAATTGAAAGGTCAGAATGGCAAGCAGGTCGAAATGTGCCTCGCGTTTTTCACGCACAATTGATACACGAAGCGTATTCAGAGGTAGAGATGAGCTCCAATGAGCGTCTCCGCTGTTACTTCACAGTGTCTGAAAAGAGCGCCCTTTTTGCAAACATAGGCTGTGCAACGATTGCAGTGACAAATGTGCGCCCCGTAACAGCAACACAATCGTTCCAGTGCAAGCTAAACGCCAGTCAAGGCGTATGATCCTCCCCACCGGAAGATAATGACGCGCGAGAGATCTTCCACTTTCATCCTCTCCGAGGGCCAAGGTACGCGTGACAGAAGTGTGCCGCCACGCACTCATTGCGTCATCTTGCTCATAATCCTGAAAACTAAACACGATAGTTCCTTCCCGAGAAGAAGTGGGTACCCTTTGAAGAGGTACTCTTTGGTCGCTCAGTGGGTAACGCCTCGCATTCACCTTGCGCAGGTCCCTCGTTCGATTCCGCGTGCCGGAGTCTTTTTCTGGATGTTTTTCTAGCGTTTCCATATATATATATATATATATATATATATATATATATATAGGCAGGCATGGTGGTCGAGTAGCCGTAGCGTTGCAAGTAGTCAAGTACATCTTCCGTGAGCGGTCACAACGTGGTTTATTTCGACGTTTCCCGAAGGCGCCACTGCTTCAAACTCCGCATGGAAGGTCACCCTGCAGCCGTTCGGTAGCGTAGGTTTCTCAGCTCGCGACTGCTTCTGCACAGAGCTTACAGACGAGCGGACGAGACGATGGTGAGTTAAACAAGGTTTATGGACAGCTTAGATACCGAGGTGTTACAAATTCGGCACTGGGGCCGACAGTTTTGAGACTCGAAGAGCCGAGCTCTTTTCTCTGACACATAGGTCTACTGCTCACGACGCGGCGCAGGGCTTTTTTTATATGCATCGGGAGGATTCTTTGAGTAACCAAATGTCCTACCAGAAGCGCCGCTGGCCGTGAGGTCAGAATCCTGCATGGGGTCTCCGCTGGGCCAAGTCATTCTCATCGAATACGGAGCCGCTGCGCGTGGTTGCAGCGAAGGGCGAGCGACGACGCCACGCATTGCGTGAGGCTCGCCAGACTGGAAAGCGCCTATTGCTGAAACGGGCTCGTGGGCTGAGGTGGCTCGCTGTGCTTGCGCGACAGAGAGAGAGAGAGATTGACTTTATTTAAACATATCTTGAGGAGGCTGAGAAAGGGCCATTCCGATTCTTAACTCAACCTGGAGGCTCCACCCAGGATGGCGCAGGCAGCCGAAGGCTTGTAGCGATGTCCCTGGCCCTCTGGACGGCCTGTAGTTGCTGCTTGTATTGATTGCTCTTGAGGGCTTTCTGCCAAGCCTCTTGGGTATTCAGTTGTGCTGCGCTATGGGTAGGGCACAGCGAGAGCATGTGTTCGAAATTGCAATAAGGATGGTTGCAAAGGGAGCATGTGGGTGGTGTGTCGGGGTTGACTCTGTGTCAGGTGGATGTTGCTATGTACGTACGTGTTTGCAAGTTTCTTAGAGTTAGAGCTTGTGCTTTGTTAGGTTTTGGCTGCAGTGCTGGGAAGGCACGTCTTTGACCCCGATAATGTGAAGTAATCTCGTGGTATGTGAGTGCTTTGTCCGGGCTGCAAAGATTCTTGTACCGCTCACTCATCGTGGGGTCGTTGTTCGCGGCGCGGCGTGTGAGCTCACGCGCCAGGTGGTTGACCTCTTCGTTGGTATTGCAGTGGTCGAGTGCCAGTAACTGTCCCATGTGGGCTGGGAACCAGGATACGTAGATTTGAGCTTTCTCTTCTTTAACAAGGGTTGCTTTCCTCTTCTACTCTCTAATTGCGTTGACGGTGAGTTTTCCAGTGCTTCTAGCGACTAGGGCAGCCGCGAACGTTCGTGCCTCCGTCTTAGAGCCTGTGTATCTTGTGGAGTAGGCTTGGCAGCTTCGCAAGGCTAGCACGATCGCCCTTTCCTCTGCTTCGTGGACATAGCTTGTTTAGACGATTGCCACTTTTATGAGGTTTCCGTCTCAGATGAACGACCGCTCTGGCAAACGCCTCCCTCCCATAGTAGTGGGCAGCATCTACGAATAGCGCGTGCGCGTTGTGTTTTTTTTCATTGTTTATGAGCGCTCTCGCTGTTTCCTTCCTTCGCCCTTTGTTGAACGTTGGGTGAACGTTGCGGAGGATCGGCTCAACACTGATGTGTTTCCTCACGTCATTAGCAAGTTGTGTTCTTTTCTGTGGCTGAAAAATTGGTCAAATGTCTGCATCTCGTAGGATGAGATGGCCTGCCTGCGTCAACGACAGGCACGTGATTTGTGCAACTCTCTGAGCCTCAAAAATTTCTTCTGCTCTGTTGTGCAGACCAAGTTGCTCGAGTTACTCGTTGCTCTTGCTATTGGGCAAGCCGAGTGCCGCCTTCAGTCGCTCGCGGAGCGTGGAGTCGACCTTTCTCGTTTCAGCCTTCGTAAGTTTCAGAAACGGGAATGCGTATGCTACGTGACTTACGAGAAAGGCGTGATGCGCCTTCATGATGATGTCTTCTAGAAGGCCTGCTCTCTTGTTGGCAATTCTACCAATGCCTCTTGCAAAATTGTTCGTGCTTTTGTCAAGGCGCCTGAGTGCTTCCTTGTTGTGGCCCTCCTTGGCACCTAACGTTAGCCCTAGTACCTTGACCGTATATGCTTCCGGTATCGTTTGGTTGTTTTCAGCTTTGAGCAATACCTGCTGCTCCTCTTCGCGCGAATTTCGCCGATGGTGAAAGAACGTTAGAATAGATTTCGTGGGGGAGAGGGCGAGTCCAGTTGGCTTAAGAAATTTTTCAGTTGTAGTCAGTGCTTGTTGAAGGATTCCTTCCAAGGCACCTTATAAGTGGCCACATGGGACCCATATGGTAATATCATCCGCGTATATGGCACGGTGCACGCATGGGATTTGAGCGAGCGTCGCCGACAACCTGTGCATCGCCACATTAAAGATCAATGGTGAGAGCACTGACCATTGTGGGGTGCCGATATTTCCGAGTCGTTCAGGTTCGCCGCATTGCTCTCCTATGCGTACGGTGGCGGTTCAGTTCGCAAAAAAGCCTGTAATGTAGTTGTAGAATTTCTCGCCTAGGTTCTTGTGCGATATTTCACCCAGTATGTGTTCATGTTTTACGGTGTCAAAGGCCTTGGCGAGGTCTAGGGCTAATATGGCTTTGGGTGTGTGGAGGAGCCCGTAACATATGTGTTCTCTTAACGTCAACATGGCGTCCTGTGTGGACAGTGCCCTGCGGAAGCCTATAATGTTGTGTCGAAAGAGCCAATTGCTCTCAATTTGGTCCGTGATATGGTGGAGTATTGCATGCTCAGGTACTTTTCCAACGCAAGATGTGAGCGATATGGGCCTTGACTTATCGATGCTCAGCGGTTTTCCAGGTTTCTGGATCAGCGAAACCTTGGCACTACGCCATTCTTTTGGCACGGTACCCGTTCCTCATGCCTCATTTATCTTCTCAGTAACGAATACAATTGCTTTATTGCCTAAATTTTATAGCAGTTTATTCTCGATGCCATCTGGCCCGGGCGCCGATCTGCCATTGAGTTGCTGTAGAGTGTACCGTATTTCTGCTTCGCTAAATGGTTCGTCTAGCTTTATTTGCAGTCGATCTCCATATGAAAAATTTTTGTTTTTCCAGGCTACTGCTTTGCTTTCCAGTGGGAGATATTTTTGGCCTAGTGTTTTGAGGAGAGCTTGGGATCCACCACTATCCTTGGCGTGCTTGTGTACCAATCATTCAATTTGCAGCTGGGTGCCGCCTCTGGTGGGTTTGTGGCTGTCCGCCATAAGGTGTTTGAGCAGCCCCCATTTACTTCCCCTCCTCATTTTTCCATCTGCTTCGTCATATGTGTTGTTCCACTGCTGGGCGCAGAGCTTTTTGGGGTGGGATTCGATTTTTTGGCCAAGGTCCGCGATTTTTGTGCGTAAGTGTCTGTTGAGCTTGTTTTTACGCCACGCTTCTTTAAGGTTATGCTTTTCCTGCAGCAAACTGGCCAGGTGAGAGTCCATGACCTGGATGGATTCATCAGTCTTGACTCCTTTGGTGGCCTCATTCGCTGCCATTTTTAATTCATTTAGGAGGGCTTCTTATGATCGTTCTATATTGCCCTTCTGCTCCGCATTTTAGGGAACTGGTCTCAGTCTCTGTTTTTGAATTTTCTTAGCGCTTTTGCCTCGTTCTCAACTGTGATTTCCAGGATGCAGTGCTCGCTACCTAAGTCTTCGACGAGGTTATCCCAGGTAGCTCTGACGCTTTTGGTGAAGATTAAGTCCGGCATTGTGTCCCACTGTACCGAGTTACCTCTTCTTGAAGGGAAGGCAAGGTTGTTTATCAGCTGCAGGTCCAGCGCAGTCACGCTTTCTGCTAACGTGGTGCCTTTGCGTTCGCTTTTTAGGTATCCCCATTCGGTGCTCCTGGCGTTGAAATCGCCCACTACTATGAGCGGATTGTCACCTGCCATTTTTACCGCCGAGGTAAGCAGTCTGTTGAAGTCTCTTTTCTTATCTGATGGAGGACTGTAAACATTGAGCACAAAAGTGCTTCTTTTAACAGCCCTGTGTGGTAAGATTTCCACCAGGACGGTTTCCAGGCCTTTTTTGTAAATGGGGGCGTCCCTTTCGACGAACATTATGTCCTTCCGGGTGAAGGTAGCTACTCCTCGCGTTTTGTTGTGCTCGGGGTGCAGGGTCAGCCTGGCTACCCTGTACCCCTGTATGCCAATGCTTTTAGCTGTTTTGCTTTGTCCACATTCCTGCAGCAATATTATATGCGGCTTTTTTGTACATGCTAGCAATAGTTGTGTAAGTGCTGCTTTGCGTTTTTGAAGTGAGTTACAGTTCCACTGCTAGATCTTAATCTCGTTACGGTCAGTGGCCATTTTGGCTTGTTAGCTTGTGTGCATCGCGGCTCGTTATTTCCGCGAGATTGCGTGCTTTGACTGGTCGGACTTTAGCTCTAGAAGTTATGCTCGGCACGCTTGCCGTAACCGCTGATTTGTTCGCGCTTAGGTTCGGAGGAGCACCTGCCACAAGTGGGTTGGCTACCATCTTCTCCAGGCTCGCGAACCTCTCGTCAGCTTTGTCAGTGTAAGTCTTAAAGGTTTCCATAAACTTGGCAAGCGTGTTCGCCAACGTATCATTTTTGTCGTTGAGCTTAAGTTGTCATAGACTCGACATTTGTCAGTGGGGCTTCTTCATCGATCGAGACCATCTCGATTTCCTCCATCGTGTCGCTGTCGCTGTCTACGGCATTGCGTTTGTGTGTGTTGTGGATCGTTTGTTGTGAGCGTGTTGTCGGTGGTGCCAGTGGGTTCGACAGGTTGATTCCGTGGCAACTCTCTATTCGAGCTATTGAGGACCGGAGCTCTTCAAGCTCCTTCTTGAGGGCCCTATTTTCTTGTTCAAGCGCTAAAATACGAAAATCGGGAGCATACTCTGGCTTTGCCTTACCCTTAGGCTGGGTACTTGCGCTTCGTGATTCACCTTCAACCCTGCTGGCCCAGGAGCCATTGTTCGGCTGCTGCTGCTGCTGCTGCGTGACTGTTGGTCTCGTTCTCGATCGAGATTTGGAGCACTCCCGAGATGACAGGCTGTTGACGGATCCTGACAGAGTCGAGGGGCACCCTCCGGAACGAGAACGGCTTCTGGATTGAAAACGCCTTCTGGATCGTAAACGCCCTCTGGATCGGGATCTCCCCCTGGATGGAGAACGGTGATAGACGCTCGAAGCGTTCTCCCGTCCTGGCACCTGGTTGTGACAGGGTTCCTTGAATGTGAAAGATGTTGGTGCGTCATGACGTTGTTGTGCTCGCCAATCTTGCTTTCTGTGTCTTCTTCTCCTTCTCCCTATGTATGGAATGTGGAAGGGCCTTTTGCATTCGCGATCTCCGGTGGGGTGATTGCCATCGCACAGCTTGCATTTCGGCTCGCAGTGATGCACGCCGTCTTCTTGTAGCGTTTCACCGCAGTTGTGACATTTCTTGTTCGTTGCGTTTGTGTGCCTGCAAACATCGGCGTGATAGCCGACTCTTCTGCACGTTCTTAAAACATCGACTTGTCGCTTGTAGAGCGAGCAGGGAACCATAGCGGTTCCGCACATCACTGTGCTCGGAACGCGCAATCCATCAAAGAGGATTGCGACGACTTTGGTCTTTTTTAAGCGTCTAGCCTCGATGGCAGTGGGATTTCGGTCGTCCACAATCAGGCTTTTGAGCGTTGCGTCTTCAAGGGAAAGGTCAACGTTCTTTATGACGGCCTTGCATGTATTATCGGGCACCGCCACGTATGCGGCAACTTCGAACGAGCCTTGCTTTGTGTGCAGTTTCTGCACGTTCACGTATGATGTAGCATTATTTCGGTGTGGCGTAGAAATAACAATGGCGTTCTGCATATTGTTGGAGCAGATCGTGTCCTCCCGTGCTTGTTCGTTGGTGATCTGGGCGGTCATAATGACGGCTCTCGCCAGCAGCACGAGGTCGACTCTGGCCACGTCCAATCCTCCTCTGGGTCTCATAATTACCCTGATCTGGTCCTTGGGTTGGCGGGGTAGCCTGGAAGCCGATACCACACGTTGTAGTGCCGATCGACTTTTTTGAAGCCCCTGGGGTGCTTCGGCTGCTTGTTCTGCTCGACCGTCCCAGCGGCCAGCTCCTCGTTCAGCGGAGTCGTCTGTCTTCGGCGTCCCATTGCGGTAGCCCATCCTGGTCCGTCGAAGATCTCCGCGCTTTCTTCCATTCCCTCCACGGTTATGGTCGAAGGCATTTTCAGTGATTGGTTGTCGGCTGCGACGTACGGAGGTTGATCCAGTAGCTGCAGCCTCTGGCCGAGCCCTTGGCTACGTGTAACGGTCATACTCCTCGCCAACCGTAGGTGTGGTTAGGATTAGCGGGGATGCTCGCCAAGTCCGAAAATATGTATAAGAGTTCACTCACCGCCAAAAATGGCGTCTCCACTGAAACCGCAGAGCTTGCTTGTTCGAGTGAGCACAAAGCCAAGTGATTTTGGAGCAAAGAAACGACCGAAAACATTTAGAAAAGCGGGAGCCGACGTTCACATCCGCGATCCTCGACGCCACCTAGCGATCCCTCCATGCGCGACAGAAAGGCGCCGCCGCGTGATGACACCGTTGAGTTGTTCGCGTCAGGTGGGCTCACGTGCTGGCTTTGACACAGATTGCCTTTTTCGGAGGCATGGACGTTCGGTGTGGAGTCGCAGGCATAACAGCACCCCCGCTGCCAGACAATGCACCGAAAAGACGAGCTCCTTCCACGTGGCTCGGATGTCAGGTGCGCTCGTTCACCCGGTCCCTCCAGGTTTGCCTCCAGGGCCATGGGGAGAATGCAGCTCCAGACTCCGTTTCGGGAACATATCCCATTCTTGAGGACGGATACCAACTGCACTGGTTTGTCGCCACAAATTGTCGGCCAGCTTCACTCGTCTCTTCTGACGATATTTTGTCTCAGCAATTGTTGATGGTTCTGCAACTTGTCAAGAACGGTTCGACAACAGACAACACACGACACAAGCAAGTGCCCTCAGTCCCCCGGCAGAACACCAGACAAAGTGTAATACAACATATACCTAGCTACGTGTCTATCAGAATTTCGTTCCCTCTACATCAAGAGGCACATGTGGGACACAAGACTCTTAAAATGAGAACTCAAATTTTTACCCGTACAACAACGTATCGAAATAGAATAGAAAATAAAGTTGGCTTCTTGAGCTCATTCTGGACGAGAGCGCTCAGCTAAGGCCATGATGAGGACAAAATTTTGCCTTGAATCGCCAGCGAGAAACCGAAAGGTGGAGAAGGTACTAACTAAACGCACGGCTCAATGCGTCTGCATCATCGTTTAGGTTTCCTTTCTTGTAGCAAAGTTCAAAGTTGTGCTGTTGGAGTATCAAGCTACACCTCAGTAACCGGCCACTTTAAGGCGACGTACCTATGCGGTACT
Source organism: Rhipicephalus annulatus (assembly GCA_013436015.1). NCBI lineage: Eukaryota > Metazoa > Arthropoda > Arachnida > Ixodida > Ixodidae > Rhipicephalus > Rhipicephalus annulatus. The sequence goes on from WOVY01001337.1 coordinate 13,425, forward strand.
AAGGGCTGCTCGTAATTGCGACGTTTCACATCTGGGTAACTACAATATGGGAGTCCAGATTTCTCATAAAAAGAAACATTTCTTCTTAGGTCCTCCTTCTGGACTTCACTTAACCTAGGCCCTAGGTTCAACTACTCAGACATTACCTCCATTTCCCTTTCGATTACATCACTAGTGGTCAAACTTTCTGCTCCCTCTTCCTCTGAAGCACTCAAGAGCAGATTTGCGACCGTTTGACGTTGAACGTATGGTTTCATTAAGTTTCTTTGGTAAATTTTGTTCGGCCGCCTTCCTAATTTCACTTCATAATTGGTATCAGAAAGCTTCGATATTACTTTTGCGGGCCCTTCTCAATGAACCTCAATCTTGTTCTTTTTGGACGGCCGCAGCAGCATTACCTTACGTACTACTTCAAAAGCGCACTTCTTCGCCCATTTGTCCTAGTACTCCTTCGACAACACTTGTGCAGCTTTCTTGATGATTTCCACTAGCGCTTTAATCGAGAGGTCCTCCTGTTGCTCTCGAATGAGCGTCTCTCGATCAACCCTCGACAGCTCGCTCCAACTTTCCGCTACATGAGAGAGCGTTGCACCCCTCTCGCTCTGACTCAATGGTACCATGTCGTCTCCCCCTGCTTCAGAAACCGCGCCTGTTGCTTCGGCGACAGGCCACTCGAGTGACTGCTCACATGACTCACACGAAGAATTTCCTCTCTGAGGTTCCGTCGACTCGCCGCCAAGGTCACTTGGTGGTTCACCACATTGAACAAAGTCAAGCTCCTGCGAAAGCTTCCGCACTTGCGATCGCGTGAGGGTCATGTACGCTAAGCGGGCGAAGAACAATTTACCCTGCTCTCTGAGAAGCTGCTCTGAGTTGTTAGACAAAAGATAAGGAAAACGATCGGTAGACACGGCCACTTCGGTGCGAAGCTTACCAAATTGTAGCGATTGGTAAGCAAGCACTCTGCTCCTCGGCGACTTGCCTGATCCCCGCGCAGTCTCCTGTAAAGTCATCCGGAAACACCAATGAAGGATGGACAACGTCCATGGTTGCCACTGAGTCTCAAAGTGCTCGACACGTTTTCCCATTAACACTAATATCTTGGAGATACGGCTCCAACAACCGCATGTTCTTTTCGGATTCTCGGATTGTTGCGAAAGCAAACTTTTGCTTACAGTTTATCGCGATATGCCCTTCCTTTTTGCAGTTGTAGCAGATTAGCTGTGGTATCAGTGCGTTGTTTAGGAACCGCACTTGATTTCTCCGCTTCCGTTTGCCCTTCTCCTACAGTGTACTTCGAAAGAGGCGGGTCCTTTTTGAAATTACGGTGTGGAGTGGGTTTCCGTTGATCAAGTTTCTTTGAAAAGCGCTCTTTCCTTTCATCTTTTTCAACGCGCACTGCGCTGCTATGTAACTTTTGAAGAGTATAATACTCCTCAGCTAACTCTACTGTCTTGTTTAGCTGTACTTCACCAACTTTGTCCTGCAGCCAAAGCTTGACATCCTCCTCAATGCAGCGGTAGAATTGCTCAAATGCAATGCTTTCCACCACTTTATCGCGATCGTCATAAACACCTTCGCCCTTGAGCCATTCAACTAAATCGGCTTTAAGACGAAACGCGAAGTCAACGTGTGACTCATTCCCCCTTTTAGCACACCGGAACCTTTGCTTGGAAGCCTTGGGTGACAACTTATAACGTCTCAAGAGGGCTTCCTTAACTTCGTCATAGCTCTCAAACGCTTCCCTCGACAAGCAAGTTATTGCGCCGGACACTTCGCTAGGAAGAAGAGCTAACAGGTTCTGCGCTCAAAGAGACCGCTCCAAAGCAGTTCGCTCACAGACGTGTTCAAACTTGACGAGATAATTCGCCATGTCCTCGCCTACTACGAACGGTAGCAGTTGGTCGCGAATTCTCAGACCGCTGACCTGAACCGTCGCAGAAGCTACACTAGGCGCCTGCAAACACTGTAGGATTGCCAATTCTATTCGTTTCAACTCAAGGTGCTCCTGTCTCTCGGCCTCCTCGCGGAGTTCTCGCCTTTCAGCTTCTCACGTTCGCAAACTTCTACTTCTCTTCTTCAGCCTCTTCGCGGCGTGCTTTGATATCCACCCAGGCCTCATTGACTTCCTCAGCCGACACACCTCCATCCTTTGTGATCTCGTGGATCGCTTGCTTTCGTTTCGCACAGCCCAAAGTAATGCCGAGTTCCTCACAAATTTCGATGAGTTCTTTTACTGTAGGGTTCTCCATCGTTCACACTCGCCTCTTTCTGTTTGCCCCTGTTAAGAATCTACTTGCCGTACTACTATAAGTCTACTAAGAAGACGCGCAAGCAATTTTTATCACTCCCGTACGTGTTTACACTCTTCGTAATAACTTTGGTTTCAAAGCACTCTGACTTGGCTTGAAATGATCAAAGCTCACTCTAATGTTTCACACAGCCCTTCTTATATTACTGTAACCTGAGCTAGATTTGTCTGGTGAACTGAGGGCAAAACATCAAGCACTCACCGCATCGATGTCGCTGACGCCGGCCGACGCGACCGCTGCCACCACTGTCACGAAGCGTGCCTCTGACGACGTCACGAAGAGCCACGAATATCTCTGCTGCCACGACTGTTACGAGAAACGACGACGCCAACACGGACCCGAAGGCGCCACTGCTTCGAGCTCCGCCTGGAAGGTCACCCTGCAGCCGTTTGGTAGCGTAGGTTTCTCAGCACGCGACTGCTTCTGCGCAGAGCTGATAGACGAGCGGACGAGACGACGGTGAGTTAAACAAGGTCTTGTGTACAAGACGATATCATGGGTCGAACAACGCTTTATTGCCTATAGTGACGAGTTTAAGTAGGCCAGGCGGGTGACGTCACGCTTACGTAGGAGCGACAGCTTGCGCTCACTATCGCGGCCGTGCCAACTTGGTTACATCTTCCTTTCCTTGGGGCAATATAGGTCGCTCTGGCATGGGGTACCGACGAGGCTCGCGACGTTCCCGAGTGCTTCTCCGTGGTGGTGGCGGCTCTGGAACGGGACCCGAGCCTGGCAAGCCTGAGGAAGGTGTTGTGGTAGTGTCGGGGCATGGTAGCTCTGGAACCTCCCGGAGATGTTCCCGTGTGCGTCGCATTTCTCGGCCATCTTCCGTTTTTACCAGTACGGAGCGTGGAGCTCCCGCTGATCCCAGCACAACGACCGGGACCACGTCCGTGTGTGCGTGTCGTACAACGAGGCCCTCTGACCCGGTGAGAGGGCACGCAGGTCCCGAGCACCTCGATTGTAGTAGACCTTCTGCTTGTGGCGAATCTCCTGGAGACGGGAGTGCACCTTCCTGTTGGGCAATGGTGCCGGCTTCAGGTGGCAGGAGGGAACCGGGAGCAGTGTTCTCGTCTGTCGACCCATCAGCCTCTTGTTGCTGCGAAAGACGAGGCCATCTTGTGTATGCATCTCTTCTCGATACGCCCAAAATGGCCTGGCACATGCTGGGACGTCCTCTTTGTCTTCCGGCCAGTCAGTCTCTGCATAGGATCGGATGGTCGACAGAGCAGGATCCTTGGCGGTTGCCACACGTAGTTCCTCGAGGCGACGCTCAGAAGTGTTACTTGGCGCTGGCATGTCCAAAATGGCTTGGACGCGATCGGGTCCCAGGCTCAGTCTTTGCGTGGTGAAAACGTGTCCCAAGTAGCGAACTTGCTCCTTTGTTATGACGTTGTGCTCCTCCATGCGTTGAAGTTCGGCCTTTACTTTTTCTTCAATGGCGACCGGAACCCTTCTGGCTGACACAACAACACCGACAGCGCCGGGTTTGAGCTTCATTTCGTACTCAAAATTCTTCAGCTGTCCAAATCCTGTGAAAACATCGGTGAAGGGCTGAGCCGCCGGGTAGAGTTGCTGCGTCTCGACGCTATCAACGCGATAAATCAAGCCAAGGCTTTCTGCTGCTGCTCCGCTGAGGGTCACCGGCACGTTTTGCTCAATGACGAAGAAGGTTTCACCGTGCTGTTTATCGTTCACGGATAGCGACAACTTTACTTTAAACTGCGCATTCGTTTTATGGCCGAAAAAACTCGTTAACGTGGCTCGGCAGGCTTCACGAGTCTTTCTCGGAAGCGACAAAACATCTTCCTTTGAAATCGCACAACAGTTTGCCCCAGTATCAAGTTTGCAGACCATCGGACGGCCTTCAATAGAAACTGTCGTGGTCCACTGGTCGCTAGCGAGTGCGTTCACGGTTAAAGCGTCCAGAAAAAAATCTGACCTTTCGTCAACATGTAGCTCTCGTATTTCTCTGCTTTTTGCATCTTCGCTGTGCAAGAAGGATGACTGCGAGCATGCTTGGGCGAAATGATTCAATCCTCCGCATTTCTTGCACGCTTTTCCTGTTGCTGGGCAGCGGCTGCCGCGGTGAACTTTGTAGCCACATTTGGTACATGGCTTTGTTACTCTGGCCAATGCATTTACGGCTGCAGTTTTAGCGCCTTCAGTGGTGCCACGTATCTGTCGAAACTGCTCCTCGCCTTGCTCTTGGATGCAACAGATTTCGACTACTTTTTGGTAAGATGGGTTTTCAGGAATTAACTTCTTTTGCAGTCCCTTGTCCCGGATACCGAGTATGATGCGGCTACGAAGCATGCGCTCTTCTAAGTCTCCAAAATCGCAGTGTTGGGCTAGCGTTCGCAATTCGACAAGCCAGTCATTGAAACTTTCGTCCTCTTTTTGGTCTCGGGAGCCGAAGCAAAACTCGTGGTAAGTGAGGTTCTTCGCGGGCTGGTAGAAGTCTTCAAATTTTTTAATTATAAGGGTTACATCAGTTGTGTCCTCTCCTGGCTCAAACTTGAACGAAGCGAACACTTTTCTAGCCTCTTCCCCAATGGTCACTAAAAGCGTCGCCGCCTGCACTTCTTTTGGTTGCTTGTTCAGCTGAGTTGCCGTGGAAAACAGTTCAAACTCACTTTTCTAGGTCTTCCACCCAAGCCAAGCGTCTCGCGATGTGTCGAGGGGCTTCGGAGGCGGCAGGAGCGTTGTCGGCAATGCAGGCGGTGTCGGCAACGTAGGCGGTGTCGTCATGCTGGCTGTTTTCCGCTGCCACCATGTGTACGAGACGATATCATGGGTCGAACAACGCTTTATTGCCTATAGTGACGAGTTTAAGTAGGCCAGGCGGGTGACGTCACGCTTACGTAGGAGCGACAGCTTGCGCTCGCTATCGCGGCCGTGCCAACTCGGTTACAGGTCTATGGACAGCATAGATACCGAGGTGTTACAAATTCGGCACTTGGGCCGACAGTTTTGAGACTCGAAGAGCCGAGCTCTCTTCTCTGACACATACGTCTACTGCTCTCGACGCGGCGCAGGGCTTTTTTTATATGCACCGGGAGGATTCTTTAAGTAACCAAATGTCCTACCAGAAGTGCCGCTGGCCGTGAGGTCAGAATCCTCCAATGGGGTCGCCGCTCGGCCACGTCATTCTCATCGAATCCGGAGCCGCTGTGCGTGTTTGCAGCCAAGGACGAAAGACGACGCCACGCATTGCGTGATACTCGCCAGACTGAAAGGCGCCTATTGCTGAAACGGGCTCGTGGGCTGAGGTGGCTCGCTGTGAGTGCGCGACAGCAAGGTGCCGCCGCGTAACGACGCCGTTGAGTGTTTCGCGTCAGGCGGGCTCGCGTGCTGGCATGGACACAGATTGCCTTTCTCAGAGGCATGGAATTTCGGTGTGGACTTGCAGGCATAACAATGCCCAACAGCAACCCTGTGCACAGTCGCGAGGCCCCTACTGCACACGTAATGCAGAAGCGGGCAACAATTGCCATTGCACCCGCTGCCAGCCTCTGCGGCAATACGCGGCGCCCCTCTTTCTATGACGAGATGTCTACGGGGCGCTGAGTAGTTAAAAGCTTTAACTTATTAAAAAGCTCTTTTTCCTCAACACCGAACCGCCAGAGCCAGGGGGCGCGGTCTGGTCGGGAACAATGCGTTCGTAAAAGGAAGGATAAACAGACCGCAAACATCCTAATGGTGAAAAGAAAAAAGGGGAAAGAGATGGAGGGGGTAGGGGAAGGAAAAGTAAAAGGGGGTGCCCGGGGGAATCCTACTTATATTCTACTTTTTTCTTTGTTCTCTTTTTTTTGCTCTTTTCCCTCTTTCTCTCTCTCGCCCTATGATTCAAGATTCTATAAAGCTGAGCGCCAACAAAATGTACCCTCAACCCTCAATCCTGATGAAGGCCAGACTCTAGGCCGAAACGTCGAAAAAATCCACTCACAGAGGATCCACTTTAATATATATATATATATATATATATATATATATATATATATATATATATATATATATATATATATATATATATATATAACTTCGGTTGCCGCAAGGTTACAAATACAAATATGAAAGTAGATGTGCTTTCACATAACAACTGTTTCTTGTGCCGACGTTTCGACAGGAACCCCGTCTTTTGCCTTGAAAAAGACGGGATTCCTGTCGAAACGTCGGCACAAGAAACAGTTGTTATGTGAAAGCACATCTACTTTCATATATATATATATATATATATATATATATTCGAAGGTCGTAGGTTCGATTCCTGCTCACGGCTGGGTATTTTTTCATCCACTTTTCTTTCTTCCTATTTACATTCCATTGGTTCTAATAACTTCCCATGTACATTCCTTGGCATTACTGTCTGTTAGATCTCATTATTATTGTGTTAAAACACGGAAAAACGAGCCCTTAGGTATACACTTCTTTCCCTTATTTTATTTTATTTTACTCAATATATATATATATATATATATATATATATAAAGATATATATATATATATATATATATATATATATATATATATATATATATATATATATATATATATATATATATATATATATATATATATATATATATATATATTACCTTACACTGCAACAATATTTCTGCACTAACAATATTTTTGCTTCTTCGTTTTTCCCGCGGGCAGTGCGAGAATGGAATGCTTTACCCGAGACGGTGGTTGTGCAGCCCCCTGTCAACAAATTTTACAAACTTGCTGGCCAAGCCGTTCAATCAGCTACATGATAGCGACGCTATCAGGATTGTACTGATCATTGTCCTCCCTGCCAGTACAATTGTGGTTTAAAAAGGTGGAAGTCAGTACTAACTTTGTATGTTGAGTGCTTACCTTTTTTTTCGTGTTATTTTTCAGTGTGTGCACGTGTGACTGATACATGTACCTCGTTAATAATGTAGGTACATAATTGTTATCATTTTATACCATGATTTTTTTACCATTACAATTGTGTAAGTATGTGAATATAGAAAGTTTGTTGACACTTTCCAACCCACTCCTGTGAAAATGCCTGACGGCATTGACAGTATTGTTAAATAAATAAATAAATAAATAAATAAATAAATAAATAAAAAATATTATGTACACAGAGGCCGGCGGGAAACTTCAGCCAAGAGTGTCCTTATAGTTACTATCGCAATAAAATTACTGATTGTGCAACTTTGTTTCTTGACTCGTTCAGTGAGACAACATTTATGTTGGGCGACCATTGCACAGTACTTGGTACAGTGCTTCTCGCTGTCTTTCTCACCACACCATGCCCTCCGAAGGTGCAGTGTTAGTAATAATAGCCTGAGCCGTATTCTGCTATTTTGACAACAGATCAGTGAGAGCCGCACCGCATTGAATAAAAAAAGACCCCACGCTGTTGTGCTACGTATCCCTGCTTGTTCTCGATATTGTGTTTAATATCTCTGCCCTCATGTCTGCGCGTCCAATTTTTCACGACGAACTCCTACCTTCCAGTTGTGCTAAGCCCGTGTGTCCTGGAAGAACATTTACAAGATCATGTTAAAAAGGAAAGTTAGTTTACGTTTCAAAAGAGGTATAAAGGTAGCGGTGACCCACACTTCAATTGAGTAACAGTTGTCGAATAATGAGAGCCTTAGCCTGAGTCAAATACTTCAGCAAGTGATCATTGTTGTGAATGTTATCACGGATGACAAGTTCAGAGAATCATCTACCCTTTCCCTTGCTCACCCCCTGTTTGTCAGCTGACACATGGTATAGACGATAAAAAAAATCACTGGCTTCTCTAGTTTATGGGAAGTTGGTCCTAGTTCACGGACCGACTGTTAGTAGTGAATAAAGTTTTATAACACGGTGTTGAAACTTCCGAAACGGCTGCCAAATATGCACGACAAAGAGTACAGTGCCGCGCATCATTCAAACCAATAAACTGTTCAAGGAGTAAATATTGCAATAAATTGACGAGTAACAGTTAGTGGTCTGTCAGACGAAGATCCCCTTCTTTGCATCACTACAATTTGCACAATTGTAGCTGATCTGCTCAGATATCACAAAGTTTGTTCAAGCTGTGTTTCAAAAATTCTTATTGACCAACTAAAACACCAAAGGATCTTAAGTGGACAAGCACTTTTAGACTGCTACCGATAATACAGAGATAATTCGTTTTGCCCTTTGTTGTACAGGTGATGCCGCTTGATAGTGTACGTATTTGCAGAAACAAGACGATCAGTGCTGCGGTTCCACCGCTCCCCTTCATACACCCGAAAAAATTTCAACCAATTAATTTATTCTAGGACGAAAATGCTGGCTACCATTTTCCAAGTAGAAAGAAGCATTTTAAGCGTGATTTTATAAAATGTGGGCCACAGTTACAGTTATGAACGGCACAAAAACACGCGAAACACAGATGAAGAAAAATCAGACAGACATGGGTGCTCGTGTCTGTGTGTTTTTTTCATCTGTGTCCCGTGTGCTTGTTTTTTGCGCCATTCACAACTTTGAACCAACACAAACTAGCCCAAATTTCCATGTTATTCACAGTTACAGCTGCCGTATACTGTGAAACGCTCACCAGAGTGAAAAGTATTATAAGCATTGCTAACGTCACAAATTCTCATCCGGAATATTGTCCTACTATATGACAACGCGCACCCTTGCATCAAGTCAGAACTACCGGAAATTAAAATCCAAGATTTTGATTGGGAACACTGACTGCCCATCCTGCTATCCTGTCCAAGCAACATATAACTATTTCCTCTTTTTTCGCTGGAAACAGTGGCTGGGGGCACAAAAATTAGAAGAAATGGAGAACTTCAAGATCACCATAGGCAGCAGGTTCCATTCCCTAGTGGCAATCTTTTATGCAGAGGAACTAAACAATCTACTGCGGCGGTACGAAAACTGTTAAGAAGTTAACAGTGATTTTGTAAAAAAAGTAAAGTAAGTTTTTGATAAACTGAACCCTCCAACAAAGACTTTTGCAAATGAATATAAACTTCTTTGAAACCAAATGGCCCTTACTTTTTGAAGGTCCATCATAAAGTTGTGATGCTTTGCATTGACAGAAAAGAAATAAATCTAGATGATGGGCGACAGCAGAAACCGAATTCGCATTTTTATTCTTCACTACCTCCTAACTATCCGCCTCGCTCTTAACATTGGTGTCAAACAAAACTAGCCTTTTTAGCTACATTGTTAATGGCAATATAAAAAATACCTGTTAGTTTACACATTCATATCAACAACATGTACAATCACTGGTCAACTCTAATCAAACCTTCTGAGAGCACTCTATTATTGTTCTGTTAAAAATAAACATACCTTTGAAAATTTCTTGTCACGTGTCAAGTCATTTACATGATACAAATAATAATACAGTAAATGCTCGTTATTTGAACAATGTTCAATAAAAGCTACAGCTAAGTCGAAATGACATCCTAGTCATGGCACAGCCCTGTGTATTTCCATGAGGTAAATCCGGCGATAATTTCAATGCATCGGCATCCACAACAGGTAATTCGAACTTGGAGTTCCTTGTTTTCTTTGATGCGCGCAGAAATCTGTCAAGAAAGATCACATTATTTTGCAGAATCAAATAAACTAAAATTACTACAGGTTGAACACAACAGAAATGGAGCATTTCTCAGCAGATGAGATTTCACAGGCTGATCAAGCTACAAATGATGATCATGGAATCGTAATGGAATAAATGCAAGCGGATGCAAGTTGCTCATTACATTTTACTTTTATTACATCAGCTCTGTAATGTAAAAACACGTTTTCAAGCATAAACATTAACATACCTTTCAACATTAGGGCTCACTGCTTGCGTTTGTGTTGATGCTTGTGTTTACGTATAAATGAACGGCCAATTCTGGCGACTTCTAAAGCTCCATGACCTTACTTTACAAATTTATCTGTTACAAATGCATCATCATCATCAGCCTGACTACGTCAACTGCAGGACAAAGGCCTCTCCCATGTTCCGCCAGTTAACCCAGTCCTGTGCTTGCTGCTGACAATTTATACCTGCAAACTTCTTAATCTGATCTGCCCACCTAACCTTCTGTCTCCCCTAACCCGCTTGCCTTATCTGGGAATCCAGTTAGTTACCCTTAATGGCCAGTGGTTATTCTGTCTACAAGCTACATGCCCGGCCCATGTCCATTTATTCTTCTTGATTCTGCTATGATATCCTTAACCCCCGTTTTCCACTAATCCACTCTGCTCTCTTCTTGTCTCTCAAGGTTAGAGCTACCATTTTTCTTTCCATTGCTCACTGCGTCGTCCTCAATATAAGCTGAAACCTCTTTGTAAGTCCCCAGGTTTCTGCTCCGTAGCTAAGTACCGGCAAGATACAGCTGTTATATACCTTCCTCTTGATTGATAGTGGCAGTCTACCTGTCATGATTTGAGAGTGCTCCAAATGTGCCACATCCCGAACTTATTCTTTTAGTTACTTCAATCTCGTGGTGCGGCTCCGTGGTTATTACCTGCCCTAAGTAAACATAGTCTTTTACAACTTGAAGTGCAGTATTACCTATCTCGAAGAGCTGCTCTTTTATTGGTTTGTTGTACATTACTGTCGTTTTCTGAAGAATATTTTTAAGACCCACCTTTCTGATCTCCTTGTCTAACTTCATAATAATGAGTTGCAATTCGTCCCCTGAGTTACTCAGCAATGCAATGTCATCGGCGAAGCGCAGGATACTAAGGTACTCTCCATTAACTCTTTCCCTAACTGGTCCCATTCTAGGCTTCTGAAAACCTCCTCTAAGCACGCGGTAAACAACATTGGGGAGATTGTGTCTCCTGCCTTACACCCTCCTTGATTGGTATTCTGTTGCTTTCTTTATGAAGCAATAAGGCAGCAGTCCATTCCCTGTAGATTTCTTCCAGGATGTTTATATATACTTCATCTACGCACTGATTCCGCAGTATCTGCATGACGGCTGATATTTCTGCTGAATCAAACGCCTTCTCGCAGTGTATGAAGGCTATGTATACTGGATGGTTATATTCATAGCATTTTTCTATTACCTGATTGATAGTATGAATGTATGAAGTAGTATGAAGGAGCAGCGATGGCGTAGTGGTTAGAGCATTGGCCTCGCATGCAAAAGGTCCGTGGTTCAAATTCCGGTGCCGCGCATTTCCCAACCGGATGAAAAAATCCGCGTAGTGATAGAACTGCATTAAGAGGCCTGGGGTGCGCCCTCACCGGTAACCAACACCGGGAACGCACTCCCTCACCCGAGAAAGATTGGCCACCTGGTGCAGTATCTGGCCACTACCTCCCACATGCATACGTCAAATAACTCACGGCCCTCATTCCCCAGCAGCTGCAAAGCAACTGACCACGGTGGCGGTCAGATGTGCAACGCAGCAGAGGGTGCTAAGAATCTCTGCATCCGGACAGGCCGCCATTGAAACCTGTACTTTGCCACGTTTGACGCTCGAACCTTATCTAGTGAAGGAAGTCTAGCTGTACTATTCGATAAGCTGGAGGGTGTTAAATTGGATATAATAGGGCTCAGTGAGTTTTGGAGGACACATGAGGCCTATATGGTGCTACAGAATGGACACGTTCTTTGCTATAGGGGCTTGGCTGACAGAAGAGTACTGGGAGTAGGGTTCTTAACTCACAGAAACATAGCTGGCAACATAGAGGAATACTATAGCAATAATGAAAGTTTGGCAGGTATCTCGATAGACTGAATAAAAGATACAAGATGAAGGTGGTACAAGCTTACGCGCCTACAGCAAGCCATGATGATGCTTCAGTTGAAAATTTCTATGAAGATGAGGAATCGACAATGAGTAAGGTAAAAACACAGTATAATATACTGATATGAGACTTTATTGCAAAGGTAAAGAAGAAGCGGGCTGGAGACCAAGCAAGAGGAGATTGTGACACCAGAGCTATAAACGCCAGAGGAGAGCAACTAATAGGATTCGCAGAACGCAATACTTTACGGATTTTGAATACGTTCTACCGAATACGAGGAAACCGCAAGTGGACATGGAGGAGCCCTAATGGCGAAAATAAGAACGAAATAGACTTTGTAATGAGTGCACACCCAGGCATCGTGCAGGATGTGCAAGTGGTCGGCAAGGTACGATGCAGTGACCATAGAATCATACGGTCTCGAATTCGCTTAGACTTGAGTTAGGAACGACAGAAAGTAATACGCAAGAAGCCTATCAATGAGCTAGCACTGAGAGGGGAAGTACAGGAATTCAGAGTCTCGCTTCAGAATAGGTACTCGGCTCTTAGTGAGGAAAGCAACCCTATAGCGTCGATACAATGAATCATAATCTGACGAGTATCATTACGGAGCGTGCAGTGGAAGTTGGAGGCAGAGTAGTTAGACAGGACACTGGCAAGCTTTCCCAGGAAACGAAGAATCTCATTAAGAATCGTCAAATCATCAAAGTCTCAAGTACAACAGACAAAATAGAACTGGCAGAGCTTTCGAAGTTGATTAATAGGCATAAAGTATCCGATGTAAGAAAGTGTAACATGGAGAGAATTGAACATGCTCTGAAAAACGCAGGAAGCATCAAAGCAGTGAAGAGGAAACTTGGAAGAGGCAAAAATTGGATGTATGCACTAAGGAACAAAGAAGGCAAAATAACTACAAATATGAATAAGATAGTTAAAATAGCGGAAGATTTTTACAGAGATCTGTACAGTAGCCGGGACAACCACGACTTTAATACTATAAGAACTAGCAGTAACCCAGATGACACCCCGCCAGTAATAAAAGAAGAAGTCAGAAAAGCTTCGAAGAGCATGCAAAAAGGCAAAGCTGCTGGTGAGGATCAAGTAACATCAGATCTGCTGAAAGATGGAGGACAAATTGTGTTGGAAAAACTAGCCACCCAGTTTACGAGGTGTCTCCTGATGGGAAGAGTACCAGAGTCTTGGAAGAACGTTAACATCATCTTAATACATAAGAAAGAAGATGACAAGGACTTGAAGAATTACAGGTCGATGAGCTTGCTCTCTGTAGTATACAAGCTATTTACAAAGTTCATTGCTAACAGAGTAAAAAAAACACTAGAATTCAATCAACCAAAGGAACAAGCAGGATTTCGAACAGGCTACTCAACAATCGACCACATTCATACTCTAAATAAAGTAATAGAGAAATGCTACAAATATATAGTAGCGCCCAGTTCGCTTTAAGTTCCCACTTGGGTTTCTAGAACTCTGCCCACGCATAGTGGTGGAATTTCCATTAATTCTAGTGCCCACACATATTTCATACAATTGAACAGTTCTTTTCTAGTATGAATTGATGAGCTTTCACATCGCATGCTCTTCGTCTGTGGCTCAACTTCACATACAAAACAAATTACTTACACAAATGCAATAGTGATGTACAGTCGTGGCCACATCTCTGTAGAGTGCGCGAGCATCGAGTTTTTGCTCTGCGGTGCAAAAGCTTGAGGCAGTTCCAGGCTCTGAAGTGATGTATCAGGAGCATTCAGGTGTATCAAGAAAAATGGAATGCGTACAGACGCAGCCACGTCTGTATATAACGTGCGAGCGGTCTGCTTTGCTCTACGGCGCGACACCTTGTGGCCATTGCGCGTTGTGACGTCGCATGCACAGGAGCATGCGCGGACTTGCAAACGTGCAGGCATGCTCTACACGAAGGGCAACTGTCTATGGTGTGCTTGTTTAGCCGAACATCCATGCTTCCTCATGGCAATTTCGTCACATCTAACTCATAAGATAGAGCGCGTTTCAACTGATAAAACGCGCCTGCGTGAACCATGCACGCCTTGTGGTCTGTTTGAGGCATGCGATTTTAGAAAGATATGACAATGCCAACAGCTTCGTAAAAACAGGATGGCCACAGAGTGCGTCGTTTATGCAGGCGTGTGTTATAAGCCGAAACGCGGTTTGTCTTTTGAAATAGATATGACGAAAGCGCCCTAAGTGAGCGTGAATCTTCGATTGAACAAGCACGCATTCTAACGTTTTCAGCCATGCTGAGCACGCCTGCAAGTTTGTAAGGCTGTGCTTGCTCCTGTGCATGTGACGTGACCACCCGCAACGACTGCTAGTTGTCGCGCCGCAGAGCAAGGCCAGCTGCTCGCGTGCTATACACAGACGTGGGCGCGGCTGTACGGCGGCATCCTATATATCGTGACCCAACCGCAGTTTGCATGCATCTCTATGGGACAGCACCATCAACTGTAGTAAAAGCGAGACGCTACTGGGTAGAGAGAATGGTCGACGATCTGCGCAGCTCGAGCACTGGCCAGGTCTCGCCTTAAGCAGCTTTGCCCCTAAAAAGGGGTGGCTTCCTCGATGCCCACTGCAGGCATTGGAGTTAGTCAAGTCAAAGTGGAAGTGACGATGTCTCTGCATGTGCATGCTGATTTTCCATGAGTTTTAAATTTTTGGTATGAGTAGAGGTCAGCTCACTCGCAAAATAATCGAGGCTGAAATGATGTATAGGCTGGCAGATAACTGCATTTTTTAACCGTCGATTGCCCTTTCGTGTAAGGAGTTCGCCTATATCTACATAAAAAACATCTTAAATTCCAAAGTGCGTGCGATAATTGTGATCGAAAAAAGTGAGGTTGCCTTCATGCATGGTTACCTTTTTTTCTGGAATAAGCGTTGTTGCAAGTTAGCGCCAGTCCCGTCTTTATCTTTCCGTGTTTCTTCCTGCGCTATAAAACTACAGGATAAATAGCAGTACTTCCTTCCCTCTTTATCGTCTTCTTTTCCTTAGGTTTCAGCACGCTCGCTGGTACGAAAGGCGAGAGTAAGTGCTTTGAGTTTCACGCTGAAATGAGGGACATTCTCCCAACGCGTTGCATTTCGGCCTTCCGATTTGTTGCTGTCGCATTCATTGCTTCGCTTTTGCGGCTGAGCTGTGCTTTTCTATTTCGGACAAACAGTACGAAATGATGCTAAATTCAAATACGAATATCCTCGCTGAGACTAATGTTGAACATTCGCATATACTTTATATAAGAAGATGTTCACAGTTCTGTAGTGATCCTAACAGCAACGTGATTATTATTAACACAAAAGAGGTAAATGGATATGTAGCGCTTGTGCTAGCCAGGATGGTAACTCTGGTTAGTTGTGCACAGACCAACTTCAGTAGATGTCAATGAAGTGTGTAACTGACGCTAATCCAACGTGAATCCTGTGTCATAAGAGTACTTATGTGATGTTTATAAAATTGAATGACCAGCAACGCAACCACATTTTCTGTTTCGCCAGCAATAGGGTGCTTGTACGAAGCACTTTCGAGACCTAACGCGCCGCTGTTGTACTGTACTCTATTGCGACTCAGAATGCTTGGTTCAATTTGTGCTGGGACCCTATTATTTGGCTTTCGCATTCATCGGGTCACAGCTACTAGTTTTAGTTTGTCTTCGCGTTCTTACACTAAAATTACAGATGTGTGTTTCCGCCGCTCCATGGTCAACGAGCTGTCAATCACCCATGTCGTATACGCGCATTCCGCCACATGGGGTATGTGAGTATGTGCCTCATATGTGTGGAGGAAAAAGCTTGACGACGTACGTACACAACGATATTTGCTAGTTAATCCTGTCATGACCCGCCAAACTTATTCGACAACCTTTGTTACTCCTAAATAGTAATTCTGTTTTATCCTGAAATATTGAGGCGATATTCTTGTATATTTGGGGCATACGATATAGCGACGTATACTACGTAAATTGCCTTCCTACCTATTAGACAAAAATCATTATTGGATATACGGCGATAATACACCTGTGGGCGGCTAGAAGATAGACAGATAGATAGATAGATAGATAGATAGATAGATAGATAGATAGATAGATAGATAGATAGATAGATAGATAGATAGATAGATAGATAGATAGATAGATAGATAGATAGATAGATAGATAGATAGATAGATAGATAGATAGATAGATAGATAGATAGATAGATAGATAGATAGACACGCCGAAAGTCCCCGAAGTTCGCTAAGAAATACTTCGCATTCAGAAACAATACCTCCTGCTCTTCGATCCTTTCGGTAATCCCTAGCCGGGGCCTTGACGTTGCCATTGGTGCCTGCTTATGTAAGCCACAAAAATAACCTGCTCATCTGCTCACTGGTGAGCGCACTGGCCGCTCGTCCTCCTAGCTATGCGAGGAGGACGCATTTGTGTCGCGCTGCAATGACTTAGGCCATAGGTCCTGCGTCATTGACGTATATAGAAGGTAGCTACCTCTCGTTAAGTTCTTTTCTTGTCCGTTAGATGTCGGTACTTGTGTAGGATGAATATAACATGAAAAGATCTGAGATGAGATGCCGGTATTTGAAGTGTTCGCCAGGTGGATAGATAGATAAACAGAGGAACAGACATACAGAAAAAGGCGGACGTAAGAACTGCTAGATTGACATACGGACAAACAGACTGGATGGCCACACGGTGGTGCAGATACACAGGCAGACATAGGGACGAACGGACGGACAAATAGACATGCGAATGGACGGATGGAGTGACTGGCAGAAAGAGAGATGCACGAACGGGTGGACAGACAGACAGACAAACAGAGAGATGGACGGAAAGACGAATTCACAGACGGACGGATGGATGCACGCACGGACAGTCGCACTCACCCACAGATGGACGCATGGCCGGGTGCACCAACAGACGGAAAGAATGTTCATTACACATCACCATTCACTCCATGGATATGAATCGAGTTTTTTTGTATTACCAGCATTTAAATGTGACTGATGCCACAAGAATGGAGTCCACGAAACAGAACTCGCCAGTACAGGGGGGGGAGGGGGAGGGCAAAACTTTAGAGGTGAAGCTTCTTAGGCCGTGGGTCATCTTCTGCATAAATAGTCACCTCTAGTTCGCGACTTGCTCAATAGATGGCGCTGTGGGTATATATCCTTGCATTACCAGCATTATTGCATGCAGATGATATAGTGCTAATGGCCAACAACAAGAAAGATTTGCAGAAATTGATGGACATCTGCGGTAATGAGGGAGGTTAGACTTTAGATTCAGTAAGGAAAAATCAGCAGTCATGATTTTCGATGACAACGAAGGTAGTGAGCTTAGAATACAGGAGGTCACGCTAGAGATAACAGATAAATACAAATATCTGGGCGTATGGATAAGCAATGGGACCGAGTATCTGAGGGAACACGAAATATACGTGACGACTAAAGGTAACAGGAATGCAGCAGTCATGAAAAATAGGGCACTGTGGAATTACAATAGGTATGATGTTGTGAGAGGAAAATGGAAAGGGGTCATGGTTCTTGGGCTGAAGTTCGGCAATGCGGTCTTGTGCATGAGATCAGAAGTTCTGGCAAGATTAGAAATTAAGCAACGTGGAATAGGTATGCTTGCTTTAAGAGCTCACGGGAATACACAAAATCAGGGAGTACAAGGTGATATGGGATGGACATCATTTGAGGGCAGGGAAGCTAGCAGCAAGATAAAATTTGAGAAGCGACTGAGAGAAATGGTGGAAGAGCGTTGGGCTAGGAAGGTTTTCAGCTACTTGTACATGAAGAATGCCGATACAAAATGGAGGAAGCGAACCAGGAAGTTGACTGGTAAATACTTAGAAAACGGCAGGTGCCCAAACCAAAAAGAACTATCGGTTAAGAAGAAAGTTAAGGAAACAGAGACTGACATGTGGAGAATGGGCATGATTAGGAAGTCCACACTAGAGATCTTTCGAACTTTTAAGCAGGAAATTGCCAAGGAAAGGATCTATGATAATACTCGGGGTAGTTCTCTACTGTTTGAGGCCAGGACGGGAGTACTGCGAACCAAGACATATCGGGCCAAATACGAAGGGGTAGACACAGTATGAAGTGCGTGTGGAGAGGAAGAAGAAACTGCCGAACACTTGATAATGTTCTGTAAAGGGCTTCACCCTATAGTTCAGGATGATGGCGCAGAGTTTTTCAAAGCCCTGGGGTTTAGGGACCGGGAGGGCAAAATAAACTTTAAGCGGGTAGACTTAACTAGAAGGAGGTTATCTGATTGGTGGCTAAAGTCAAGGCACGAGTGAAAATTAAACTCTTCACTGCAAAGTACGAATCCTAAAACTCACTTTCTAAGGAAAAAAATAAATATAGTTTTTGGTTCATTAGGTATTACGGCTTGGTGGCGCTAGCCACCACCCGATCTAAAGGGTACAGCCATATCCATCCATCCATCCATCCATCCATCTTGACAACAATACAACTAGCTGGCATTTGTGGTTTGCACAGCAAAACCACAGAGTCAGCTTGATCAGTGGAGTCAAGCGTGTGTGTGTCCGTCCTTGTATTCATCTGTTCATTGGCCTGTCCATCCATCCGTCCATGCATCCATCCGTCTGCGTCCACCCGTCCATGCTTCCATGATTCCGTTTGTTCAGGAGTCGGTCCATCTGTCCGTGCGTTCAATCCCCTGCTCGGCCTTCCGTGTGCCCATGCGTCCGTCCGTGCATCGAACAGATGCACGGACGGATGCATGAACAGATGTACGGAGGCAGGAGCAGACGTACGGACAGAAGCACAGACGCACGTAGGACGGCCGGACGAACAGACAGACAGACAGACGGATAGAAGCACGTACAGATGCATGGACGGACAAAAGGAATCTTAGGCGGACAGAAAGCACACAGAGAAGCACCGACTCACGGACGGATGAATGGAAGCACGTACAGATGGAGGCATGAACATAAGAATAAAGCGATGGTTCGAAGCATGCATGGACAGACGGATGCACGACCAGTCTTACGGAAGGACGGACCGACAGTCACAAGGACAGAAGGACGGAATCACAGACAGACGGATATGGACCTAGATTTCGTCCCACTCATCATCATTCAATCTTTGGATATATCAACTTTTGTATTTTTGAACACATACTAATTAAAATATACGTTTCACATAAGTCAGACTACAAAAGCTATTTTAAATTGCAAGAATTCGTGTAACACAAAATATTTAGAAGGATCAGCATACTCCGTGCGTCATATGGCATTTTTCTTTAAATATGTTCTATCCTGATGAAGCAGTCCTGTAACTAAATTGGACGGCACCCATGCCAAAATATTTCCCTCTTCTCATGTGGTGATGAGGGTGATTATTCTATTAAAAATAAAGTTATCATTATTATTATTTCATACTCCTATTACTACTGATATTTATGTGCAAATAATTTACACCAACTTCTGCTAAACCCAGCCTTGTGTGGATGCAAAGTAGGGGGAAAGCACGCAGAGGTAAGGAGAGAGGGACAATACCTACGGCATAAGCTACTTGGCATCTAAAAAGGCCTTTGGCTGTTCTGGAAAAGCGGACGAGCAATCTCTTGATAGATTGCCCACTACCGCGAACTAAAGGCATCTTGCATGTCCACACGTCGTACGCCACACCAGTAATACACAAGTGGGGAAATCCACCAGAAGTCCACAAAATGGGGAAAGAGAAGTAGAACCATGGTGGTCACTTGTCTCGTTTCCACTAAATATAGAAAATTCATAACTACACGTAATCACGCAAAAAGAAATGAAGAAGCCGGCTTGTAAACGCGTTTTTTATTATTTTTGCTACATCACCCAGAAGAGTATTTTATCCAACCTCATTATCACATTCATTAAATATGGCCTTTAGGATCTGCTAGGGCAGTGCACGAACACCCACAATTTTTAAAGGAGGGGCAGCCATTCCCCTTTGCATCCCCCCCTTGCCGAATTGCACCGAGTTATGGCATGGTGTGATGGGCACTTCAAATTCCCAGTCTCAATACCTCCATATCAAAATATTTCTATATTTAGCCTTTGTGCACTGGGAGTTCCTTCATCATCTCCCAACTGTTTTGCTGCAGTGCTGTTTCTTCAGAAAGCCCTGCTGCGAGCTATTGATAAACGAGAATTCTGTCATCCAGAAAAAGACAAATGTTGACCCCAATTACTCATTGGTATTCTCAAAATTTACAAGTATTGCAGAAATAAGTATAGACTCCTTTGTTTTTCGCATGTAAGTGGTCGTTGTTTCATGATGCGCCAGTATTTGTTGACACGTGTATATAGAAATAATGGAAAGGATTTGTCAAACGTTGGCATAATATTATTATTATTCGTCAAGAAACACCTTAGACCTAGGTGAGGCCATGATGAAAAAAAGTCCACACGCAAAAAAGAAAAAAAAAATACGAGATGCACCGGCGAGACTCGAACTCGCGATCTCCTGTTTACAAGACAAGTGCTTTAACCACTTAAGCCATGGCGTTTTTTGTATTGCCTGCTTAGACGTACACATAGAAACACAAATATAGTCAGGGATCAAAAGTAATTATGCAAGGCACATAAGACATAGATACATAAGCAGGCATGGGTAAAAGGAGCAACCAAACTTTGGCTGGCGTGTGATGGCTAAAATCGTCTCATGTTCAAGAGTGGCTCGATCCTCGATACCCATTCAGGTATCGGATCGAAAGATTTATGTGCTTCCAGGAACCTGCCCACTGATTCGCGGAAGTACTCGTGTGCCGATCTTGCATCTATATCTACATGTCGTGCGGCCATGCAGGCCTACTTAAGCCATGGCGCCGCTGGCACTTGGATGGAAGAACACCATCTTTGCCCTTACTATCCAGACATTGTAAGACGCACCAGAAGCCCACAAGTTTGGAAAAAAATGTGAAAATGAAGTAAAACCATGGTTCGTAAATTACATGTAATGACACAAAAGAGAAAGAAGAAACCGGCATGTAAACGCGCTTCTTATTAGTTTTGCTACATCACCAATAACACTATTTTTCCGACTTATTTATGGCGTTTAATAAATCTGGCCTAAGGTATTTCTTAAGACAGTGCGCAAATCACCAAATATCTTTAGAGGAGGGGCAGGCGTTCCTCTTTCATTCCCCTCTTGACGCCAATTACCTTGGCAATTCACAGCGAGTTATGGCGTGGTTTGATGGGGACTTCAACTGACCAGGCTGAATACCCCTATGTAAAAATATCTCTGTATTTAGCTTTTTCCACTCAGAGCTCCTTTACAATCTCTTACCAGGTTGTTTGCAGTGGTGTTTCTTCAGAATGTCCTGCTGCCGGCTGTTAAGAAAAAAGAATTTTGTCATCCAGATGAGGACAAATATTGACCGCAATTATACAATTCCCCTTTTTAAAAAAGAGCAATATTGCGGCAATATGTATAGCCTTCTTTGTTGTTCGCATGTAAGTGGTCGTTGTTCATAAGGCGCCAGTTTTTGTTGACGCATGTATAGAAAAACATTGCAAAGTCAATCGCAAAATATAGAGGTACAATTATTATTCTCCCTCAAGAAGTACATCAGTCCAAATTGAGACCATAACCGAAAAAAAGTCCACACACGAAAGAAAATCGAAGAGGCACCGGCGAGACTCTAACTCCCGATTTCCTGTTTACAAGACCGACGCTTTAACCACCTAAGCCACGGCGCCGCTCATGCTTGACTTGAAGAGCACCATCTTTTCCCGTACTATTTCTCAGCGGCCTACCAGAATGTTCACTGAAACGCCAGCAAACGACATGTTCTATCTGAAACTGCTAGCTTTTGTGGTTTCGCTAATGCACGAACACCGACGTACGAGCATAACGGTGAGCCATTTATTTCAAGGAGTTTGGTCGCTTACAAAATATTTTTTTAGGGGCGAAGCTCCTTAGGCCGTTGGTCGTGCGTTCTCGACGTATGTAGGAGGTAGCCACTTTTCGGTTAGTGCTTAGAATATCCGATAGATATCTCTACTTATATGTGAAGAATATATGATGAAAATATGGGAGATATCAGTACTTGAAGTGTTCACTAGATGGAGAGATGAATGGACGGACGGACAGACATAGAGACAGAAGACGGGCGTACAGACGACCAGATGGACCTACCGCCGGACAGACAGGATGGACACACGGGGGAACAGACAGACAGATAGACAGGCGGACGTACGGATGAACGGACTGACAGACAGGATTGACACACGGGAGGACAGAGAGACAGATAGACAGGCGGACATACCGATGAACTCACGGAGAAATGAACTCACACATACACGAACGAACGGACCCACATACAGAAACAGAGATGCATGAATGGGTGGAGAAACAGAGAGACACACATGCAGGCAGAGAGACGGACATATGGATGGTTAGACAGATGGATTCATGCAAGAACGGGTCGATGGTTGCACGCACGGAGGGTTGCAGTCACCCTCAGATAGACGGACGAACGAACGGGTGCACCAAAATATGCATGGACTCTTCCCTCTACTCATCACTATTTACTACATGGATATGCATTGAGTTTTTTTTTCGTATAGACGGTTTCGTCAGAGCCTGCCGGTCTCTGGCAACATTGTGCGTTTACCGCGAAACCACCCCTGTAAACTTCCGATTTAGCTTGTTTTTGCGTGGTCTTAGTGTTTGTTGCTGGCCGCGGCTGCTTGTGTTCCGATGTTTTATGCAGATACAATTATTTTGATGAAGCGCTGGCAACTCGAGCACAGCTCTGTCAAGCCACGATGTAGTCTACAAGCCTGAATAAATTTTATATGCCAGTCAAAAGGTTCTGTTTTCTGACCGGTTACGATAGAAAGAGTACTTGCATTGAATCCAGAAAACTGTATTCTCACCAAGAGCGCGTAGGTTTGCTCTGCCGATTTCATCAAAAGCATTGTAAAGCTCAGCGCACACTAATTGCACAGAAGCGATACTCAGACGTTGGACTTGTCGAAGACCCTCGTTACTGGGAACACATCAGTGACTGTCGTCTTCCATCCGTGGCAGATAAGTGTACTGACGAGGATAATGGGTAGCGAAACGTAAGCTAACACTGAAAATCAATCGCAAAGGTGCTTATTTTATAGTTTAAGCTATAATAATTATGCGTACGGTTCGACACAACAAGGGACACAAAGTAGCCGCGCTTAACATTAGTCGCCGCACTCTGTACCTCATGGTGTCCACGTTTTGTTGCATTTTTTTTCGATAACGACGTCGGTGAGTGGGCTCTAATCTGTTCGAGCAAATGACTCAACGTCTGTCTTTCTTGCGCTAACTAACCTCGCCGCATTCAGCTCATATGTAATTAGGGTGTGAACATTAAGTGCCAGCTTAGGTGAATTCCACTTCAAAGTGTGGTTTACGAATAGCTTACTTGTGAGTAATACAAAATAGTTCGCGTAACTATGCAGCCGCAGTTTACGTTATCATTTAGGTAAATTTTATAATTTCTCAATCACCGTAACACTTTGCATTGCGAGGGATTCCGATTTCCGCTGATCTTTTTAAAAAGTTCCCAGTGTGACACAGGCGCAGATTGAAATAAGCGTTTTATGCTGAGGTTGTGTGCTTAGACGAAATACAAATATGTTCGGGGTTCAACAGGAGGAAGGTTTTCAGTTCTAGCCGAAAAGCTGAATTGAACAGCTTCACTTTTTTCCTGCACATAGACGATGTGGGTGCGCTTTGAAGACGTGGAAATAGAAAAGACAGGTGTGCGCTGTCAATTCCCGGTCCCCGTCTTCAAAGTGAATCCACATCGTCGACATGCAAAACCAACTGACCCAATTCGGTTTGTCCTGCAATTTATGCATTTTCTGTTTTTCTAGACATCACCACTATCAGAGGTAAAATGGAGCAGGGGACCACGCTTATCGGAAAGCCATGACGGATATTTTGTGCGGTGCCCGTCGGCTACGCGAGCCACGTTACCTGCAGCAGTGGCCGTGCCTGTGCTTGCCGTGTGCTACGTCGAGCCCCTTTATGTAGCCGCTAGACGTTGCTACACATACATCCTAAGAAATGCGCCAGAAATAATACAGAAGCCCACTCAAACACAACACGAAGACACAACCGGAATCATTGAAAAAGGATTGCCGGAACTGCCACACCGGAAGTCTACCGGGGTAGGCCGTTAAGCGCAAGCCAGTTTGTTTACAAACACCGAAACTGTCTATTGCCAGCGTTTGATTGTGACGGCGGCAACGTGAATGGAATTCACGAAAAAGAACTCAGCACTGCAGGGACAAAGGCATCGTGATGATGAGGGGGGTAAAGTTTTAGGGGTGAAGCTTTTTAGGCCGTGGGTTGTTCCCTTCTCCGTAAGTAAGTAGCCACCTCTAGTTTATGACTTTTTGAATAGATGGCGTTGTATGTATCTGTCCTTTAGAACAATACAACTAAATAGCGCTAGTAGCTTTCACAGCATAACCACGGAGTTAGCATTATCAGTGGAGTCAAGCGTCCATGTGTCCGTCTTTGTACCTATGCGTCCATTCGCCTGCCCATTTATTCGTCCGTGCATCATCCTGTCTGCGTCCGTCCGTCCGTGCTTCTGTGCTTCTGTCCATTCTTCTTTCTATGCTTCCATTTGTTTGTTCGGCAGTCGGTCAGTCTGTCCAGCCATTCATGCGTCCATGCCTCTGTGTTTATGTGTGTTCGTCTGGACGCACGGACGGAAGCATGGACGGAACCATCGTCAAACAAGTCAGATGAGGCGCTCGTAAAAACGACCACAATTATTTACATGGTTAGTAATATAGCGCCGCATTGCCAACGCTGGGCGCACTGTCCGCGGCTTCAGCCAATACGGCGCTCCATGGTCTAGATGCTCCACCCACGAAGGAGAGGAAAGACACCACACAATGCATGTGGAGAGGGCACAGTCCGCACGATGCCCAAATATGGTTGCCAAAGCACTGCACCGACGTTTTCACGTACGTCACCAAGTTTCGCGCACGTCACCAAGTTTCGCGCACGTCCGATGATTTTGGTTTCCAAGATTCTTCTGGCAGCTGGGTGAGGTTCGAAAAACCGGCTGCCAATACACGTGTCAAATTTACTTGACTGTTTGGGTAGGACAATGTCGTGGTGGGCCCGCATATTGTCAAAATATGCCATCCCATTCAGCTGATCCTATGGAGAAAGGGGGAAGGAGGAGTGGTCGACTAATCCCTCGTCTTCGAGGCCGGCTCCCGCAAGGGCTGCAGCACATAGTGCATTATCCTTTTCTTCACCCCCACATTTCATTCCTGGTTTGCTAGAAGCAGGGGCTTAGCTGCACATAATCCCGGGCTCCCCTTGTCCTCGCAAGATGCAACCACAACCAATTTGGCTTTACTTGCAGCCTGAACTGCAAATATCTTGCTGGTTCCGAGATTTTCAGATCCTCTGTGACCTAGAAAACGGCCCAGCTGCCTCCTTGTCTGCCTCGAAAGCCTTGCTTGCAGCAAACACAATGGCCTTTCTTGAGTCGAGCTCACAATGGCCTCTCTTGGCTCGTGTGTTTTCTTGGCGTGAACCAGCCCCAAACCCATCGTTCAGGTTTTGCCGAGAGGAAATGAACCCGTCTTGACGGCACACCCTTGCTTGGAATGCGTCGAAATAATTTCGACCCGTTCACAAAGGCCAAAAAACTTGAATAATTATGACGGTCGTAACACCATTAACGAGGCAGGAGGCTTTTCTCAAAAAATCGCTTGAAGCTCGTTCGATCTTCAAGCAATATGCGAACGGCACAGATAATGATACTGAGCACACCTGCACTTTTCACAAAATCCCACTCATGCCGTGAATTCGAATGCATGTAGCGCCACAAAGAAAACATAACAACGCGAGCGGCGACTTAATTTCTTGAGCCAAGAAATAATTTTCTCGCAAACGTGTTGCGAAGCGTTTCAGATAATTTTCTTTCGTGTAAAGCAAACCACGAAAAGAGTACGCGAAGTGAAAAGCACTCAAAATATCTTTGCGCCAAACAGCACAATGCCAGAAACGTTAGGTTAAGGCTTCAATGACAAGTGCAATACGCACTTCATAAAGTATTGATGGCGTACGTACCTAGCAGCAGCCAAGCTGAGAGGCCACTGAAAGAGCGAAGACCACGACGCACGCCTGGTACGTTACCGCACATCTTTTGCGGCATCTCCCTGCTGCTGCCCGTACTTCTTCGTTGCCGCAAATGCTCATGAACACGGAGCGTGACAACATTGCCGTTGAGTCGACACCATATGCACTTCTCTCGCGTCCTACATGCCATATCCCAGCCAGACGTTATCGCACCATACAATCGCTGACGATAAAGATGGACTCAGGCATGGAGGAAGGGAAAAACTTAGGAGAAACCCTGACGTTGCTCATTGTGAAGCTGTGGTGAAGCCGGAAGTCGGCCCTATTGACTGGGCATATTTTCTTCTCTTGTTTACATCCGAATCTGAAGCAGAAGGCGCGACTCTCTCTCCGGCTTGGAAAGCATGTGAGCTGCGCAGCGCGCCTGTCATGATGAACCGAAACCAATGTAACGGGGCTCAGCCCGCTGGGCCAGCGCGACACCTTCGCGAAATCATTTCGTCCGAGTATTAACAGCGAGTAACAGCTCGCCGGCACTGAAGCAAGTACAAAAGAACGCGCACTAGATGCACTGACAACGGCGAGTGTTTTCACGTCATTAATTCAGCAACAGTACAGACAACACGATCGGTCGTGCGCCTTCTACGGTTGCATTCAACCACGCGGCTGACGCGGCGCAAGGCCACTGTATCCGTGTTCCGCGTGAAACTCGCCGGTGTCAGCATTCTACGACCGTGTTGACTTTGAGCACAGTGCAAGTGACACTTCAACGCGGTTGCTGTTACATTGAGATTACATGCATTTCTGCGGGAGAGTATATGAAGCCGAACAGAAAAGTTGTTTTACTACGCACATGCAAGTTCTTACTGTACACATACGGATCACAAAACTACGTATGTGAACATGGTCCTCTATGCGTCTTGCTGGACACAACAGTTTCGTTCGTTGCCACAAAGAGGAGCACTGCCTAACCGTCACTGACCTGCAAGGCGTTCGTCGTCCTTCCGCTTCTTCATGGTGCCCAACGTATTTTCGCTGAACACTTCAAATGCTTCATCCGTGTCACCCACCGCACGACACATGGATATATGCGCTCGTTCTACGCACTGTTCAGGCCCCGTGGTGGACGAAAGGTTTTGTAAGCATTGCTAAAAGTACAGTAACTGTCAGGAGAACATGACGTAATCAATAACACGATGCAGAGCACGGATATTGTCCGCCACGGAGCAGCACGAGACTTGCAGAGGCACACATGCCACCGCCAGCCGCGCCCTCTCACTGCTAGACCAGCTACGCTGCGCAACACGTAACCATACCAATGCAACCATTGTGCCCAGTGAATATGGCCTCCATTTCGTCATTTCCTCCACACTTTTCACGTAGCACGCCGGCTGGGAGCCCCCGCCTATCTTTCCCTCCTCCGTAGACTCAGGCAATGCCACCTAGAAAAAAAATCAGGCCCACTCACTCTTCCAGCTGTGGGCTGTGACGTCAATCAATCTTGACCGTCGTGTTTGACCGCACAGACGTGCCTGCGCCTGCTCATCCCATTGGAACAGCTGCATTAGTAAGCCCCACGAACCCTTTCGCGTTCTGCTGGTGGTGCTGTTGGCGAATGAACAAGGCCGTGTCTGTGTCTGTGAACTGCGGCATGAATGTGTGTTGCAATTTGTGCACGGGATATTCACGTAGTGTACGGCTGTAAACCAGCACGATGGGGCGGTGCTGCGTGCCCAACTGTCGCGCCAACTATGGCAACGGACCGAAGGTTCGCGTCATCTCTTTTCCAAAGGACGACCGAAGGGCGGAATGGGAACGTGCCCTTCGTCGAGACGACATCCTTTCTCTCCGTGATCCGAAGGTATGCGCACATTCATGATGCATGCTTCTGAGTCATTCCTAAGGGCACCACCCCATACATGTCACGTTCTTGCCCCAAAGTAACGATCTTGTGAGCACTTCAGAGCAGACTTAGGGTAAGCTTTGGCATTAGAGAATTTTCAACTGAGCGTCGCTGACGCTCACCACCGCGATGATGTAGCGTCCCGAGACAGTGTATAAAACAGCATGGATTTCGCGTTTTATACGAGCAAGTCTTGCCGCGACACAGTCAGCGTGGCTGCAAAAAGATGGCGTAAAGCAGACGCACCTTCTCGCTCCACTCAATCGAATTCATAGGCGGTGCGAGAAATGCGTTCTACGTTACGCCGCTCGCACCTCGCACTCGTCGAAATAAAGCAGTAAATGCACGTAGCAGTACATCTTCAAAATAAGCGTTTTCCCTTCAGTGTCAATATTATTTCGCTAGCCACCATGGCAAGCTTCTAGTAACGCCTGTGATTACTTGATTGAGAAACGGGAAGGTGTGCTAGTGTGTCGAGTCGTGCATCTGATTTGTACATAGTGTTTCTTACCGCTAGTTGACACCTGTTCTCGGTGCTATGCGCCATTCTTGCCGAAACGTTTACCTAGTTTGTTTCCTTGAAATATGTGCTACTGCAAGACAGCTAAATTTAGATGCCAGTAGACACCTCAATGCCTTCCTTGTTTTATGACGTAGTAAATAGAGGGCGTGCGGAGCAAAAAGCCTATGATAAAGCGCTTTCTTACATGGTTTTCAGGCGTGCGAGCTCCATTTCTAGCCGCAGTACCTTAAAACGACAACAAAATACACGCATCCAAGAACCGGCAGGATAACATAAGCTCCCATGGGTGCTACTCGGCTTACTACGGATGCAGTACCGACAACCTTTTCCAATGCCCTAAGTTATTTGAGCAACTATTCACCAGTGCGAGAGGGGCAAGACCTTAAGAAAAAAACGCCTAGAAGCATCCCATCTAGAAGAAGCCATTCGACAATCGATAACTTTGCATGAGGAAGAAGAGCACCGCAATAAGCTCTCGTCGTATGAGGAGCTCGTATCGCGCCTGCCGGTTCTCGGCCTCTCCAACTACTGGGCCACAGTAAAAGCAAAGAATGCTGTGCTGTTTGTTCACATAAGTGGCGAAGATCCACCAGTTGTCAAAAGGTCTGTCATTGTTAATAAGAACATGGAAATTACGGCCTTCTGCAAGAAAGTGAAAGTCTCTGCCAAGGACCTCCTCATTCCTGCTACGCTGGACGATCTGCGCAGCCTTCACACCATACTAGACCGTATGAGCAGTTTCAAGGCTCCAGACGTTTGCGACAAGGAGGAAAAAGTGAAGTCAACCTTCAGCTTGCTTTTCTCTTTGCTCGATGACCTCAAGGCGGGTAATCTTTTACCGCAAGAGAAAACTGAAGCACTTGATTTCATAAAAGAGCAGTTTGACCTACTGCACAGAAAGGACCACTCATTGCGATACTCTGCAGAACTTTTAATATTCTCCAGTATACTACACACTATTGCCCCACACGCCTATCAATTTATTCACGGTGCTGGCAAATAACACTGCCACATCCATCTACGTTCATGCAACTTTGCTCGCAATATAACGTGAACTCTGCTAATGAGCAGAACGATGACTGGTTTTTGCGTTATGTGAAGAAGTGGTCAAGCGTTCCCAAACTACATGAAAAAATTGTCGTTATAATGATGGACGAGAATCATATTCAGCCATACTTTGAATACAAAGGCTGCTCATTGACCGTGGCAGCTTCTAGTTTCTCCGAAGCGGCTAAAACTGCACATGTTTTTATGATTCAGTCGTTGCTATCAGCGCACAAGGATGTTGCTCCCATTCTGCCAGTAGCCAACATTGAAGCAGTTCAACTGCATGCAGCCCTGACAAAAACAATTTTAGAGCTTGAAAATACAGGCCTGCCCTGCCACGGTGGTCTATTGGCTGAGGTACTCGGCTGCTGACCCGCAGGTTGCGGGTTCGAAACCCAGCTGCGGTGGCTGCATTTCTGATGAAGGCGGAAATGTTGTAGGCCCGTGTGCTCAGATTTTGGCGCACGTTAAAGAACCACAGGTGGTCGAAAATTTCCGGAGCCCTCCACTATGGCGTCTCTCATAATCATATGGTGGTTTTGAGCGTTAAACCCCACATATCAATTAATCAAAACGCAGGCCGTACTGTAATCGCAGTAATAACAGATAACGATTCTATAAACAGAAAAGTGATGTCCTTGTTTTCTGAAACACGGACAGTTGATATTGTGTACCCTCACTTAGTGGACAAAGCAAGACCCTTTTAGATGCGGAAGCATCTTATACTCGCGCCTTGTAGTGCGCCGTCCGCGCCGTCCGCACCGCTTCTCGAACATTCGACAGCTAACGCGCGCGCATGCGCCGTCGCGCCGTCGCCCACCATCTGTGCCGCGCGCGCTTCTCCTTCGAGAACATTCGACAGCTGACAGCGCATGCGCCGTCGCGCCGTCGCCATCTGTGCCGCGCACGCGCTTCTCCTTCGAGAACATTCGACAGCTGACGGCGCATGCGCCGTCGCGGTGTATATATACTCAAGGTCGGCGCTCGCTCGCTCAGTTGCCGCTCGTTCGTTGGTTTGCACGGCGCGTCGACGTCCAAGGTCGCGGTGAAATGAATTCCAACGAATCCACAAACACAATGATTGACGTCCCTTCGACCAGCGCCGGCCTTTCGCATACGTGTGTACGTGTTCACTCATTTAACACCCCCTCCTACAACCACGTTAACCAATTTAGCCATCGACCCAAGTAAGTCGCAATTTACCACCCCATTTCACAACCACGTTAACCAATTTAGCCATCGACCCAAGTAAGTCGCAATTTAACACCCCGTTAACCAATTATATGCTCCGCATCCTCCTCAGTGTTTTCCCGAGGGAAGCTGCGGGCAATTTTTTTATGTAGTAGACCCCGTCCACCTTCTTATGTGCATCAGAAACAACTGGTTGAACCAAAAGAATCCAGGAACGTGTATATTTTACCCTGAAACTTTCAGCACATCATCGTTTCTACGGGTTAACAGAGCATCTTTCAAAGCTATTCGAGACTTGCACGCTCCAGAGCAACACAGCGTCACAAAGTTTGGTTATGGATTGAGCGACAAGGCCTTGCACCCATCCGTCATTGAGCACAGGATGTGAAGCTTGTTTCAAAGGTTTTCAGTTCATTTGTGGTAGAGGCTCTAAAATTGCGCGGAGCCGAGCTCAATTTGAACTACGCCGAAGGCACAGCGCACTTCATTGACCTAATTTTGAAGTAGTGGCATGTGCTCAACGTGAAAAGCTCCTCCAAGGGCCGTCACCTAAGAGATCCTCTCCAGGACCCAGTCAGAAGTTTGACTGGCAAACAGATAGAATTTCCTAATAATTTCCTGGATTGGTTGGACACATGACGAGACATCAAGATGGATACAGGTGCACTATCCATGGAAACGCGCTCAGCATTGTGGCTGACTTGTTACGCGCTTGTAGAGCTCTGTCGTTACTGTCTGGATGAATTGAATTTCGACTACGTGTTGCTGGGCGAAAATCAAACAGACAGCCTTGAGGAAAGGTTTGGACACCAGTACGGGTGGCTGTCAGGCACGAAGTATCACATCTCAATACAGCAAGTGTTCTAGTCGCAAAAAAAACTGAGGCTACAGGAAAGTTTGGTATTTCCAGATATGCAAGAATTACAGAAGCCATTAGTTGAGGCAATTGACGGGGCTCAGTTGACAGAAGAGTACAGTATAAAGATATCAGACCGTGATAAAACAAATAGGAGGTCAATTTTGCCAGTAATCATGTACATCGCTGGCTTTTTGCGCCCATGCTGCGTAAAGAAAGCTGCCTAGTGAGTATTGTGCCAAAAATACTACAACTAGGTACCAGGAAATTCAACTTGAGAGCAATCAGTTAATTGAAAACCTTTCGAGAAGCGCTCTGAAGTTTCTCAAGCCGGCTGTCGTTAGTGCAGCCTTGTATGCCCATATTGTACTTGAACAGCTTACAAAAAGAAGAGAATGCAACGCGTTGTCACGCAACGCCAAATCGAAGGGGGCTTCTTGTGGCTGTCACAACACACTTTTGTAAAAATGAAGATTTCGATGTCTGTTTTAATGGCCATCACCCAGAAATTGTGTTAAATAACATACTTGTTGCAGCAGCGAACACTCTCCTCAATGACTATGTGTCTGTGAAGACAGTTGTTCTGAAGAGCACAAAAGCGCAGGCACAACCGACAAAAGTGCAGAAATTCAGAAAAAGAGTATTACCAGTCTCGGCGCATCTTCTGGAACAGTGCATCTTGTGTGTGTGCGTGTGTGTGTCGTGTATTTCTCTGAATAAAGCATAAAAATAAATAAAATTTATTTCATTTATTTTATCAACTGAATGCGCCATCAAACTTTTTTTCTCTGATCCATCGGTCGCACGTTCTATAGCGTATAATCTTTTTAAGTGGAATAATAAATGGCTTACAGACCAATCGTCAAAAACGCCAAAGCGTAATGCATTCCTAAAATTAATGTTCATCGCGACGCTAAAGGCGAAATGAAGTTGTCGCACACGCAGAAAAGGTGCCGCGAACGCTTCATCTTCTCACGGGAGACGCTGCATAGTGGCAATGCCTTCAGCTTCTCGTGCTCTCGCTCGCTCGGTCAAGACGGGTGACGTCACGGCGGCAGTGAGTGGGCCTGCATTTTTTTTCTAGATGGCGTTGACTCAGGCCACTATCACATGCGCAAAAAACACGTAGACGTATACCACTCAGTTGTGTATTGAATAACTAGATCACATGTTTTCTTGAAGCAGTAATTGATGATTGATATGTGGGGTTCAACATCCCAATACCACCATATCATTATGAGAGACGCCGTAGTGGAGGGCTCTGAGACATGGCGCTTTCGAGTGCCAAGCTCCCCTTCCTTTTTGACAACAGCAGGTGCGTGCCTTGATTCTTGCGATGAGAACTATTCCCAATGTGCCTGATTTGATTATTGGATTTAGGTTCATCTGATGAGGATTTACATACATGAGTTCAGACTCAGATGAGCATGAATCACCGATACCTCGAAAGCGTGCACGGCGAGACGGATTGGATCAAAGGTGATATTCTGCAGTGCGCTAGAGCAAAACAATTCTTTTTTACGGGAAAAGTACTCTGCTGCGCTTACTTCAATCTGTGAGCTATGTTTAACAAAATGCATCATTTATTTTATAAAAATACAAACGTGTTTTTAAAGGACATTGCCGAAAATAAAGGACATTGCCGAAGCTGTGGTAGTTTCCCATAAACAATTTCGTAGGGCGTTTCCCCGGTAGACGTCTCTAGTGCCGTGTTAATCGCAAAAGCGGCTGACGGAAGGTGGACGTCCCAGTCGGCCTCTTCTTTTGTCCCTGCCTTCGTATATGAAGCGAGTCGTGCCTGGATTCTCTGGTTGGTTTTCTCAGTAAGGCCGTTTGCTTGAGGATGAAACGTGGATGCGAAGTGGGGCCGCACGCCTGCCATGCAAAGGTACTTTTTCAGTTTCCCGCTACGAAACGTTGTAGCTCGATCAGATATCAACTTTTTTGGTAAGCAATGTCTCCATTCAAATTGGTGCTTGACGAAGTCGATTAGGTAAGTGGATGCAAGAGATGGCACGGCCTCCACTTCCACGTATTTTGACAGGTAGTCTACTGCTACAATGACGTAACGATTTCCCGCGGTGGTGGTGGGTAGAGGTTCCGTGTAATCAATGCCAATCTTGTGGAAAATTAATTCGGGTATCTGGATTGGTGTTAGTAATCCAGGTTGACACCCAGGCAGTCGCTTAAACTGCTGGCAAGTTTTGCAACTGGCGACATACGAACGAACGTTGCTTTGCATCTTCGGCCACCAAAAACGTTCTTGTAGTTTCCGGAGTGTGGCTCGTTGGCCGGTGTGTCCGCCTTCTGGGGAGTCGTCAATGGCTCGTAATATTTCTGACCTGTGGGATTTCGGGATCACCAGGAGGTAAAGTTCTTCGGATTGGTCCGCTCGCTAGTGACGCCGGTACAATGCGGCATTGCGCATCACAAAAGTACTGTTAATTTCATTCTCAGTAATATATGCAATAATGGATGCCAAATCTTTATCCTTCTGTTGGGCTCGGGATATATCCATCTGGGCGAAAAAAAAATGTGGGTTTGTCTGGTTTGTTGCGTGCAGTCAAAAGGGTTCCGTGAGAGTGCATCGGCGACGTTGTTTAGCCCCGCGGCGTGGTGGCGCACTTCAAAATCGTATTCTTGCGGCGTGATTAGCCACCGGGCAAATTTGTGCTTAAGTTGCTGCTTGGAGAACATCCATGCTATAGCAGCATTATCAGTCACAATAGTGAATTTACGCCCGAAAAGATAATGTCGAAACTTATCATCGACGCTCCATACCACTGCAAGACATTCAATCTCGTTGGAGTGATAGTGGCGCTCGGTGTCTGAAAGTTTTCGGCTGGCATAAGCGACCACGTGTTCCACGCCATCTGGATCACGCTGC
Organism: Rhipicephalus annulatus; assembly: GCA_013436015.1. Lineage (NCBI taxonomy): Eukaryota > Metazoa > Arthropoda > Arachnida > Ixodida > Ixodidae > Rhipicephalus > Rhipicephalus annulatus. The sequence goes on from WOVY01001337.1 coordinate 48,011, forward strand.
ACTAACACAGCTCCTAGGCCGACTTGGCTGGCATCAGTGTGCACTTCGGTGAACCAGCCTTCATAGAAGTGACTTAGTATGGGGCAACAAGTGAGCTTTTGTTTTATAGCTCGAAAAGCATTTTCTTGTGAGACGCCCCATTCAAACCGCGTGTCTTTTTCAAGAATACCGCTTAAGGGAGCTGCGCTCAAAGCGAAGTGGGTAATAAACCTTCGCAAATACGACGCCATACCCAGAAATAACTGAACCTGCTTCAAGCAGGTTGGTGTAGGATACTGCAACACTGCAGCTATTCGCTGCGGGAGTGACTGAATGCCGACAGGAGATATATTTTGTCCCAAGTACGAAATCTTGGACACCTCAAACTGGCATTTCTCTTTGTTCAAACGAAACCCTGCTGCATAGAGTCTGTGTAGCACTTCGTCCAAATTGTGAAGGTGTTCATCCTCCACCCTGCCAACGACCAGGATGTCGTCTAAGTACACGACACAGGCTTGGTTTTTCAATGGTCCGAGCACTGAATTCATCGCACGCTGAAAAGTGCTAGGAGCTGTTTTTAGTCCAAACGGCATGCGGTTGAATTCATACAACCCGAAAGGTGTGCGAAAGGCCGTTTTACATCGATCTTCCTCCGCGACGTTAATCTGCCAGTACCCTGCGCATAAATCAAGCGACAAAAAGAACTTGCAGTGACGTACTGTATCAACAGCGTCATCAGTGCGGGGTAAAGGGTAGGAGTCAGGCATTGTACTTATTGAGCTGCCTGTAGTACACGCAGAAGCGTAGTGAACCGTTTTTCTTACGAACTAGGACGACTGACGCTGCCCACGGACTCGATGACGGCCTAATAATGCCGGCGGCAAGCATTTCATCTACTTCTTCTGCGATCACTGCCCGTTCTCGTTCAGCGTATCGTCGCAGTGATACGCATATTGGCGGATGATCTCCCGTTGGTATGCGATGGAGCAGCAAATTTGTGCCTGGCAGTTCTGCTGTATTGCTAGCGAATACTGGCTAATGGAGAGCCAATATAGAAGATAAGGTAGGCGGAGTGGACGGCTCACCTGTCGGTGGTGGCAGGGTTGTGGCGGTAGTCCCAGCTGTCGAAGACCGGAGCTCGACGTGGCCGTGATGTATGGTGAGCTCAATGTCATCAGATAGCAAGAAGTCAGCACCAAGGATCATGTCGGCAGGGAGGTCTTCAAAGACAGGAATGGCTGGCAATAAAATGTCGAGCATTCGGACTGGCATGGCACTTCCTCCAAATCCGCAGACGGGAGGTTGCGTCCACGGTCGGATAGTGTCCGGAGCATGACGTCGGTGTAGCGCCGTTCGTTCCGCACCGGTATCTACCAGAGCAGATAGGTCACCTATTCCCTCAACATGAATAGACATCCGAGGAGTTTGACAACCTTGGTAGTGGATTCGGGTCTGGAAAGGTTGATGACACTCCTTGGCGTTGTGGCCAATGCGACCGCATCCGTGCTTGAAGCATCCGTGTCGTGTGGAGGCGTTAGTCGAACGGACAGTCGGTAATGTGTCCATGCTAAGCCGACGACGAGAGTTTTGCTGAAGTTCGGCTGCCTTTTGAGCGAAAACTTGGGGTGACGCTTCAGGTGACTGGCAAGATAAGATGGCAGCATGGGTAGGGTCAGCCAAGCCATCAACGACATAGTGGCGGGCAGCCGGAGAGATCCATGTAATGCCACAATTGTCGAGAAGCCCGAGCTTATCGTAGACGTATTTACGGGCGTCTTCCGATGGAGCCTGCCAACGCGATCGCATGCGCATGAAATGGTCGTCGTATGCGGATGGAAGTGGTGGGAAGGTCGTCACAAAGACTGTAGTCTAGTCACTCCAGGAGTTGTACTTGCAGCCATCGTATTGATGCCACGCTTTGGCGGACTCGCGCAGTTGGCTTACGGCTAGCGATAGCGTCACGTCGTCAGTCCATGCATGTCGACGGGCCAACGAATGGATTTCATCCAGCCAGACAGTTGGGTCTTGATCAACGCTAGTAAAGTCAGAAATTTCTGCCATAGACGGAGGAGGCAACGTGGTGCGTGCACAGGCTGCTGAGAAGGCGACGGTGGCGTCTGCAAGACGCTGGCTCAAAGTAGCGATGGTCTGCAGAACCGTGCTGAGTTCGCTGGCGGCTACAGGCGAGGAATTACGTCTGTCTTCTGGCGACGGTACCGACGTAGCTCCAGGGATGGTACCTGAGACGAAGTCCAAGGGAGCGTGTACGGCGTCCCTGGGCAAGGAGGCGGTTTGCGAAGCCAAGTCAGTGGAGTCACGTGGTTTGGCAAGGAAGCCTGCAGGCAGCGCGCTGGCTTCGGTACCCGCGGTGGCCTGGTCGGATGCCATGGCCACGGTAGCAGGAGCTGCGGGCAGCTGGAGAGTGCGTCCGCTCCATAGGACGGTTTCTTCACGCGGGTCGTCGCACACAGGTTCATTGAACGGCTACGCCATTGTAGTAAGCGAGACAGACACAACACCCATTCGTCGGGCAAGCTGTTCTAATCTGCCTCTTCTTCCTCGCTTTCTAGCCCATGGCCCACAGCTGCCACGCCGCTCTCCGTTACAATGTATATATATATATATATATATATATATATATATATATATATATATATATATATATATATATATATATACATCTGCTCCGATGGCAACGATGCATTCATACCTCGAAAATCCCTGTAATCGCCTTCCCAGTACACACTTCCGCTGTCATTATTGCTTATTGATAGTTCTTAAGTATGCTAGCGAGCCTGGTTGGCTGTATACGTTTTCCCAGGGAAAGGAAAAGGACAGATCAGATTGAATAGAGTGAAATATTTCGTTGACTTTTTCAAGTTGGTACATACGTTAGCTTCTCGGCACGCGTTCAGTGCGCTTTTTAAATGCGAATGAATTTCTTTGTGAACTGAAGGCCCATCTATCTATCTATCTATCTATCTATCTATCTATCTATCTATCTATCTATCTATCTATCTATCGGCCTACCTCTGGGTGCTCTTGAGATCGCCCCATCAACTCGGGATATTCCAAAAATAGTTTAGGAAGGTAAGATGGTTTGACGAATATCGACTCGCTGGTCACGGCATGAATAATGTGTCGATCCCGTCGTGTACGTCATCAAACCCTCTCTGCCACGCACTTGTGGCACATATCCGTATACCACAGGAGGATATATGCCACAAGTATGCAGGTGTGTGCCACTGGGGATGGACTTCGATCTAAAAAAAGCAAAGACAAAAACTGATATGCAAGAAGCCAAATAATGAACTGGCGGTGAGAGGGAAAATAAAAGAATTCAGAGCTTTGCTTCAGAATTGATTCGAGGCACTAAAAGAGATAACCCACGTTAGCGTTGAAACAATGAACCATCATCTTACTGGTGTCATTAAAGAGTGTGCAATGGAAGTGGGAGGTTCAGTCACTAGACGGGAAACTAGCAAACTATCTCACGAAACAAAAAATCTTATTAAGAGACGACAGACTATTAAAGCCCCGAATGCAACCGAAAAATAGAGCTAGTGGAGCTTTCGAAGTTAATCAATAGGCGTAAAGTAACTGATATCAGGAGGTATAACATGGGAAGAATTCAGCAGGCATTTAAAAGCCGCAGAAGCCTAAAAGCTGTGAAGGCAGGCCTGTGCATAGACAAAAAATCGGATGTATGCTGTTCTCACTCGGGGTTCTGAGTCGAATCTCACCGCTGATCACCAGTTGTTGTGATCCCAGGGTGCTGTGTCGCATCCCACCGCTGACGACCAGTTGTTGTGACTCGGGGTTCTGAGTCGAATCCCACCGTTGCCACCAGTTGTGGTGACTCGGCGCTGTTGTTCAGTAGTCGCTTCGAATCCCACCGCTGATCACCAGTTTTTGGGAATCCCACCGCTGTTCACCTGTTGTTGCGGGTCGGAAGGAAGGTCGCTGTGGGATACAAAAACAAACCCCGGTCTCTTGTGGTAGCGTGGTGTAGCTTCTGGTTGAGGAAACGAACGCTTACGAAATGGGGATACGAAAAACAAACAGGTTTATGGCACTATTTACAAATATTTACAGCATGAGGTTAAGAGTTCGCAAACCACGAACGTGGTGGTTGAACCGCTGCACAGTTCAGAGCCTTCACAAACTCCGAACGTGGTGGTTGAACCTTTACTTGGTTCAGAGCGACGTCCTGCACTCTGCGGTGCCGTTATAAGCCCTGTCGGGCTCCTCCTTCTTTAGTGGAACACCAATCACTCACACACACAACAGGTGAGGGGTACGAGCATGCACGGCGCACGTGAACATCCAATTTTGAGTCAAGATCACTGCACTGAAAGGTGGCGCCAGAGGGGCTCTTGCTCGTCGTGTGTGTCGCTGGTCGAGGGGTCCCAAGCTTCAGACAGCAGACATCAAACGGTCCGCCAATATGTCCGCTTAATTAGCAGGGCACTTTGTGGCGGCGGTCGCCGTTTCTTCAAAGGAAGACGCTGTCTTTTTTTGTCCTCTCTGGAACAGCTTACAGCTTCGTGGCGACACGATGTCTCATCCGCCGGCTAGCAGGGACAATACCTGGCGGGCATAGGCAGTCGACCAGTCGGCTACCTCTTTGAAGATTAAAAGAGCGCCGCTCCCCCGTCATCTCTGGACGCTGGTTCCGAGAAAACTGGGTTCTAGGCGTGGGAACGCTGCCCGGCCACGCTTCTCAGCGACAGCATGGCGCCTACTGATGGCGGTCATAACAATGCATTGAGAAACAAGGAAGGCAATGTCATAACCAATTTGGATAGGATAGTCGAGTTGGCGGACGAGTTCTACAGAGATAAACAGAAGTCAAAAAGGTCAGGATGGTATTGTGAAAAACTATAATAGTCCAAGAGAATTCGACACCCTACCAGTCATGACAGTGTAAAGAAGGAAAGCCCTAGAATAAATGCAAAGAGGCAAAGCCGCCGGTGAGGATAAAATAACAACAGACCTCCTGAAAGATGGCGGAGAAATTGTGTTACAAAAATAAGCCACCTTATATACAAAGTGTCTCTTGACGGGAAGGATACCAGAATCTTGGAAGAACGCCAACATCATCTTAATTCATAAGAAAAGAGACGTCAAGAACTTGAAAAAAAACAGGCCAATCAGCTTACTCTCCATCCTCTACAATTTATTAACAAAAAATAGCTCATAGAATTAAGACGATATTCGAGTTAAATCAGCCAATCAAGCAAGCAGGATTTCGTACCGGCTACTCCACCAATGACCATATTCATGCTATCAATTATGTAATAGAGAAATGCGCTGATTACAACCAGCCCCTATACATAGCTTTCATATATAGATTACTAGAAGGCGTTTGACTCAATCGAGACATCAGCAGTAATGTGGGCACTATGGAATCAGGGCATCGAAGAACTCTACATAAACATACTGGAAGAAATCTACAGAGGATCCACAGCCACTATAGTTCTCCATAAAAAGAGCGAAAGAATCCCAAATAAGAAGGCGTAAGGCAGGGAGGGAGACATGATCTCTCCAATGCTAGTCACCGTGTGTTTACAAGAGGTATTCAGGACCCTAGACGGGGAAGAGTTAGGAAAAAGAGTTAATGGAGAGTACCTTAGTAACCTACAATTCGCTGATGACACTGCCTTGATGAGTAACTGATGGGACGAATTGCAGTTGATGATTACTGAACTAAACACGGAAAGCAGTAAAATAGGTCTGAAAATTAATATGCACAAAACTAAAGTAATGTACAACACTCTCGGCAGAAAACAGCACTTTGTGGTACGTGGAGAGACGTGCGAAGGTGTAAAGGAATATGTCTACTTAGGACAGGTAATAACCACGGAGCCGAACCACGAGATTGAAGTAACTAGAAGAATAAAAATAGAGTGGAGCAAATTCGGCAAGCACTGCCAAATCATGACTGGTAGATTGCTACTATCGCTCAGGAGGAAGGTGTAAAACAGCTTCATCTTGCCAGTACTTACCTACGGATTGGAAACCTGAAGCCTCACAAAGAGGGTTCAGCTTAAATTGATGACGATGCAGCGAGTGATGGAAAGGAAAATGATAGGTGAAACCTGGAGAGGCAAAAAGAGAGCAGAGTGGGTCAGAGAACAATTCGGGGTAAAGGCTATCATAGTTGAAATCAAGAAGAGGAAATAGACATGGGCTGGACAAACAGCACGTCGGCAGGATAACCGGTGGTCATTAAGGATTCCCAGAGATTCCCACAGAAGGCAAACGCACATAGTAGAGACAGAAAGTTAGGTGGGCCGATAAGATTAGAAAGTTTGCGGGTATAACGTGCCAACGGAAAGCACAAGACCGGATTGATCCGCGGATCATGGGCGAGGCCTTTGCCGTGCAGTGGGCGTGGTCAGGCTGAAGATGACGATGATGATGATGATTACTCACATGAATAGTGCCGCGCTCAGGGACACGCTTACCATGCATAGCCCGTGGGGAATGTGTCTAGCTCAAAACAGCCGTTAATGAACGAAAGCAGACCCCACGAAGCGGGTTTTTTTATCTGCATGGGAGTGTCTCAGAGACGAATGCCTTTGAACGCGAAGATTGTGCATAATTGAAAACAAAACAAATTTGTTGTTTAAAGTTCTGTAAGCAGCGGATATACAAAAGTAGGAGCAAACAGCTTGCGAAAATCCCTCCAAGCATAAATAATTAGTATGTCTATAGTCGTTCCACATAGCTCGGTTTTGATCCTTTCAGGGTCGATTCTTTTTGCGAAATTCAGTCCGAGAGCGTGTCATATCTATATTGTTCAAATAAATTGCTCAGACAATTCTGTAGAAGAAAAACACTGTCTAACATTGTTTTGCGTGACGGCAAAGTGAGGGAGGAGGAGGAATAAACTTTATTATAAGAGACCAGCAGGTTTAGGTGACCGGGAATAAGCCTCCCATGAGGGGACGTCAAGGGCTTGCCTCGACGCCGCCTCACAGGCGTGCTGGGTCGCCCAGGTTTGGTCGTAAAGAGCGGGGCTCCGCAGAGCTTCAGGGAGCTTCGACGAAAGGGTCATGGGGTTAGTGTGTCTGTACCGTGCCGGGCACTCCCACAGCATGTGCGGGAGCGTAGCCGGGTGGGTGCCGCAGCACCGGCAGTGGGAGGTTGTGTACACGTCCGGGAATATGAGGTGAACGTGGGTAGGTGAGAGATACGTGTTTTTTTAAGTATACGCGAAGCGGTGGCCTGTGCCCTGTTGAGCTTGGGGTGAGGTGGGGGAAAGGTTCGGCGTCTGAGATAAAAGTTCTTAACCAGATCATTGTAGTTGGTCAGGTTGTCCCTGGTGTCCATCTCGTCTCTAGTAGCTCCAATGCGGTTGACGTGGCCTGGCGCAAAAGAGTGGGCGACCTCGTTGAGGTTGAAGAGGCGTGGGTGGATTGGGTCCGCGTGAGCGGGGATCCATGTCAGGGTGATCATGTTTTCTTTGGAGTGTGGTGCCTGGCAGAGGATGTGAAGCGTTTGAGGACAAATACGGCCTTTGCTGTAATTAGTGATGGCTGGGCGAGAGTCGCATACGATAGTGTCACAGGTGGGATTTAGAGTGGCCAGGACGATGGTCACCTCTTCAGTCATCTCGGCAGAGGAAGTATTGACGCTGGTTGCATGGCGTAGAACTCCAGTGCGTGTGACGACAGCTAAGAAACGTGGGCCTTGAGGGTACTGAGCTGCGTCAACAAATGTGGCGCCAGCAAAGCGAGGGATATTTTTTTGTTATTACATAGAGGTGGTTTATTCTTTGGCAATGTCCTTTAAAAGCACGTTTGTATTTTTATAAAATAAATTATGCATTTTGTTAAACATAGCTCACAGATTGAAGTAAGCGCAGCAGAGTACTTTTCCCGTAAAAAAGAAATGTATTGCTCTAGCGCACTGCAGAATATCACCTTTGATCCAATCCGTCTCGCTGTGCACGCTTTCGAGGTATCGGTGATTCATGCTCTTCTGAGTCTGAACTCGTGTATGTAAATCCTCATCAGATGAACCTAAATCCAATCATCAAATCTGGCACATTGGGAATAGTTCTCATCGAAAGAATCACGGCACGCACCTGCTGTTGTCAAAAAGGAAGGGCAGCTTGGCACTCGAAAGCGCCATGTCCCAGAGCCCTCCACTACGGCGTCTCTCATAATGATATGGTGGTTTTGGGATGTTAAACCCCACATATCAATCATCACTTACTGCTTCAAGAAAACATGTGTACTAGTTATTCACTACACAACTGAGTGTGGTATACGTGTACGTGTTTTTTGCGCATGTGATAGTGGCCTGAGTCAACGCCATCTAGAAAAAAAATGCAGGCCCATTCACTGCCGCCGTGACGTCACCCGTCTTGACCGAGCGAGCGAGAGCGCGAGAGGCTGAAGGCATTGCCACTATGCAGCGTCTCCCGTGAGAAGATGAAGCGTTCGCGGCACCTTTTCTGCGTGTGCGACAACTTCATTTCGCCTTTAGCGTCGCGATTGGCATTAATTTTAGGAATGCATTACGCCTTGGCGTTTTTGACGATTTGCCTGTAAGCCATTTATTATTCCACTTAAAAAAATTATACGCTATAGAACGTGCGACCGATGGATCAGAGAAAAAAGTTTGATGGCGCATTCAGTTGATGAAATAAATGAAATAAACTTTATTTATTTTTATGCTTTATTCAGAGACATACACGACACACACACGCACACACACAAGATGCTCTGTTCCAGAAGATGCGCCGAGACTGGTAATACTCTTTTTCTGAATTTCTGCACTTTTGTCGGTTGTGCCTGCGCTTTTGTGGTCTTCAGAACATCTGTCTTCACAGACACATAGTCATTGAGGAGAGTGTTCGCTGCTGCCACAAGTATGTTATTTAACACAATTTCTGGGTGATGGCCATTAAAACAGACATCGAAATCTTCAATTTCACAAAAGTGTGTTGTGACAGCTACAAGAAGCCCCCTTTGATTTGGCGTTGCTTGAAAACGCGTTGCATTCTCTTTTTTTTGTAAGCTGTTCAAGTACAATATGGGCATACAAGACTGCACTAACGACAGCTGGCTTGAGAATCTTCAGAGTGCTTCTCGAAAGGTTTTCAATTAACTGATTGCTCTCAAGTTGAATTTCCTGGTACTGAGTTGTAGTATTTTGGCACAATACTCACTAGGCAGCTTTCTTAACGCAGCATGGGCGCAAAAAGCCAGCGATGTACATGATTACTGGCAAAATTGACCTCTTATTTGTTGTATCACGGTCTGATATCTTTATACTGTACTCCTCCATCAACTGAGCCCCGTCAAGTGGCTCAACTAATGGCTTTTGTAATTCTTGCATATCTGGAAATACCAAGCTTTCCTGTAGCCTCAGTTTTTTTTGTGACTTGAGCCCTTGCTGTATTGAGATGTGATACTTCGTGCCTGACAGCCACCCGTACTGGTGTCCAAACCTATCCTCAAGGCTGTCTGTTTGATTTTCGCCCAGCAACACGTAGTCGGAAATTAATTCTTCCAGACAGTAACGGCACAGCTCTACAAGCGCGTAACAAGTCAGCCACAATGCTGAGTGCGTTTCCATGGATAGTGCACATGTATCCATCTTGATGTCTTGTCATGTGTCCAACCAATTTAGGAAATTATTAGGAAATTCTATCTGCTTGCCAGTCAAACTTCTGACTGAGTCCTGGAAAGGATCTCTTAGGTGACGGCCCTTGGAGGAGCTTTTTACGTTGACCACATGCCACTACTTCAAAATTAGGTCAATGAAGTGCGCTGTTCCTTCGGCGTAGTTCAAATTGAGCTCGGCTCCGCGCAATTTTAGAGCCTCTACACCAAATGAACTGAAAACTTTTGAAACAAGCTTCACATTCTGCGCTCAATGATGGATGGGTGCAAGGCCTTGTAGCTAGATCCATAACCAAACTTTGTGACGCTGTGTTGCTCTGGAGCGTGCAAGTCTCGAATAGCTTTGAAAGATGCTCCGTTAACCCGTAGTAACGATGATGTGCTGAAAGTTTCAGGGTAAAAGATACACGTTCCTGGATTCTTTTGGTTCAACCAGTTGTTTCTGATGCACATAAGGTGGACGGGGTCTACTACATAAAAAAAAGTCTTGCTTTGTCCACTGAGTGAGGGTACACAATATCAACTGTCCGTGTTTCAGAAAACAAGGACATCACTTTTCTGTTTATGGAATCGTTATCTGTTATTACTGCGAATACAGTACGGCCTGCATTTTGATTAATTGATATGTGGGGTGTAACGTCCGAAAACCACCATATAATTATGAGAGACGCCGTAGTAGAGGGCTCCGGAAATTTTCGACCACTTGGGGTTCTTTAACGTGCGCCAAAATCTGAGCACACGGGCCTACAACATTTCCGCCTCCATCGGAACTGCAGCCACCGCAGCTGGGTTTCGAACCCGCAACCTGCGGGTCAGCAGCCGAGTACCTCAGCCAATAGACCACCGTGGCAGGGCAGGCCTGTATTTTCAAGCTCTAAAATTGTTTTTGTCAGGGCGGCATGCAGTTGAACTGCTTCAATGTTGGCTACTGGCAGATTGGGAGCAACATCCTTGTGCGCTGATAGCAACGACTGAATCACAAAAACATGCGCAGTTTTGGCCGCTTCGGAGGAACTAGAAGCTGCCCCGGTCACTGAGCAACCTTTGTATTCAAAGTATGGCTGAATATGAATCTCGTCCATCATTATAACGACAATTTTTTATGTGGTTTGGGAACGCTTGACCACTTCTTCATATAACGCAAAAACCAGTCATCGTTCTGCTCATTAGCAGGGTTCACGTTATATTGCGAGCAAATTTGCATGAGCGTAGATGGATGTGGCAGTGTTATTTGCCAGCACCGTGAATAAATTGATAGGCGTGTGGGGCGACAGTGTGTAGTATACTGGAGAATATTAAAAGTTCTGCAGAGTATCGCAATGAGTGGTCCTTTCTGTGCAGTAGGTCAAACTGCTCTTTTATGAAATCAAGTGCTTCAGTTTTCTCTTGCGGTAAAAGATTACCCGCCTTGAGGTCATCGAGCAAAGAGAAAAGCAAGCTGAAGGTTGCCTTCACTTTTTCCTCCTTGTCGCAAACGTCTGGAGCCTTGAAACTGCTCATACGGTCTAGTATGGTGTGAAGGCTGCGCAGATCGTCCAGCGTAGCAGGAATGAGGAGGTCCTTGGCAGGGACTTTCACTTTCTTACAGAAGGCCGTAATTTCCATGTTCTTAATAACAATGACAGACCTTTTGACAACTGGTGGATCTTCGCCACTTATGTGAAGAAACAGCACAGCATTCTTTGCTTTTACTGTGGCCCAGTAGGTGGAGAGACCGAGACCCGCAGGCGCGATACGAGGTCCTCATACGACGACAGCTTATTGCGGGGCTCTTCTTCGTCATGCAAAGCTATCGATTGTCGAATGGCTTCTTCTAGATGGAATGCTTCTAGGCGTTTTTTTCTTAAGGTCTTGATCTCTCGCACTGGTGAATAGTTGCTCAAATAACTTAAGGCATTGGGAAATATTGTCGGTACTGCGTCCGGAGTAAGCCGAGTAGCACCCATGGGAGCTTCTGTTATCCTGCCGGTTCTTGGATCCGTGTATTTTGTTGTCGTCCTAAGGCACTGCGGCTTGAAATGTAGCTCGCACACCTGAAAATCATGTAAGAAAGCTCTTTATCGCAGGCTTTTTGCTCCGCATGCCCTCTATTTACTACGTCATAAAACAAGGAAGGCATTGAGGTGTCTACTGGCATCTAAATTTAGCTGTCTTGCAGTAGCACATATTTCAAGGAAACAAACTAGGTAAACGTTCCGGCAAAAATGGCGCATAGCACCGCGAGCAGGTGTCAACTAGCGGTAAGAAACACTATGTACAAATCAGATGCACGACTCGACACACTAGCACACCTTACCGTTTCTCAATCAAGTAATCACAGGCGTTACTAGAAGCTCGCCATGGTGGCTAGCAAAATAATATTGACACTGAAGGGAAAACACTTATTTTGAGGATGTACTGCTACGTGCGTTTACTGCTTTATTTCTATGAGTGCGAGGTGCGAGCGGCGTAACGTTGAACGCATTTCTCGCACCGCCTATGAATTCGATTGAGTGGAGCGGGAAGGTGCGTCTGCTTTACGCCGTCTTTTTGCAGCCACGCTGACTGCGTCGCGGCAAGACTTGCTCGTATAAAACGCGAAATCCATGCTGTTTTATACACTGTCTCGGGACGCTACATCATCGCGGTGGTGAGCGTCAGCGACGCTCAGTTGAAAATTCTCTAATGCCAAGGCTTACCCTAAGTCTGCTCTGAAGTGCACACAAGATCGTTACTTTTGGGCAAGAACGTGACATGTATGGGGTGGTGCCCTTAGGAATGACTCAGAAGCATGCATCATGAATGTGCGCATACCTTCGGATCACGGAGAGAAAGGATGTCGTCTCGAAGAACGGCACGTTCCCATTTCGCCCTTCGGTCATCCTTTGGAAAGGAGATGACGCGAACCTTCGGTCCGTTGCCATAGTTGGCGCGACAGTTGGGCACGCAGCACCGCCCCATCATGCTGGTTTGCAGCCGTACACTACGTGAATATCTCGTGCACAAAGTGCAACACACATCCATGCCGCAGTTCACCGACACAGACACGGTCTTGTTCACTCGCCAACAGCACCACCAGCAGAACGCGAAAGGGTTCGTGAGGCTTACTAATGCAGCTGTTCCAATGGGATGAGCAGGCGCAGGCACGTCTGTGCAGTCAAACACGACGGTCAAGAATGATTGACGTCACAGCCCACAGCTGGAAGAGTGAGTGGGTCTGATTTTTTTTTCTAGGTGGCGTTGCCTGAGTCTAAGGAGGAAGGAAAGATAGGAGAGGGCATGCCCAGCCACCGTGCTACGTGAAAATTGTGGACCAAATGACGTCATGACAGCCATATTCACTGAGCACAATGGTGGCATTTGTATGGTTACGTGTTGTGCAGTGCAGCTGGTCTAGCAGTGAGCGGCCGCGGCTGGCGGTGGCATGTGTGCCTCCGCAGGTCTCGTGCTGCACCGTGGCGGACAATATCCGTGCTCTGAATCACGTTATTGATTACGTCGTGTTCTCTTGACAGTTACTGTACTCTTAGCAATGCTTACAGAACCTTTCGTCCACCACGGGGCCTGAACAGTGCGTAGAACGAGCGCATATATCCATGTGTCGTGCTGTGGGTGACACGGATGAAGCATTTGAAGTGTTCAGCGAAATTACGTTGGGCACCATGAAGAAGCGGAAGGACGACGAACGCCTTGCAGGTTTCGGATCATCATGACAGGCGCGCTGGTTTCGGATCATCATGACAGGCGCGCTGCGCAGCTCACGTGCTTTCCAAGCCGGAAAGAGAGTCGCGCCTTCTGCTTTAGATTCGGATGTAAACAAGAGAGGAAAATATGCCCAGTCAATAGGGCCGACTTCCGGCTTCACCACAGCTTCACAATCAATCAATCAATCAATCAATGAAGCTTTATTTTCATAAATAGATATATGCAATTACAGGAATTATTTGGACCGATAGCCTAAAGTGGCTAGTGGACGGTCCAATACAATGTGCAACATAAAAAAGTGTACAGGTCAGCTCTGAGGTAACAACATAAAAAAACAATCATGTGATACAGATAACACAGTAATACATTTTTTCTTGCAGATATGCATACTTATTAGCTTGCAGCTAGTTTCTATACATAGGCACTTATTAAAAAAATACAATGAAAATCGAATCACACACACATGCTTACATGTCTTGACTCCACAGAAAAAATGATTTACATGCCATGCTGAAATTACGTGCCGTTTTAATCTCTAGGGGGACCGTGTTCCATATTTTTGTTCCACTAAACTGTATCAGTCTTTCTCCGTAAACATTAAAACATTTGGGCAGATTGAAATTACCATTCGAAGCATGTCGCGTATTGCGTTTAGGAATTGAAAAAAGATCAGCAGGCAAAGGTGAATTTCTATTAATTATGTTATTTACTGAAACAGCAATTTTGTAGTCACGCAACATCGGAACCGAGAGAATGCGTTGTGATTGGAAAATATTACTTACTGATTCACCTTGGCTTATGATTTTCAGTGTACGCTTTTGAAGTCGTTCAAGAGTTTTTAGATAACTGTTGTACGTCACACCCCACGATTCCAGACAGTAACCTATGTGACAATGACACAATGAAAAGTAGAGTGTGCGGAGTATAGCTTGTGGAAAATATTGGCGAGCTTTTATTAGAGAATAGCAGCCATAGGCTAGCTTTGCGCACACACTTTGTACTTGCTCATGCCAGTGTAAGTGTTCATCAAAAGTGACGCCTAAATATTTAAAACAAGGAACTTGTTGAATAGGAGTGTTGTTTATTGTTAGGTTAAGAGATTCAGCGTCAATATGTTTCCCACGAGAGTGAAACACCATATACTTTGTTTTAGTACAGTTAACAGTCAGCTGATTCCTGGCAAACCATTCCGAAATGTTCGATAAATCGGTCATCGCGTCATTTTGTAAATCTGCTAAGGAGTGTCCTGTGAAAACTAAAACAGTGTCGTCCGCGTACATCAGTGCCCTTGACCTCTGTAGGGATCGGGGACATCATTAATATAAAGAGAGAACAATATAGGGTCCAAAACTGAACCCTGTGGCACCCCGCATTTAATATAACCGTAGGATGATTTGATGTCACCAATGACTACCTTTTGTTTGCGTGCCGATAGATAACTAGAAAAAAAATCAAGCGAGTTACCTTTTATCCCATAAGAATGCATTTTTTCCAGTAAAATGGAATGACTAATAGCATCAAATGCCTTTCGTATGTCTAAAAATACTGCTATTGCTATGTTGTTTTCATGTAGCGCGGAATTAATATATTGCGTAAGCATCGAAACAGCAGTTGAAGTGGACCTGTTTGCAACAAAGCCGTGTTGCTGGGGACAAAGTACATTCTGTTCACCCAGGAAGCGCCTTAATTGCGACGAAATTAGTTTTTCAAGCGTAGTGTTAATACTACTCAGAACAGATATTGGTCTGTAGCTGTCCGGAAGATTCCGATCACCAGATTTGTACACTGGTATTACTTTGGCGGTCTTAAGTATACTAGGATAAGTTTTAGAGGAAAATGCATGATTAAATATATGGCATAAGGGACCACAATACATCAATATTCTCCTTTAAAATCCTTGATGATATGGCGTCATGACCAGCTGCCTTGTTCCCTGGTAACTTATTAATTACTTGTCGGATGTCATCCTCAGTTACATCACATAAATCAAAATTATTGGTAACAGTACAGGGTGCATTTAAATTCTGCATATGAGTAGGGAACTTCCTCGCAAGGCTGAGACCAATATTAGTAAAGTAATCGTTAAAGTTGTCGGCCACTTCACGAGTTGGATTATCAGGTGTAATGCGTTCTTTGCTACCCATGCCAGTGACGTCTTTAACAATCTGCCATATTTTCTTCGTGTTACCATCATTTTTTTTCACTAGGTTGGTATAGTAGCACTTCTTGGATTTTCTTATCATTGCTACTGACTTGTTTCTGTAAAGCTTAAAATTTTGATGGTAGTATTCATTGCTCCTGTTATTTTTCCATTTGTCGTAGTAAAAATCTTTCAGCTTCAAAACCTCAAGTATATTTCTATTCATCCATGGACATATGGCATGGTCATAATTTCGGCGCGAACAGCTACGCGTTGATCGTTCAATGACATCCGTAATGCATTTTACAATGTTATCACACTCGACGTCCACGTCTTCATCATAGAGGGCATCAAAATTCGTTCCTTGTAGTAGTTTTTGCACGGAATTATAGTCGACACGTGTTGTTCGTTTAATGGCAGGTATGGCAGGAGCACAAATGTATTTCTGGGGTAAAAATAGAAAGGTGGGATTGTGATCCGCAATAGCAACAGCGTATACGCCTGCCGATACATCCAGGTCAGCGTTACACAACACGTGATCAATAATCGACTCCGAGTGGTCTGTTATGCGAGTGGGTGATGAAATAACATTTCTCAGATTAACTGATTGTAGCAAAAACACGTAATCATCACATGTATCTCCAGACACGTCTATGTTAATATCACCGCAGACAATAATAGGTGCTTTAGAGGCCACAATGGGTATCATGGTACTTTCCATCACAGTAATGAAGTCAGCCACACTGGAAATTGGTGGACGATATATTACACCGATGATGACACCATTCTGAAGATGAATAAGAAGAGTCTCTGCCGATGAACTGCAGCACGAGCTATTGCTAAGGTGAACGAAACTAAAGCAGTCTTTGATAAATAGCGCCACACCCCCTCCTCGTGTAGCACTGTTTCTAGGTTGCGAAAGCATGACGTAGCCGGGTAAATGAACTGATTCGCTTTCTCGAAGCCAAGTTTCAGTTATAGCGATGACATCATATTTAAACGAGTGCTGTGATAAGTACGAAAGCAGATGATCGAAGTTCTTTTTTATGCTGCGAATATTACAATGTAATACTGCGAAATGATCCTGCTGCAGCCATATGTTTTCAACCTCAGAAAAAGAAAACGCCATTTAAAAGTATAGGAAACTCCAGGTTACAGAAACAAGCAGGCAATCCTCAAACAACTTTGGAAAGATCCTCAGCACATGTGACGTGAAGCACACGTGAATTATCCGCCTTCCGCATCAAAATCTTTCCACCAGTTACCCAGGTGTACTTCCACTTTTTTTCCCGCTTTGTCTTTAGAGCGGCTGTTAGCAATTCCTTGTTTGCCGGACACAAGTGCTCATTTATGTACACTGGAGATGCGATGCCCTGAAAACCTAAAGCTGTCGTGTTAAGTCGTTGCTTCTTAGCAGTCTTCAGAACATTATCTTTCACAGCTCTCGAAAGAAACCTAACTATGATGTTAGGTGTTGACGCGTTCCTTGATGGCACTCGGTGCACGACATCTATATCTGTTTCTTTGATTTCAACTTTCAGGTAGCTGGCAAGCTGTTGCATTGTGGAGACCAAGTTTTCCCCCTCCATCACAGGAACTCCCTTTATTTCTAGGTTATTCTGTCTACTATATTGTTGCTGAGCCGTGAGTTCCTGTTTTATTTCCTTAATATTCTTGACGAGGCGACTGTTTTCGCTTTTAATCGCGTGGTTTTCTGCTCGCACCGCAGCAAGTTCTTTCTTTGTTTCGCCAAGTTCCACCCTGAATTGCTCAAATTGCTCATTCATGAAGTTGATTGACTGTCTAAGAGTTTGTAGTTCGCCTTCAATAACCTTTGTGATGTCTTTCTTTAGCTCATCATGTTTGGTATCAATTCTAGCAGAAAAATCTGACAAGGCCTTAACTAGTTCCTTCACAGTAGTGGGCGGCTTATCACCCATAATACCCGTCATTCACTGAGCAGTCCAGGAACTAAGAAGCCAAAGTAGAAGTCGTTCACGTACCTGCGTAAAGCAAGGTAAATTTTTAGCTGTCGTTCAGCCTCGTTGCTGCCTGGACTGCCCGTGAAATGACGGCTGACCCTCGCTGGAGCGGTGGTTTTATAGCAGAGCTGTGACGTATTTCAGGGGGCGTTGTTCCCGGTTCTGCCCACTTGAGTCCTAGTAGCACTGACCGCTTCCGAAGACACCTTGCCCGCTTCCACCACCAGCGTTCTCTTACGGGCGCTGCGTTCTTGTAAATGCTACGGCTCTCTTGCTGCCTGGACTGCCCGTGAAATGACGGCTGATCCTCGCTGCCACCACCAGCGTTTCCACCACCAGCGTTCTCTTACGGGCGCTGCGTTCTTGTAAATGCTACGGCTCTCTTGCTGCCTGGACTGCCCGTGAAATGTCGGCTGATCCTCGCTGGAGCGGTGGTTTTATAGCAGAGCTGTGACGTATTTCAGGGGGCGTTGTTCCCGGTTCTGCCCACTTGATTCCTAGTAGCGCTGACCGCTTCCGAAGACACCTTGTCCGCTTCCACCACCAGCGTTCTCTTACGGGCGCTGCGTTCTTGTAAATGCTACGGCTCTCTTGCTGCCTGGACTGCCCGTGAAATGACCAAATGAGCAACGTCAGGGTTTCTCCTAAGTTTTTCCCTTCCTCCATGTCTGAGTCCATCTTTATCGTCAGCGATGGTATGGTGCGATAACGTCTGGCTGGGATATGGCATGTAGGACGCGAGAGAAGTGCATATGGTGTCGACTCAACGGCAATGTTGTCACGCTCCGTGTTCATGAGCATTTGCGGCAACGAAGAAGTACGGGCAGCAGCAGGGAGATGCCGCAAAAGATGTGCGGTAACGTACCAGGCGTGCGTCGTGGTCTTCGCTCTTTCAGTGGCCTCTCAGCTTGGCTGCTGCTAGGTACGTAAGCCATCAATACTTTATGAAGTGCGTATTGCACTTGTCATTGAAGCCTCAACCTAACGTTTCTGGCATTGTGCTGTTTGGTGCAAAGATATTTTGAGTGCTCTTCACTTCGCGTACTCTTTTCGTGGTTTGCTTCACACGAAAGAAAATTATCTGGAACGCTTCGCAGCAGGTTTGCGAGAAAATTATTTCTTTGGTTCAAGAAATTAAGTCGCCGCTCGCGTTGTTATGTTTTCTTTGTGGTGCTACATGCATTCGAATTCACGGCATGAGTGAGATTTTGTGAAAAGTGCAGGTGTGCTCAGTATCATTATCTGTGCTGTTCGCATATTGCTTGAAGATCGAACGAGCTTCAAACGATTTTTTGAGAAAAGCCTCCTGCCTCGTTAATGGTGTTATGACCATCATAATTATTCAAGTTTTTTGGCCTTTGTGAACGGGTCGAAAATATTTCGATGCATTCCAAGCAAGGGTGTGCTGTCAAGTCGGGTTGATTTCCTCTCGGCAAAACCTGAACGATAGGTTCGGGGCTGGTTCACGCCAAGAAAACAGACGAGCCGAGAGAGGCCATTGTGAGCTCGACTCAAGAAAGGCCATTGTGTTTGCTGCAAGCAAGGCTTTCGAGGCAGACAAGGAGGCAGCTTGGCCGTTTTCTAGGTCACAAAGAATCTGAAAATCTCGGAACCAGCAAGGTATTTGCAGTTCAGGCTGCAAGCTAAAGCCAAATTGGTTGTGGTTGCATCTTGCGAGGACAAGGGGAGCCTCGGAATATGTGCAGCTAAGCCCCTGCTTCTAGCAAACCAGGAATAGAATGTGAGGGTGAAGAAAAGGATAATGCACTATGTGCTGCAGCCCTTGCGGGAGCCCGCCTCGAAGACCAGGGATTAGTCGACCACTCCTCCTTCCCCCTTTCTCCATAGGATCAGCTGAATGGGATGGCATATTTTGACGAAATGCGGGCCCACCACGACATTGTCCTACCCAAACAGTCAAGCAAATTTGACAGGTGTATTGGCAGCCGGTTTTTTGAACCTCACCCAGCTGCCAGAAGAATCTTGGAAACCAAAATCATCGGACGTGCGCGAAACTTGGTGACGTGTCCGAAAACGTCAGTGCAGTGCTTTGGCAACCATATTTGGGCATCGTGTGGACTGTGCCCTCTCCACATGCATTGTGTGGTGTCTTTCCTCTCCTTCGTGGGTGGAGCATCTAGACCATGGAGCGCCGTATTGGCTGAAGCCGCGGACAGTGCGCCCAGCGTTGGCAATGCGGCGCTATATTACTAACCATGTAAATAAATTGTTGTCGTTTTTACGAGCGCCTCATCTGACTTGTTCGACGATGGGTCCTAGGATGGGGGTCCGCTACCAAACTGAGACCCGTGGGACCCTGAGTCGCAACAGTGGCTTGCATGACACCTCAAATTGCTTTGTTTTTTCTGCAGCAAGTGCTTGTGGCTGTTTTTTAAAAAAAAGCGATGTAAAGTGTCCAGCAGAAATTTAGTACGAAGGTGGGAAAGAAAACGCAGCCAACATTTTTAATTTATTTTTTCGGTTCATGCCAGAGTCAAGTGCTGTGGCAACTACTGCCGTGTCGTGTTGTGCACTGTATTTGTAGTTGTCTGTGGTTATTGCCACGTTATTCTACTGCGGTTTTCGTTATATTGTTAGCTATGTGTTTATTTCTTGTGTGTAATTTGTAGTAATGATATGGCAGCTGCATTTTCGAGTCTCGCAGTGCAATGAACCTTTTTTGTACCTGCGTTCATCAAACATCAAGTGGGCAAGTGCTTACCAAGAATATGACTTGAAAATAAAAGTTTTCGCTCCTCCAATGATCCTCACGTTTTAATTAAATTGTGTACATAGACACACATTGACATCGTGTGCTTGCCACTCCAGCAGTGCTGCTTACACGAAGCTCATCAATTATAGCAAACGATGCGTTAAAAATTGAAATAAAAAAATAATTAACGTCCGTGCTCAGAGATGAGCACGCTCGTTAATGGGGTCTCGGAGGCCGTATAATAGTCCTAGTCACTACAAAATGGCCTTCGAGACAGTCTTTTCTGCGGTATGCCATCTCTGAGGCTGCAAAGTTTCACCACACCTGTTTGGTGCGCTGCGAACCCAAATCAGCCGCAGGGGCCTATCGAAGCGTCCTGTCTTGACCTTTTTTTATTATTCGATTGTTTTGAAATGAGAGCGCACTACTTACCCTCTATGGCGCGCCGAAGAAAAGCAGTGTGCGCGAGAAACACATGCGTAATACATTGTGCCAACTAGTTGTATGCCAGCGAGCGGCTTGAATTACGCGCGTGAAGGAGCATCCACGCGAGCAAGCAACCGGTGCGCCCACGCCGAAGGCGGGGCTAGCGAAGGAAACGTAACTCGGGTCCTTCTTGAATCTTTGGCTGTGTTCTAATTCTTAGACAGCACATAGACAGTCTACGCAGACTGCTTAGAAAACAGCACCGAGCCTATGCTGTCCGAAAATTGGAACACGTCTAGGCGGCTTTTACGCGACGATGCGCCACCTCACATCGAAAAAAAATCCAAAATAAACAAACATAACTGTTGTATTTTCTGGTTTATTGCGTGTTCAAATCGAAAACAAATAAACGTTACTCACATTGAGCGTTCAGGAAAGCGTCTGCTTCTGTGCAGTCGACAATTCCGGCGAGATCCGATCTATGTGAGCGATTCGCCGAGTCGCCATCTTGTTTAGACAGCAAAGTAGCGTGCATCGCATTTGTCTACGATGCGGTCTTCTCGATGCTGTCTATTTGGCGGCTACTGGAGAATCGGTGACCGGTAATATGGGCAATCACAGGGAACCGTGGGATACGAAGGCTTCCAGTTTGACGCACCACGCTGATTAATAGCGGCATGCGCTCAATTTTGTACCACACCGTTGAAAAAAATGAAAAAAAACACCTCTCCGTTTAATGTCAGTGCTTTAAAAGTTGTTTTTTTTTGTTTTCGCTGACCGTGGTTGTGACAATGACAAGCTACGAAAGCCATGAACGGTAGGGAAACTTTTTATCACACTAAGATGGTCTGCAATGCATTTATGCTGCTCGGGGTACTGTCAGTTTGGCTAGCAGATCAGCCGATACAGAAGACAGTTTTCAATGTATGATACGTTACTGCAGATAAAAAATCACCATTTTAAAGATCTCAGGGGATGGGGATGACTGTAGCAGTGTGCTAAAAGTTGATTTCGGGAGCGCTGTTTCGGCCGACATTGTCGGTCGATCGGCATGAAGCGCAGCACTTAATGAGCGAATTGAGATATCTTTTTTTCTCGCTTCTGCGCACTATAAGATGCATTTCTTAGTCGAAGCCAGATGCCTATATAAATGCTGATCTTGATTAAGCTGCGCGGTATGGCGGCACAT
Organism: Rhipicephalus annulatus; assembly: GCA_013436015.1. Classification (NCBI taxonomy): domain Eukaryota; kingdom Metazoa; phylum Arthropoda; class Arachnida; order Ixodida; family Ixodidae; genus Rhipicephalus; species Rhipicephalus annulatus. The sequence continues at coordinate 69,765 of WOVY01001337.1, forward strand.
AAACAATACAGTCAGACATAGACGGCGCCGAATAATGTATACCCTGCGCTTGTTTAACGCACTCCTTCCTTTGATTGCCGTCCTGGCGCACAGTTTGACCAAGATAAACGCAAATACACTCGTCCAGCGCTTCGTGCAAATTTACTCTTGAGTGAAGCTTTTGCCTTTTTTGTCATATATATGGGTGCAAAGGCAGGCGCTCATCTCGTATGGCCGGTAGATTTCCCCCACACGTTCCCGTAAGATCTTTGCTAGGCGCACATTTGCGACAGTTTATTTCTCAATATAATATTCACAGCGAATTCATACGTAAGCTTTTCTCAGTGTGGAATACACATGTATCTGTGATAAAATTCTTTTCGCACACTGTGGATTCAACGTTCCTTGTATACTAAAAGACTACCTGTCGCCGTGGCTCTCTTAACAGCTGCGGTCCACCTCACTTGTTCTTTCTTCATTTTGTGGCAATCGATTCATGCGTTTGCCTTTCACGCTCGAGTTGAAGCAGCCAACGGCTCAACAACCGATCATGGTTTATCAGGACGAGGGTAAACGGGCAACCACGCGCACGAATCCCGAATAATCTGAGGCTTGAGGCGAAGCGGTTCAGCGTCGTCTACTCTTCTCGAACCGGAAGCCGGTAGCAGATGGTGTATCCCACAATCCCTCGCTCTTTAACCAGTCACATATTGGAATGTGACTTAAGATGGCCGCTGTCCATTCAGCTGTCTATTTAGCCGTCTACGGTGAGTATTGAAACACACCCTTTGTCGTCGTTCTGTTCTCGCGCTATAACTATCGTCAGGGGAGGAAACGAGTTCGGCGCCCCGGAGGAAGGAAAAACTTCCTTCCTCCATGTTCGGCGCCGAGGGGGAAAGAAGACATGCGAGAGGAGCGGGAGAAAACAGGAGCAGGGAGCGCCCACTTCAGCGCACGCAGCAGGAGACAAACTGCAATTCCCCGAAGAAGAGAGGAGGAAAGAGCAGCTGAACAAAAAGTAAAGAAAACGCGCTGCATGAGTGCTCGCCGAGTGCGAAAGAAACGCGCCGTCGGGCGTAACTTACAAGTGTGGCAGTGTGGGCTAGTTGGTACGGCATGACAATAGTTATATCGCGAGAACAGAACGACGACAAAAAGACACGAGGGCTAACTTCCAACTCGTTGTGAAAGTTAGTGCTCGTGTCTCTTTGTCGTTGTTCTGTTCTCGTGCTATAACTATCGTCATGGTTAGTTGCCCTTTAGACTTGCTGTAGGTCACTGCCGGTCGGGGCCAGGCTTCGAAAATCTTTTTCGCGCCCAGGCGATGCCACTCACGGAAGAGATGGAAGCAGACTTCCTTCCGTACGTTTACAAGTACTTCGTAAAGAACTAGCCCCCCCCCCCCCCCCTCCGTGAACGACCTCGCATCGCGCCAACCAAACTTGGTATAGGCATAGGACTTCCCTTTCATGCGGTGCTTGTTATGTCGGAACGACCGAAAGGTGTCTGAACGATCGACTGAGAAAACAGGCTAACAATGTTAGAAACGGGAAAGATGGTTTTCTTGCTCAGCACTGAACTGAGTGAAACTGCGTGCCCCTTTTCAAGGACACAGCGACGCTGTAAGAGCACAAAGATGAGCGCACCCGAATCATTGTCGAGGCCACGCAGATGACACGGCAACAGGTGTTCTGCATTAGCAAGCCCTCCGTGTCTCTGTCCGAGAAGGAACCAAGGTTCCTCGAAGGTTTCGGTGCGCGCAAGTAGTTATATTATCTTTCCTTTTCTGTTTCGTTTCCTTATAGACTTTTCTTTGCTTGTTTTCTGTGCTTTTGTTTTTTGTTTTTGTTTTTTCTCTTGCTCATGTTTTGCTCTTTGTGCCATATGGTTTTTTTCACATGGTTACTGTCTCATCTATATATTTTCGTGCTCTGCGCAATAAACTCAGCTGTGAGTTAGCGCTCGTGTCCTTCTTGTCTCTGTGTCATCGTTTTGTTCTCGCGCTGTAACTATCGTCATGCCTTACCAACTAGCCCAAGCTGCCACACTTCTTGGTATAGGCACTTGACGAGAAGAAGCACTAACTGGTTGACCGCGTGAAAAGGGAGCGGATTTAAATAGCTCACCGTGGGATATGGAACTCTCGGGAGCTCAAATAAGATGGCTATCTTTCAGAGTAGGGCTTTTGGAAGAGCGCACTCTCGGAAGATATGAACCGGGCCCTCTCAACTTCGACAAAAAGAACAAACATCTCGCTGGATGTCTGTCGTGAAATGACTGCACAACATTGGCAGACGGTACATAAAAGAAGCCCGCCTGCCGTCGAGAAAACTGGCACTGATGAGATAATAGTTCGGCTTGTGCAGGGACAGGTCAAATATCTTGTAGTGCTCGGACAGAGACGGGCTTACCAAATCAAATAACTCTTGGAGTTGCACCTCGACTACGTCGTACTCTGGATCGGCGCGCTGTTTTTCCGCGAGTGTCATAGCCGTGCTCGCGTAAAAGCTGACGGTGTTCCCGCGCGGGGCACGCAGTGAGAGAGGGCGCCTGCTGCCAGCTGCCGCAAACTCGTGCTAAGGAAGAACGACGCGAAGCTTCGAGTGAGTGTCATGTCCAAGTCTACTGCTACACGGGTCCATCTGACGTGAAAGGCTTTGGCCTTGAGACCCAGGTCGGGAATTCCAAGTCCTCCCCGATCTCTGGGCAACTTCAGGACCCGACACCCCACGTAAATACATGAACCACTCCATTGAAAGCCAAAGAGAGTCTGTTCCCAGCACTTCTTGGTTCGACTCGTGACCGGCATAACACAAGCCACGTAAGTTAAAAACAAAAAGAGTAACGATCTTACGATTGTTACCCTTGCAGTCAGCGGACAAGAGAGTGTGCCGAGCTCCTGAATTCTGGCTTCTAGCTTATCTTCAGCTATCTGCCAGTTTTCAGGAGTCAGGCCTCACGGTTTGAAGTGGAAACTTGAGATACGCAGCCTCGCCTTCACGGGTAAGCCGTGTACGGGCTGCGCGCTCGTTGGAGGTGAGCTTAAGTACATTACTGCACTTTTCGACCGATTAACACGTGCGCCGCTCGCCTCGCAGTACTCGTCTAAAACCCCCAGAACGGTGCAAACGGTTGCCTCGTCTCGGACGACAACAGGCAATTCATTCGCACAAGCAAACAGCGTGACTGGGGGGGGGGGGGGGGGACTGACAAGAGCCTGCTGTCGCCAGACAGTCTCTGCAGAAGCGGCTCGAAAGCGAGCACGTAAAGGGCAGGCGAGCGCGGGTCGCCTTGCCTGACCCCCCTTCGTAGCGTAAGCGAACTGTGTGGGGGAGCACACAAAAAAAAGAGACTGTGTGGATGTTTCCGTTCTGAAGGAAAAACGAGAAAAAAAAACATTATAATCATTCATCTCATCGCCAACCAGACGGTATTAGTTTTTCAGAGACAACAAGAAACGCAAGAGGGGCGGGGTCCTTTGTGTAATTTAGCGCCGCACGGAAACGGATGTAATCGCGCCCCGAAGAGCAATAAACGAGAGAGTCGGAAGCCTTCACCCTTTAACACATAAGAAGTTAAGAAGTTCAATCGAAGAAGTTCAATCGCTTCTCGAGCCTTGAGGGCTCGAGAAGCGATAACCAGCTAAATGACCAAACTGAAACCAGCCGCATCGCGTGCGCACGTACGGATGCGCCAACGAAAGCCGCCGAGGCGCTATGCAAAACATTAAAAAATATATCGAAGAGACGTCAGGCGCTTGAAAAAAATTCCACGTATACCCAAGCGTGGCAGTTCATGCCATAAAATAGGAATATCTAACAAGCGGGGGAGGGCATTTGAAACAAACCGTGCAAGGGTTACTGCGTATATATGGTGCGTGTCAGCTCTAAATTTGCCCTCTTGCCATACATTGATGAATACTTCTAAGGAAACAGATTACCAGAGTACTTGACAGAGTTGTGTTATGTGTCTGCTCGCAATGAGTTTTGTCGAGCATGTTACGTGCATCCCTTTATATTCTGCCGACGTTGCTCTGCAGCTCACCTCTCATCGACGCTTAGAAGTGTGACAGCTTGGGCTATAGTTGGTATGGCATGACGAAAGTTATAGCGCGAGAACAAAACGACTACACAGAGACGCTCGTGTTCTTCGTGTCCTTCATGTCTCTGTGTCGTCGTTTTGTTCTCGCGCTATAACTATTGTCTTATCGACGCATTGTAATTGCAAAATGCACCTGCAAGGCTGGGTGCCGTGGCACATGCAAGCACGTAGCCACTGTAGCCGTGATCATAAATGAAGTACAGCTAACTTCACGCACAGAGCAGCCACAGGCATGCGGCCATTCGTCAAAGCTTGACATTGATACCAAGGAGTCTATCGAAGAACTATTTGGCCTTACGTTCCTCCTGTATTTTTTATGTTCATTAAGCAGACCCTTCCCACTTTGTTGCGGTAAATTTATGCATGGACTTTTTGAACCAGATGGCAAAGAGGTGTTCTTAGGTGGATCAAGGCCAAGCAGAATACCGCCTTCATATGCATTGGACCACTTTCCTGCAATTTTGTCACCACAAAATCAAATACAAGAGCTTGCTGCCCTCATTATGGTTGACAAAGAAGTGAAGTCTATCCTTGCCAGTTCACTGAATGAGGTGTGCAAGGCAGCAGAACTATCACGCTTGCAAGAAGTTTGCACTTAGGACAGCAGGATGCCTGTTTATATTGTGATGACTTCTCAGCTTAAGACAGCAACCACAATCAGGCTTTCATGCTGCCAACAAGGGGATCACATGTCACTTGCAGAGTGAGACTTCTTGTCCGGTGTTATGCTTAGTCAGGAAGGTGCTGAAGAAATCGCTCTCAGCATAGTGAAACAGGCAAGATGTGTACGGTATACCTCCTCGTGTTCTCTTGGCCAATATAGTAAAAAAATGAGTTGTGTGTTTTTTGGATCGGCGATTGTGATGATCAACATGCAGAAAACAAAGTTTCAATTTTAAGGCCTCTACTTTTACATACGTGGCCCAAAGAGCGGAGAATATGTTTGTCTATGTCAATTGCCCATAGAGTTGTGGCTCGTAGGCTGCCACTTGAGACTCTTGGACAATTTCTTCGCAGAAAGCCTTCTAATGGAAAGCCACTTTTGGATGGTAACGCATGTTCACTATTGTTTGCACACGCTCATGCTTACAAAGAATTGTTCTTAACATTATTATTACAACTGATTGCTTTTCGTAATTTAGGGATAAGCACAGAAGCTGAGACAATGAAAGAAGCAGAAAGCTCCTATGTCAGTTGATGAGGTGAGTTAAGCATGTGGATGTTTTCTTACCACAGCAGCTGTTACAATATTTCAGAAATACATCCTAGCAAACTAGAAATTATTGTAATTGTTATATCTCTAAATGTGTTGTATAACATAAGCAACCTTAACTTGTAGTTATGTATATGAAGAACCGTGTTTCAAATGACATAGAGTACAAGAGTATTTTATTATGTTACTACGTGACACAGCTAATCAGTAGAGGTTACATTAGGGGACATCAGTTCTTGATGACATGTTGGCAGAAACAGATGTGTCAGTTCATTTTAACCAAAGAAATCTTGGCTCGAGCAGTAAATGTGTGCTTGCAGATATGTTCTACAAGCATAGGATAGAAAAAACACGTTGAACTCACTCAGACTCCTTCAAGAAATATATCTTGCACGACTTGGACTCACACTTAACAAAATATTACTCGCCCGTACTCACTCACTCAGACTCACGACTCGATCAAAGTCTGAGTGAGTTCGTGTCAGTCGACTCATGAGGGAGTTGGCTGACCTATTGGTGGGAGACAGGTGCAAATCACAATACCTACTCCTTTCTTCCTGATCTCGTCCTTCTTTTTCTCTCTCTCTGCAGTCAAGTGAAGCAACAAAGTAGATCACAATGGTTCAAGTCAACTTTTCTAGCTTGCATGCTATTAAACCAATGTGATACATTTGGTGCCTCTGGAAAGCAGTCCCAAGTAACTGTGCTGTATTCACATTTATACATGCTCAAAATAAGGATATATCTTTTTGAATACATTGAAATGCCATAACCTTAAGCTCTAGGAATAGTTCCATAAGTATTTTTTTACATGATGATATAAACAAAGACAAAATTTGTCATCAAGGTATTATACAGAAAGTACTCTAATTTTACAAGACTCAGTACTAATAGCAGGTGCAGTATTTTTTCACTCAGCGAAATGCCAAGATTAAGAGAATTCATGCCTTGCAAAAATATATAATGCAATGTTCCTTCATTCCTTTCTAATTTTATTTTGTAATTGTGACTCAGAGTAGGGATAGCTGTGCTACAACTGTGCATGAATTTTTATGGCCCCATTTGTGCTTATTGCTTTTTCAATGAGAATGAAATAGGAGTGTGTATGGAAAGTTGCGTAATGGTGTGAGATCTAAATGCAGGTCGGACAAATAGTGAGCCTGAAGTAGCCGTGGCTCTGTGCCAGCCATGATGGACAGTGCAAGAGTGGCGACGAAACTGTGTTTTTTTGAGATAAAGTGTCCGTTCTCGAGAAAAAGACTACATGCTGATCGATGTGGACAATAAAATCAGCTTTGTTAACTATATTTTTATTAAAGGCGGTGAGCTTAGGCTGAAGGAACGTCACCAGTATTATACCAAAGTTCAAGTCGCAATGTATGTGACAAATACAAGCCGATGCGTCTTTTTTGTGTACTTGTCTGGGCAAAGCATTGCGATTGTTGTACAGCGAGATGAAGCATTTCCTAAACAGTCTATGACTGTTCATAAACAGTCTATGACTGTTCATGAGAACTTTGATGTCAGCTTTTACATTAAGGAACTAATTCACGCATAGACATCGGTTACCATGACACATTGAGCTGGAGATAAGCCTTGTCAAAAATTCGTTGTGCGGTCCTCGATATTTATTTAGTGCCTGCAAATATCTGATGAGATTTAGACTACAAAGTGATTATCTGTGGCTTCTCAATTATATTTTGATATCAAGAAGTTATTGATTGCTTTTGAATTGTTTTTGCAAAATATGTCTATACCATGAAATTTTTACTTTGTAGGAGGCATCAATAAGGCACAACACTAGGTCAAGCATTGCTTTTTGGCAATACCTTGCAGTGGTGAAATTTTCATGAAGCTTTCTAACATATAACCGTCCTTTAAATTTATCTAGATGTGCTCTTCAACAACTGTTGTTGCTCGTAAAGGGGTTTTATGGTGTGTCAGTTCTTTTCTCGAATTTTTATTAGGAGTTGCGATGACTATATGGTTGTTCATTTTCATGCAGGGTATGCATGTACACATTTTGCAGAATGCATGCTGTGCAATTGATTCATTCTGAAAGTTTGTTTGCCTGCCAACTTAGTTTGTTCATATCTCCAGATTCTAGTAAAATACACGCAATTTAGGAACAACAGTCTTCCGGCTGTGTTTGTGCTGTTATCACATGCTTGATATTGAATATTGGATTGATGTTGTTGCTCTCAAACTTTAACTGTGAACATGTCAATAATTTTTTCTATTTGTCACGTTGGTTTAGTTGTCACTCAATAAATATAAATTCACAATATCGCGTTTAAGTCCGGTGTTTATATGGATCAGGTGGCAGGGATATGACAGCAGCACAGAAACAACCGAACACAATTTTTAGTGTCTTTGATAAGTTCACTTTGCCTGCCACAATAATTTGGTGCAAAGTAGCTCAATCAAATTTCAAATTGCATATTACATATATTAAAGCAATTCACATAAGTACACAACCATATAGCGTTATTGAGTACGGGGGGGGGGGGATATCGTGTTGGTGTACGCCTACCGTGTGCTATCTTTGGATTCATTTTCAGCGACACTTGTTTACTGGAAAATGAAATGTTTATCATGACAAATGCACTAAATCAACTATGTTGAGAGATAAAGCGGTTTTTAATGACGAAAGACATTGATTTGAACCCAATACTAATTTTAAAAACTGCAATAAAGAAAAGAAACGACACTCAGAACCGGTAAGATTTCGGTTACCCCACTGGCATTACTGCTGCAGTTTAGGACAAGGTCTCTCTCTCTCTCTAAGTGATTAAGTAAATGAAAGGAAGAGAAAAGTGCCGCCCGAAACTGTCTATCACTTGGTTGACTCCTCAACAGGTCTGCACAAGGGATGGGGCATTGGGAGTGAAAGTGGATAGGTAGAAAAAAAAGCAAAAGAGGAAGAGAGAGAGAGAAAAAAAGGGGTCACATTCGATTCGTCTTCACCAGCGCACTTCCGAACAATCACAACACACAACCATTCAGGAAGGCCGCCGAGGAAATTGGGAGAAGTTGATCCGCCGAGTTTAACAGGTGTCATGGGCCGTGTAGGCGCGTTTGATGTCGGGTTGGCGCGGAACACTCGCCGGGTCTCGTAGCCGCGGCTCAGCAGAAATGAAGGTTAAAAAAAAGGAAACACGTCACGAAGTCAGAGGCGCTGAAAGAGCGCCGTGTCCTCGAAGAACGCGAAAAGCGCAGCCAGCTCACGCTTCCAAGCTCGCGTCTGTCCTTGGGAACAGTTCTTCCATGGTGGCAGCGGCGAGACCCTATCGTTGATACGCAGTGATGAGATCGCAGCGCTCATCGGTATAGGCACCATACTGCATCAGAATGAGATCTAATGCATGGCACGGAGGGCGTAAAAAATGCGGCGGAAACTACGTCACGCGCGGCCATATTCACTGGGCACAATGGCGGCGTTTTGTTATTGTTTTTGTAGTGCGGTGCGGCAACCGTTCAGGTGGTGTGCGCGTTTTCATCGTTTTTATGGGCCTCGCACCTAACCGTGGCGTACTGCAGGTGTTCTACAGCATCCATTCTTTGTGCCGCATTGTTAGCTACGCGATTGTCTTCCGGTGGTGGTTGTAACCAGGTGTCTGAACTAGAAACCACGGAACGAGCGTGCTTATACGTTCTCTGAATTTGCAGCGTCCGTCAAAATTATGCTGAAAAGCCATCATAGGAGATAACAACTGTGCTCAAGAATTCGTTCAAAGAATGACTTGCAGGTTAGTGACAGTTATGCGGTGTTGCTTCTTATGACAACGGACGAAGCATTTGCGGTCCACAGGCCCTTATTAAGACTGTAATCTAATCTTGCTTTTCATGTTCCTGTACAGTTACCACATGCTTCTGCGCATGGAAGTTCCTGTTCTGCTTTGGTTAAGATGCTCCTGCTGTGTTGGGGGCTGGCTGGCCCCGACGAAGCAGAAGAAGAAGAAGACGACCGACGGAGATGTACGCGGCCGGCGGGGACGCCGACCAGCCCGAACACGCGGGTTGGCGCGAAACGCCGAAGGAAAGAACAACAACCGCACTCCACGGTTACCCAACACACACTGATTTTATTTTACAGTCGCCTTGTAACCCTGGATTAAGGTCCCTAGATGAAACAAGGTAGCGTCACTCATTGTTCTCGAGCCGTCCTCCTCACTCTCTCGATTACTCCTCTTTTTCTCTGCCATCCGCGTCTGTAATTGGTGCATTACTTACACGTGATCTTGCAAATGGCTAGTGGTGTTATTTATTATTATGCAAAAGGTTCAAAACGAGTACGCATGCGCATATGGCTCCAGCGGATTCTCGTCGTGACCAAAGACAAAATCGGAGCCAGAACATAAACTGAAGAGGAGGAGCTTTTCGGTGTGCGCTAAGTCGACCAAGATTGTTTCGCCATGCTCGTTCAATGCAACATCTGCGTTTTTCAGCAATGCTGCGTTGCCGTAAACAACAGAAAATGGTTTCGCTCTCTTCAACTTACCTCGTGCTTTCCGAGATGAAGCGCACCATGAAGTGCAACTATGAACCATTTCACGCGAATGCTTTCGTGCAACTCCGTCAACGTATGTCGATGCGGATCTGCGAAGCGAGTTCACTTGTCTGTTTTTATTGAAACGCCAGGCGCGCGTCTAATGCGTGTCTAGTGCATGCCAGTTGGTACAAATACATGTGGGTATGCGCGTATACAGACCAGCTGTAGGTTGTAATCAACGCACCTTCAGAAACATTTCACTCTTGACCAGTTCCCGCTTCAGCCGAAACGCGCTGCTTCGAGACACCTCACCAGTAGAACTCTCACTTTTCAGGAAGTTCCCAGCACCGCATCAGAATCACTTGGCATCACGATTGTCCAAATGGGCACATTTTAAAAAAAAACGTCATCGCAGTGCTGCTGGATGAGTGTTCGTACCAGTCTGGCCGTAGTTTTTTTTCTTGCGTGTGCACAAGCCGGTTGTAATCAATCGTCACAACGTCACGCCCTGTGGCCACTTACAGGATCCAGCAAGAAGCACGTTCACTGTGTCACAGCACGAACAAAACACAATCGGAGAAGTGGACTAGTTAGAACTGGACGAAATACCGCGGCCGTGGAACTAAAATGTACAACGCGAGACGCCATGGCTAGTGGTGTAAAGTATAGAACTGCACAACGTTGCCGGTTGAGTAACGCACATCCCGCTTGCTCTTGTGTTGTGCCGTTTATGTTCATAAAGGTAACTGTTTATTCTACATCTTATTTTGTTCCATTTTGTTTCATTTACATCTATTCACCGTAGCAACAGAACCCAAACATTCGCCTTTGGATGAAAGTTTTAAACCTTCTAGGGGGCGCTTCAGGCAAATAAGCGAGGAGGAAAAGGGAGGGTGTCGCTACCTTGGAAACTTGTTTCATCTAGGGACCTTTCCCTGGATGCCAGAGCGGCGCCCCCTGGCATCCTCACATGTCAATCAGCTCCCTCTTCGCAATATTGTCTCGCTCTCTGCCATATTGTCTGTATTGTAGCAAAACTCGTTAAAATGTCTACACGCACCTGCACAAGGTAACTAGGTGCACCTCACAATATGCGCGTGCTTGTGCATTCAGAAGCTGACAAAGCCGTTCGAACGATGTTGACCAAGTGATGTTGACCTTTTCTCACGCGTTCCTTCGGCTAACTTTCCCACCTTTCGCCTTAACGCGATCCTGGTTTCCGTTCTCCGTAGCTACTAGTGCGTGTGAATCACACTGGAGGCGTGTTCCCACGCACTTTCGGGTGGTCTTCGCTGCTTTCGTCCTAATGAAATCATGGCCTTTGGGATATCCGAAGGAACCACTGCGCGTTGGACAAAAGAGGGGTGAAAACAAAGAGGCAGGCGCAAATTCAGCAGGCTGCCACGCACACAACCTCCACCGACGCCGACTTTACTGGCATAATTACGAACCTCCGGGTTTATTGCAGGGAAGACATTTTTTTCTTTTTTTATCGTTGTGTCTAGCCCACAGTCTGACCGAAAATTTCATAAAGCCTCAAGAGAAGCGCAAAAGGGGATTAAAGTGATCTGAAAGAAGCTGTACAAATTTCGGTGCCTGGTTCGTCGCGCGGCCATGTCCGAAATATCATCTTTATTTTCACAAAGAACACATCAAATAAAAAAAAGCTGAACGTGCAACTTGCCGTGTTTATCGTAAACGCCGGCAGTGCAAAAGAACAACATCCATACGCAGAGATTTCGTCAACCGTATCGCGGCAAGACAACGTGTTGAAATCCGTTCCGTTGGTTTCGGATAGCACCAGCGCACGCGGTGCGCAGGCCACGTGCTTTTTGAGACAGAGAGGGAGTCGCGCCTTCTGCTTCGCATTCGTATGTAAACTAGAGAGGAGAATTTGCCCAGTCAATATGGCCGACTTCCGTCTTCATCGCGGCCTCACAACGAGTGACGTCAGGGCCTCTCCTTACCTTTTTTTCCTCCGTGTAAGCACGCGACGGGTTTTTCTCCGGCCGTCCCATTCGCACGGAGACCACGTGTTACCCGAGGTGGGCGTGGCGCGCTTTTTTTCTCCACACCGCGGCGCTCTCTCTTTCGGTCAAACAGGCCCAGATGGCATTCCAACTAGGCTGATATAGACATTAGGTACGAAGTCTAAGCAGGCTTTGAGAGAGGCAGTGAGCACAATAATAATCGATGGTGAAGTTCCCAATGGATGGAAACTTAGCAGGATGAGCATGATCTATAAAGGAAAGGGGGACAAAGCTGACATAAACAACTACCGTCCTATAACAGTGATATCAGTGGTCTACAGGCTGGCGATGCAGATTATAAAGGAAAGACTGCAGGCGTGGATAGAGGATGAGGGGGTGCTGGGGGAACTGCAGAATGGGTTTCGGAAACACAGGAGGTTGGAAGACAATCTGTTCTCACTGACGCAGTGCATCGAAATAGCAGAAAAGGAACACAGGCCTCTGTGGCTAGCATTTTTGGATATCAAGGCAGCGTACGATAGCGTGGTTCAAGAGGAATTGTGGGGAATACTGGACACACTAGGCGTGGAACAGGTAGTCACTAATCTTTTAAAGGGTATCTATAAAGGTAACAAGGTAGTTATAAAGTGGGAAAAACAGGTATTCAAGCCTGCAGAGGTAAAACGGGGGCTTAGGCAGGGGTGCCCCCTGTCACCCTTATTATTCATGATGTACCTACAAGGATTAGAGGCAAAATTAGAGGGAAGTGAACTGGGCTTCAACCTCTCTTTAGTTAAACAAGAAAAACTTATTGATCAGGCACTACCAGCATTAATGTACGCAGATGACATAGTGCTACTGGCCAACAACAAGGAATATTTGCAGAGATTGGTGGACATCTGCGGTAATGAGGGAGATAGGTTAGATTTTAGATTCAGTAAGGAAAAATCAGCAGTCATGATTTTCAATGACAATGAAGGTAGTGAGCTTAGAATACAGGAGGTCACGCTAGAAATAACAGATAAATATAAATATCTGGCCGTATGGATAAGGAATGGGACCGAGTATCTGAGGGAACACGAAATATACGTGACGACTAAAGGTAAAAGGAATGCAGCAGTCATGAAAAATAGGGCACTGTGGAATTACAATAGGTATGATGTTGTGAGAGGAATATGGAAAGGGGTCATGGTTCCTGGGCTGACGTTCGGCAATGCGGTCTTGTGCATGAGATCAGAAGTTCAAGCAAGATTAGAAATTAAGCAACGTGGAATAGGTAGGCTTGCTTTAGAAGCTCACGGGAATACACCAAATCAGGGAGTACAAGGTGATATGGGATGGACATCATTTGAGGGCACGGAAGCTAGCAGCAAGATAAAATTTGAGAAACTATTGAGAGAAATGGGGGAAGAGCGTTGGGCTAGGAAAGTTTTCAGCTACTTGTACATGAAGAATGTCGATACAAAATGGAGGAAGCGAACCAGGAAGTTGACTGGTAAATACTTAAAAAACAGCAGGTGGCCAAACCAAAAAGAACTATCGGTTAAGAAGAAAGTGAAGGAAACGGTGACTGACATGTGCAGAACGGGCATGATTAAGAAGTCCGCACTAGAGATCTATCTTACTTTTAAGCAGGAAATTGCCAAGGAAAGGATCTATGATAATACTCGGGGTAGTTCTCTACTGTTTGAGGCCAGGACGGGAGTACTGCGAACCAAGACATATCGGGCCAAATACGAAGGGGTAGACACAGTATGCAGTGCGTGTGGAGAGGAAGAAGAAACTGCCGAACACTTGATAATGTTCTGTAAAGGGCTTCACCCTATAGTTCAGGATGATGGCGCAGAGTTTTTCAAAGCACTGGGGTTTAGGGACTGGGAGGGCAAAATAAACTTTAAGTGGGTAGACTTAACTAGAAGGAGGTTATCTGATTGGTGGCTAAAGTCAAGGCACGAGTGAAAATTAAACTCTTCACTGCAAAGTACGAATCCTCAAACTCACTTTTTAAGGAAAAAAATAAATATAGTTTTTGGTTCATTAGGTAGTACGGCTTGGTGGCGCTAGCCACCGCCCGATCTAAAGGGTACAGCCCTACCCATCCATCCATCCATCCAAAAGGCTGCCGCGCTATTGGCGAAGCTTCTATATGACGAGAAATAAATGGTTTCGCGCTTTTATATAACTTTGTATTCGTTTGGAAAGGTCGATTCACGGTGAACGAGAGGCGAAGTGGATGTTGGGGCGTATAAGTTCTTAAATTGACTTGTTTTACTGCAGATTTGCACCGCCCATGTTAGAGCACTTATAATTGCGATGCCTCTGCAAGTGATCCGGAACTGCTGGAACCTGGAAACTTACTTGCAGGCTGTATAGTAGGGTGGACACTGGCGAAGAAGAAAAAATGAATTTCTTGCTTAAAAGTTCGGGAGATCTCTACTGCGGACTTCTTAATCGTGCCAATTCTGCACATATCAGTCTCGGCTTCATTCACCTTCTTTTAAACTAATAATTTCTTTTGGTTTGGTCCCCTGCAGTTTCTGGCAAACTCTGGCTGCAAGAAACCTGCCAGAGGCCTGCAAATCGAAGAGCCCCATCATCAGCTTTTGGCGTAAGAAATTTCCACTCCCGCACCCAAAGATGACTAGACCTCGATCTTCCACCCTTAGAATGTTACAAACGGAAACTTTCCCGTCGAGAGGAAGGTCCAGTCGCTTTGCTCCAGACATCAATCCACACTACCCTGAGTGCCATGAAGATTATTGATCATTAGCTTACACGCTTTCGCAATGTTCAGCGTAAGAAAATGCCTCTCTTAATAAGAGGACTGGGAGGAAAGCCCCAGATTCGGCGATCTCCATAATTACCCAAGGGTTGTCCAAAGGGCCTAGACAATTGAATTCCGTCGCTCACTGGCGTTGCGGTATGTGCAGTGCTCCTCGGCAAGAGCAAACGTTGTGGGAGGGCCCGATCTCTCCCGCGGGCATCTGTCCATCAAACTGATTGAAGTGTGAACTCGAATACTAACTTATTGACAGTCACGAGCTCGACTCCCGATTGTCATAGTACCGTTGTGGCTGTCAAGTGTTTCATGTGGTGTACGGACGATGAGCAGCATCTTCACTGTATCTCATTTCGCGAACTTGCACTACTTATTGAGCAAAGCTGCAGCCATCAATGAAGCTTGTGAACACCTAGCTGGTTCCAGTAGGTCATCTGCACAGTCTGCTTCGATGTGAAGACTGCATCAGCTTTGTATTGTGGTTGTGAAATAGCTGGACCTTAATTAACATCTCTGAACTGTCTTTTTTGAATTGGCAGGTTTTCATTGTCTGTAATGAGGCTGATTGGTTCGTGTTAGCTTTTGTGATGCGCTTTCGGTAGGAATTTAAAAGCGCACTGTTTTCGTTCACTCTTGTTGTTAACACTGTGTCATGTGTTCGTTGAAAGTGTCCGCATACCGTAAGCGCATCGCAAAAGCCATCGTTTACATTTCAAATGGCAATAACAACCTCAGGTGCAATTAGCAAGGTGTTGAATAATGTAGAGTTAATCAACATGAATCGGATTGGCACGATGCTCATCAGCTATGTATAAGTAACGTCTAGTTAGCGAAATTTTATTTAGCGTTGCCTTAATTAGCATGGTCTTAGCTTTACATGGCTTCATTGGCATAATCTTGAGGTACCGCTTAATTGCCTCTGTCTTAGCATGACATGGCTTAAAGGGTCATTCAATGGTAAAACATTTTTTTCTCCTATTAGTAAGCTTGTTAAGCGAGGCAACGCACGAAAAGAAAACGCAGGTGGGGACGCCACCTTGACATTCCCGCACTAAACCCCATAACGACAGATTCGAAAACCTTCTGCTGGGTCCTAGGGAGCTTCTAATCGACTAAAATAAAATGCGCTGTCATCTGTGGGTGCCGTAGACTTGGTATACAAAGAAGTTTCGAAAATTTTCATCGAGTCAATGTTGCAAGAATACGATAAATACATTTTGAAATATTTGACTCCACGCATGGAGATTTTGGCACAAGATTTGTAAACGAAACTACAACCTCGACTTTATCCGCTATTAATGAACTTACCATAGGAACACATGTGGGGTTAAAGTTCTCAGAGATTCAGTTTGTCAAGCAAAGTCAAGTCATTTATTGTTTTTCTTTAGTGCCTCTTTAATAAGTTTGGTCAGAGCATGTCCTGACAAACTAGCAAACCATAATGCCCAGCCAATTAGTTAATCACCCGGCCGCCTGTCCTCGGGGAGCGAGCACACAATAAAGACTACGAAGAGGGCGTGCTCCGGCCGAACAGCGCGTACGTAAAGGTGAAGCATTATAATTTTACACGTGGCCTACACTTTGGCTGTGGTCGCGATGTTCTAAGGCGCCTGGCCGGAACTAATCTCGGAGGCCACGGTGCTAATTAGTCTAATGGATGTAGCGTTCACACTAAACGCTTCAAGATAAATTTAAACAGACTGTACCTCTTCGGAAAATTATCACAAGCAAACGTATTTGACACTTTTGTTGCATTGGGTGCGCTTCTACACTTAGTGGAATGACAAACGCACGAAAGAAGGTGCTAGGTTTGAAAACGCCGCCCAACTTGCTAGGTTTGAAAATGCCGCCCAACTTTGTGAACCGTCCTTGACGTCACACCGCGTTCTATTGTAACCAATGTAACGCAGCGCTCGCTTGATCTTTTTGTACTGTTGGCTCGTTCAAAAGGGAGTCTTGCCAGAACTTGCAAAGATCGCGGGTTTCGCTAAGCTCACGCCATCCTGCATAACGCTCCAGTACGTCGTGTATTCTATGCGGAGACCAAAGCATCCCTGTAGTCCAGTTCATAAAGTGAAGCTTGTAATGGCTCTCAGCGTACCACATTGCTTTATTAGTGGGATTACTTTTCGTTGAAAGGAAAGCCAGAAATAGTACAGGTAGTGAAAGGACATACAACCTTTGCCGCAATAAATGCGGCCACCTTGCCAGCGAGCTATTCTACCTAGAAAACAAGAGTAAAAAAATGTTGGTCAGAGATATGACTGGTTCATAAGATAAATGAATCTCAGTATTTGCATATTTCTCCTTTTTTTTAGTGGGACCTTAAAGTTCTTTTAAGCAATGCATCCGCAAGTACCACTGTATATTGTATGTTACACACAACCGACATTCGGTGACACAACCAACTTATAATCTAACATGAAGCCGATCGAAGTAAGCACAAGGGACATTATTTGTGCCTTCAGGTGCGGTGCAGTAGTTATAGATAAATGTAAAAGAATAAAAGTGCATGAAAAATAACTTTCCGGCGGTGGGGACTGAACCTTTCGATAACACGTCGAGTGCTCCATCACTTGAGCAGCGGCGGTGATCCATTCCCCGTCCAGTTTGATTGGTATTTACGCTTTTCTTTAACACACAGAAATACCGAATTCTCATCAACCTTAGTTTCGTCCCATGTACTTTGGAAGTGTTATCGATACATCTAAGAACTATAGGTAATATTTCCTAGTGACTTCATTGTCAGTTGGTTTGATTAGGTGGTGTTTATTTAATGAGACAAACTCCAGTGCATTCCCTTTCGTTATTGAATTTTATAGTTGTATTCCCTTGGTCGATCTTCCAGCAAGCATAGAAGTCTGGACAAGGACAGCATTGCCTTAAAGATACTCGAAAAGTGTATTTTTATTGCAGGCAAAATTTCGAAAAAAACCAAGGAAAATATTTGAACAATACAGTCAAAACGCTAACAAATCGGTCGAAAACAATGACAACTACACACACAGCAATGGATAGTTTAATGCAGAAAAAAATTGCAAACGTATGTGCGAATTCACACCAGGCAAACACGCAGTCGTCATATCGCAGAAACAATCACAAGGTAACAAAACCTACACACAAAGCAATGACTAGCTTAACACAAAAAAGTGCGGGACGTGTGTGTGGATTTATGCAAGGCAAGCACGCAGTCATGACATCACAAAAACAATCGCAATGTAATAGAAATCACAAGGTAATAAATATCAAACAATACAGTTAAGACGCCCACAAGAACTAACAAATCGGGCGAACACGACGACAACTACATCACAGCAATGACTAGTAATGATGGCAATGACACAGCAATGGCCCCCCTTCTCCATCGAAACGTTTTTTTTTTTCGTCATGGCTTACAGATCAAAATTTCAGGAAGGTACCCCCCCCCCCAAAAAAAATCAGCCGACGTCTCCCTACAGAACATGAAAACCTGTCAGGTGTGGCTGGTGTGGTGGAATAAAACTTGCTTGCCATGTCGTGATGGAGGAACTATTAGTTGCCGGCCATTTTACGTGCGAAAGAACTATCATCACGTGGTGGTGATAGCGGTAATAAGTCAGGCTTCCTAATAAAACACAAGAGCACGGAGAAACACGGAGATTTCGTACTATAGTCAAACATTGTCGCGGTGAGAGCGATGTCACTGGATAAATAAGAATGGAAATTTTTCGCAGCTCTTAGGCAATATAACTATCAAATTTACGTATTAATCAAGAAAAGGAGTTCGTTTTTATTTTTAAACATTAAATTTCTGTTATCTTCAATAATTTGGTTAACTTGGATATTTTTTCTGGTCCTGTGCAATCTTAACTGAAATGAGCTTTTACTGTATATCATTCTAAAAATGACTCTGCTTGTGTTACAATGATCCCTGTTCTCAATCACTCAGACATTGCTGTGAGTTTTAAATGGCAATAAGAAGAAAATTAGGGATGTCATCAGTCCTGCGAAGTACGAGGTATGTCTGCAATTTTCAGATACTTAAAAATGTGCATCCAGCACCATACATTGAGAGAGTCAATTTGCGGCGCACTATCTGGATGGGGCCAGCAAGTGACTGGTACTTGGGAAACCCCCGTGATGGCAAAGAAGTTTGTGGTGATGTGTCGACGTGCATAGCGCATGGCCTCGCACGCATGATCTGGGCCGGCAACTCTGAAGAGATGGTTGTGGAAGGTTTGAGTATCGCAGAGCTCTTCGAAAATCTCCGCCGGCTCCCGCTCAATGCCAAATTTCTCCGGGTCCAGGGCAAACTCTACCGCTTGGTTGAGGTGGGAGACGTTTCGGCGAAGGATCTCGTTGATTTCAAAAATGTCTTCCTCATATCCAGGCTCCTTCCAGATCTTGAGAGAAGTGAGGACGCGATTCGCACGCAGCTCCTCGGCAATCAAATGTAGTTGTGACTTCTTGGTCGTAATGTGTCCAAAGTAGGTCAGTGTCTTGTTTCCTTTCAGCATGTCCACAAATGCATGGGTGCATGAACTGAGGGTGGCCGAGAAGTCCATCTCCATGTGCGAGACAGACTGGTTTAATTTCAAGCCTTTCATGATTATTTTTAAAGCACTTTTTCCGGCATTGCAGTCGTTTATCTGAATGCGCTTCAACGTCTTTGTTTCGATCAGTAGATGGGCAAACCTCCTTGCAGCTGAATCATCCATTCTTACTGGGGAGTCGAAGCAGAGGGACTCGAGGCAGGAAAGTTCTGCCAGTGAAACAAAAAGTTTCTTGAGGCAGTCGCCCTTTACGTTGACGTTGGCGTCCAGGTGTATTGATGTGATTCGTTCTGCATTGATGCGCAGGCCCGCTGCAAGCTTGAAGACATCCGAGAGCCGGTTGTAGCACAGTCTCACTCGGCCGTGAGCGGCAGTGCGACTCAAAGCTGCCGTGACAGCCCTCTCATCTGCATTTCGTGCCCGAAAGAAACCCAGCCTCAGCTCTTTCAGAACTTCGTTGCTTGCAAGTGCTTCGACGAGCATTAGAACCCCT
The DNA here is from genome assembly GCA_013436015.1 of Rhipicephalus annulatus. Taxonomy (NCBI): domain Eukaryota; kingdom Metazoa; phylum Arthropoda; class Arachnida; order Ixodida; family Ixodidae; genus Rhipicephalus; species Rhipicephalus annulatus. Next base: position 89,324 of record WOVY01001337.1, read on the forward strand.
ACTGAGCTAATATGGTTAGCCTCGAGGCTCAGCGTCTTGAGGTGCGTGTTCATCTTCAGTGACATAGCCAACCACATTGCTCCAGTGTCGTCGATATCGTTGTCTCTCAGGTCCACGTCGAGAAGGGCGGAGTTAAACTCCAGAAGGATTCCGAGGGACATAGCTGCGGCTTGTGCAAGGCCGCACGCAGACACCGCCAAGTTCTTGAGAGTGCCGTTGGTTTTTAGAACTTCGGCCAGCCTGTCGATGCCGGTTGGAGTAACATGGCAATATTGAATCTTGAGTGTTTCAAGACTTCGATTCGTCTTCAGCCCCTCCGCGATGAGCAGGAGCTGGCCTTCATCGAAGCATGGCACATGGCTGAGTGACAGATCTCGCAGCTTCGAAGACCTAGAGAGGTATTCGCCGAGGATGCATGCTCCGCCGAACCCAAGGGCGTTGCTTTTGAGCCAGATAAGCTCGACGCTGCCGTTGCGACACACACCCTTCATGAGCTCTGTGCCAGCCTCGGGTCGCATGTCATTCACCAGGAACTTGATGGTGCGTACGCACTCTGTTCTCGCTACCATGTCCCCAATGAGCGCAGCTTCATTTGGCCCTATAGACAGATAGGAGATAGCGATCGTTTCTAATTTCGCCGGCATCTTGCAGAGAGAGTGGACGAGCCTGTACTTGGTGCCGGGTGAAAAGTTCCAACCAGTAATGGCGAGGTGCTTAAGGCCTCTGTTGCAGGCCAGTGCGTTACAAAGTATCTCGGGGAAATGGGTCCCCATGGTCTTCTCGTCTAGGAGCAGCGACTGTACACACTTGTGCCTCTCGAGGAGAATGTGGAGCAGAATGCAGGCATTAAAAGTAGAGTCGTGGTTAAAGCGTTCGATCCCATCAAGGAAGCAGACACTGAATTTTCGGGGCTCTTCTTCTTTCACTTCCATGTTAGCCTTTAAGAGGATGTGGTTGAACGTGCTCAGACTGTTGAAGATCCAACAAGGCTCAATGTCTGTCATCGAGCAGGGCGTGTCCACTTTGAGTCCTGCACGTTGACACCTCCTCTGTAAATTTTGTAGCTGCTTTACGATATCCTCAACTGGCGGCAAACCTGGACAGTTCTTGTGCAAATGGACAGCGTACAGATGGGCAATGCCAACTGTCCTAGTGACGGCAGCAGGTCGCTCAAGTCGTGCCTCACTACTGTAGAACAGGCTTTCGTGCATGTTCGGGGATGCCACAGTTTTTTTTACACCTGGACTTGGTTTGGAAGGTCGACCTGCGGCGGTTTGGGGCTGGGGCCTAGAAGAGGGCCCGGCATTCGCTGAGTTGGTCCTGTCAGGACAAAAGTCATTTCGGAAGCTTACATCAGCTGGCTTTTGTTGTTGTTGGTCGGCTTCTTGATGAGAAACAAGCCTGGGGGTACCCCCGCCACGCGTGGTCAAGCATGGCTGGCGGCTCGTCAAAACACTTGGTTCGTCGCGCCGAATATGCTTCGCCACTCCAGGTAGCGGGATGGCCGGTTCGGCGGGCCTGTTGTTGAGCACACCAAGTTTCACGACAGGGCCACCACCTCCCTCATAGTTGGGAACGGAGCGCTTGTGTGGCAGCTTGTTATAAGTGGAATCACAGGAGGGAATTGATGATGCATATATGCATGATGCACTCTGGTCGGAGACAGCCACAGGCGGCTTGGCATTATTAGCTTCCCTCGATCCACTGTTGGGGGTCGGTATTGGCTGGCTGAGCCTGAAGCGAAAAAAAAACAAGGAATAAAAGAGATGCACAATAGTGGAAAAGTGTACCAGCCGGTAATGGCGCGTGGCTAAACTATGCAAGAAGAATCGGGTTATAACAGAGAATAGTCGAATACAGAAACAGGCACTGTCTACCACCTGAAGATTTGTTCGAAAAAAAAAACAACTCTATATGAGAGGCAAGTCTAGAAAAAATCTCCAGAATGAAAGGGGTGGTGCACTCTAAGCCGAAATCAGAGAAAGAAGGACTAACGGCAGCCGTTAGTCATTTTGATCAACCATTAGTCCACCGTGCGTGCCGTGCACCGAGCGAGAGTGACATGAGCAAAATTTAGAGACTAACTGTTCGTCTTCACCGGACAATGGTCGAAGGTGGGAATCAACCGCAGCATTTAGTCCGCGAGATTTGGTCATCTCAGTTAGTCCATGACCACTCTGTGCCAATACGTACACTTGAATTTGGAACAGTTAACGTATACTCAATCATGCATTATAGCAGAGTGCAGTTTTCAAATTTCATATCGCACTGCGTCGGTAATCTCTATTGAGTGGGATGTGAATACTCGAGTTGGTAGATGACGATGGCGTGAACATGCAGTGAAGCGCGCAAATATCATGGGCATGTGCTATAGGCGGAAAGTGGCGCTTGATGTTGTGCGCATTTTTGATTAACCGCACTTCATCACCGTATTTCAGTGTTGTAGAGTGCTCTCCCACTGTATAGCGCCGTTCGATCATGCGGACGAACGGCCGTTCGCTCACATCACTGAACGTGTACTGCCCAACTTCTCGAACTTCAAACTTTTGCTTTCTGTGTCGCCGAGTACTGTCTACATTCCATTTTTTCGTACTCCGTATGGACCGTGAAGTCATCTGAGAAGTCTAATGCGTGCTTGTTTGATTCCCCCTCGTTCGAATAAAAGTGATCGCAGGACGCACAACCTGGTATGCGCATGAAAATTAGGCCACTGCCGCGAAGGACGCACAAATTGGTATGCACATGAAAATTAGGCCTCTGCCGCGAAGGCAGTGTAAACATATGGCTTATCTAGACTGTGTTGGATATTCGCCATAACTACGTTTTAGCCGGGAGTGCATTGAAAACTGGTACACAATAATGATACACTACCGACTCGGCCGACCTCATCTACATACTACAGTGTTTCGTGAAAGTGGACCCTTACATATCCTAATATGCTTTGTTACATAGCATGTTTGCTTTGCGAAGAAGCTAACTTTTAAAACCCGCTGTGGCAACAAACCTTTTAAAACCCGCTTTGGCAACAAACGAATTAGCACACGACAGCAGTTCTGGCGTCACATGATGTCGTTTATCACCTGAAATGAAATCATAGTGTGCAGGAAGTGAGGGAAATTGTATGGCAAATGATTTTATTCGTCCAAAATCGCTTCCCTATTTTCATCACCGGTTCTACACCCTGTAATGAAAATTTTCCTGCAATTCCCAAATGCCGTAAAGAGATAGTTCTGGACAAGCACCAACACACTCTCCTTCTCACTCGCCTACGACCCCCCACTATTTTGTAGACTCCCACCCATTCTGTGGGTGGGAGTCTACTAGAATCCTGTGTAAACTCCTGCTCATGCTTTTAAAGCATCTTTTCGATTTGTATTTCATTGCTAATCAAGTACGTGCAAAAGTGAAGATGATGCAGTTTCTCTAGTCCCCATTTTCAAACTAGCTATTACTGTTCCAAATAAACTGTTTCTATCCTTTATGTGTGACAGCAGTATTCAATTCTGTAGACAGTTTTTCAGTGTATTGCCAAACATATTCTGTTGCCCTTGAACAATGCAGATAAATATGCCTCAGTACTGCCCTAATAGTTTTTGCCCAGATTTTCAGCGTTCGACATGCCAGCTGTGTAAATAGCTAATAAAGAGCATTTTACTCGGTTTGAATAAATGCATGCTGACAAAATGCATGCTCAAACACTTCTCGCCATTACAACGAACCATGCCACACATCATGATCATCACCACTGCAGCAATCAACTCGAGTTATCTTTGGAGGACTCACTTGTTGCTACAAGGGTTCACATTTTGCTTTTATGTATTTCTGCCCTAACAGAGACTTCAACTCAAATTCATAATGTGGGCGTATGTTGGAATGTGGCTCACTAACTGCACATAGATATGCCACCATTATTTATACTAATAACACACTCCCTTACAAAGTTCCATTTTGATTACAGCATTTACCTCACACATTATCATTATAAATTTATGCATGTTATACTTCTATCATGACATGTCTTTCCATTGCATCTCTGAAATAGTTTCCGACATGCGCCTGAAATACCATTTCTCAAGCTTACACTATGACTAGGTTGGCTAACTATATGGCTATAGGTTGGCTAACTCACTCAGACTCAGATAGAGCCATGAGTCTGAATGAGTCTAGACCCAAGAATATTTTGGTGAGCCTGAGTCCAAGTGAGCCTACAGCACAAGACACATTTTTTGAGTGAGTCTGAGTGAGTTCTTTTTTTTTATACCGACTTATGGTCCAAAGTGTACACTGTTCAGCATTACTATCAACATTACCTGGACTCATGACTACCCCCACCTATTTCAAAGCAATGTCATTTATACACCATTTCTATAGTTATTGATCAGAGGTGTGAATTAAGAAAAGGATGTTTTGATTTCTAGCTCACCAGCTCTTCCGGGAAAGTTCTTGATAAATATATCTTATGTTGTCAGCTCTTTGAAGAAAAATGACCTTACTCATAACTCAAATCTATTTGAAGGTACTATATCAATCGGCACCAAGAGGAGCACTGATTACGTGAGATATTGGCGTTAATGAGCGTAGACACCAGGTTTGAAAAAGTTCATTCAAGACTAACGAACTCGTGAGTCGACTCACTCGGTCTCAGTTACACTCAGTCCAAGCCGCGCGCCCGAGTCTGAGTGAGTTCGGGTGAGTAACGTTTTGGTGAGTTTGAGGCCAAGTTAGTTCGGTGGAAGAAAGCTTTCGTGAGTCTGAGTTCATCTCAGGAAAAGTTTCGTAAGTATGCATTCAATTTATTTGAAAGCGCAAAGTATGTTTATAGAGTGAGTGTGAGTGAGCTCCACAAGTTGTACCGACCAGCTGCGTGTACTGTGCAGAAATGGTTCTTTTTTGCCCGGCCTCATATAGCATAAATTAAAATTTAGCGTAACAAAAAGTGCCAAACAAGTCTTCTGTAGTTGTGCATGTTGCACTTTAGACAGTGTGGAACATGCAGTTTGACTTCTTTAGGTATATGCAAACAATAAATATCAGCAGCAATAAAAATAAATACAGGCAGACTATCATACAGACAGACTATTAGCTTTTGAGCTCCAACTGCTTCAATTAGGCATAAACTAGTGAACTTATAAAACATAGTCAGGCTAACACCACTTAGAGTGTGTGAGACTTTTTGTGCGAGACAATAAAATGTGCCTAAGCCAATAAACAAACAAATGAATTCTAGGAAGCTAGGTTTGGTTGGTTTGATTATACCTGGAAACTTGCACCAGGCAACCTACACGAATCAATGCTATCTTTCCTAATTACACAATAAAAATTTATTAGCTAGGTATAGGGCGTTCCTGTGACAGTGCAGCATCTTGAAATACCAAGCTGAAAGCCTAAAAGACAAAAATAAAAAAATCTGGCTATTTCATGCAGTTTTATTCTAACAACCACCCGGTTCTGAAGAAAGTATTGTACTACTACTCCATAATATCGTTGCACTTATTTTCTGCTTTAGTGGATGAAATAAGCCTTAACAGTATCAGCAGGGGTTAGCCAAGTATAGCATCTCTTCTTAGCCTCCCCCATTTTATAGAAAACTTAATTTACTTTGTAATGTCAGGAAGGTGCAGCATCGATTTCATCATTCCAAAAATTGCTGATTGTACCTTAAATCATTCTGTCCCTCGAAATTTTCTATTTTAGCCACTGGTGATTCTCACCACACACTATTTGTGCTAAGCAAAATGTACAACTGTAATACAGACCAATTATACTGTATTGCATAGAAAGGACATTTCAATATCAGTTTTCTACATCACAACATTGCTTAGTTTAGCATAGATGCACGCTGAAGGCCTGAGCCAATGAATAAACTAGACATCACTGAATTATGGTTTTTCTCGTAACTTATAGCTACTCTTGTCGTACTCCTGAATCAACATTAACATAACAAAGCTCGAGATTTGTGTTCATGTGAACACGGTTATGTCCCAATTTTTAAACACAGTAACTTAGGATGAAGAGGGATGAAGTGCTGGAAGATTGAGGAGATACTTTTTATTTTAATTCATTAGTGGTCCACAAGCTCCATATAGTAACACAACTTCTTGCTGAGGTCATATATAGAAGCCTGAACACTTTGCACTTTGCTGTTACTGTTGATTCACTCTGAAGATGCTAATAATGAACACCCAAACAGAGAATTAGCTGGACACACAGGAGAGGGCCAGCCTTATGTTTGCAGGTTGAGATATTATTTTTCTACCTCCAGCAGCACAGTCTCAGTAGCTGCTGAGCTTGCTTTCTCCAAGCACTTGCTTAAATATGCTGTGTGACAAGTCTTTCCAACCAGCTCCCACCCATGAATGCAAACATAAACTTACACCTCATATGATGCATCAAGAGCGAAGACGGAAATAAAAGAGTTCTTTTTGATATTTCCAGTTGTCCTACAGACCTCACAATGCTTGTTCTTTTTTTAAATGCGAGCCAGGTGCATAGCCATGGTGGAGTGTGGAGACTTGATGTGTTCACCCCCCTCTCTCTGATGTTTTTTTTAATTTTGCTTGCATATAATGCACATACACATACGAATGCATCCATAAACATACATAAAGTATGGTTGAACACTCTCCCCCCAAAAAATTTCTGGCTATGCCACTGGTGTGAGTGTGTTATGTATCCCAGTGCAGTGTTACATTAATTTTCCCACACAGACACACATTCATGTCGCTGGTTTTTTGTCAAAAACATAAAGACTTGGCAAACTTCAATGAAGATTCCAATATCACTTCTTTGGCAAGCATTATATACTCACATTAGGCATCATATACTTTAATTTTTCAATGTGTGTAGCACTTTCATTAGCTATAAAAAAGTACTTATGATTAGAATGGAAGTCATGTACCACGACTGTTGCACAGATTATTAACACAGTTCTTTGGGCTCAGCTTGTATTTGTTCTTAGGTTATTATTGATTATAACAAGAAACCTGTGAAATACTAGGAAGAACACACATGCAGAAATTTTGCTTGGCGATTCAAGGTGAGCTGCTTTTCTGGTTGCACAAGTGAACACTTGGATATAAACTTTGAGTGTAACCTCAGCTGACTGACATTGCTTTACATATAATGCACCTGCAAAATCTAATTGTCGACTTGAAACAGTTTTGCTGCTCAGCTGCGAGCTCATTGGGGCATATTGCCCATTTGCAGTCTTTGCGTATCTTTCTGAGAGACAGCAAATATTAATGATTTAGTTACTATCTTTTCAGGCACAAATGACCCAGTATGCTGTCAAATCTGCAACACATTTCTTGACTTGGTGTTTTTAGTGTCTATACATATTAATTCTTTTAATTGAGCCATCAAGATGAAGCTGTTCACTTTGGTACTGGTAAGAATGAACGTAAAAAAGCACTATGTAACAGCACCTTTAATCCAACGGTGTTTAAAGTCATCTACACATACTTTGTGCTCGACATAATAGGTCCAGAACATTTCTGTCTTGTGTAACTTGTGTGCCGAAACTGTTTCACTGTGCAGTTTTTGAGTACAATGGCATAAACACACATAGATTAATGTGAAGGTATTTACCACAGAAATTTCTGCAGCACAGTGTAAAGACAGATATACAGGAAGGGAACACACACAGTGCTGTGTACGTTCCTTTCCTGTGTCCTTTTGTTACTTTCACTGTTTGTTCCTTAATGTTTCGCCAACAAGCCCAAATTTGCTCCTTAAGTCAAGGGTATCAAGCTTTCTTGTTCTTTCAATAAATAAACCTTGCGAGTAATTCCCTTAATTTTTGATGATCTGAATACTCACATGTGGCCCTGTAGACCAGATTAATTTTGGCTGGGGCAACCATTAAGTCCACTTCACCAGTTACATGCATGTTCCACCCTTACAAACACATACCTAGTCAATAAACCTGATGGGTTGTCTTCAGCTGCATAGTAGCGCCATAGTACTGGGTCAGACACTACCATGATTTCAGTCTCTCAACACTTTACATGCTAACCTAACTTAATGTGGTCACCTCTGATCCGGTTTTAGAACAATTAATTGTCTCTGATCCGGTTTTAGAACAATTAATCGTAAGTCTGTCTACATGACGGGGGGAAAGTGTGTCAAATTTTATGATAAATAAATGGCATGCTGTGGCAGCATTAGTATTGATAGCTACTCTACTTGAGATTTAATGGCTACTAGCGTAAGTCATGCAGCTTAATTTGCACAATCATCTAACCGCTCTGCACATGCTCCATAAGCCTTCTAGCTTGCTTGGACTGTCGCTCTGCTTTTTTAAATGCTCAATCTATCTCATTTTGCCTTCAGTGCGAATGTTTGGCCCAGCAAAGCAGGACTACGTGTGAGCACCGTGATGTTCACGGTGTCCCAATCCTTGTCCGGTAACTTGTCACCCTCAGGAATAGCCCAAAGCCCAGAAGCATTGAAACAAAGGATTTGCCATGACAGAGCCAAAAAGGTTGAAAATTCAGAAAGTAGCCTTAAGCTGTGTACATTCTGTGTCAGGCTGCAGCTGGGCTTAGTCTAAACATTTGAATGCAGATGCAGCAAAAAATTCAAAGCAGTTATAGTTGTCTGTTTCAGTGCACCACCAGTGCATCACCAAAACTGCAATTTATTTTCTTGTTGCACATTCTACATGCTTCTTCCAGTTTTCAAAGATGTTCTATAGCTACTTTTTTTAAAATCATTCATGCATCTCTCATCAATCATTTATGCTCAGTCCTTCATTGAGTGTTTCACGCCCACCAGTACCTACAAGACTTCTTTGGAATAAATGTAACCACTATATGTCATATCACAAGCATTAGGTAAGAGGGAAGGAATATACTAGTCGCCATGAGCACAAAAGCAGTGGACAGTGATTCAAATTGATGATACATGTGTAATGCGTATCGTGTGTCATTTGACACGATTTCAGTTTTATTGTTTTGGCTGATATGAATGGCATTGAACCACAGAAAATAGAATGAATTCTGGTCTCTTGGAACACCTTCTCGATATCTCTGTTTTTGGTAATTGGAAACAAGCGATTCATTGAGGTTCATTGTTTTATTCGGTGTCATTGAGGGATGGGATGCTTTGCCTCTGTGACAATGCATGCTACTTGACCTAGACCTTAGCAGTTATTGACACCTGTCTAACGGCTTCCTGGTGTTCAGAATAGCTAACAAATCAGAGAATAGGGACATTGTCAGGTACCGTTTCAGCATGTCCTGCCTCCAGAAAATGTTGTAACACTGTCATTGATCCAAAAATGTTTCATCAGTAGCCCTTTTCACCAGTATTCATAAACTTCTGAGAGCAGTAATATGGCTGTTTATAAGGGCCTGCTTCTGAACTTTTTTTTTATGACTGTGCTATAATGTAGAGGGGTAGTCTAAAAGTTTCTGGGTCGCACTGCCATACATATATAATAATCCATGGCTTCAGAACTAATTTTGACCACCTCTGTATCTGTCATTTTTCCAGTCAACCGTTCATCAGGACTGGTGTGCGCCGTGGTGGAGAAGTGTTTATGGTGCTTGGCTGCTGACCCGAAGGTTGTGGGCTTGATTACAGCCGCGGCAGTCCCATTTCGATAGAGGGGAAAAAATTGATTGAGGCCAGTGTACTGTGCGATATCAGTGTCCATTGATGAACACCAGATGGTCGAAATTTCTGGAGCGCTTTGCAGTGTCTATCATGATCTTATCTTGGTATTGGGGCGACGCTTTGCGTTGCCATGCAGACTGACCATAAATCATTGCTAAATATTTTACTCGCGAGAAGCAGGTCATAAAAGCAGCAGCGAGCAGTTTTTTTTTTTTTGACAACTTGAACTTCCGATACGGTGTGTGTTCATCAAAACGCCATACAATTTAGCAGAATTGCAACTTGCCGTGATAATAAGTTGCGAGGCTCACGGTCACATATCCAGATGGATACGAGTGAAAGAACCAGCTCTTTCAACTCTTCTGATGTTGCAGCTGCCGCTGCTGAATCAGGAATGTTTTTATTAGTCCGATGTTGTCATACCGCTGCAACGTCTGGTTGATCGCGACCGGTCAAAGCAGGTGCTGCTACGCTATCACTCATAGTTGTGATTACGGGCTGATCTGCTTCATAGTTTGCATTTTGGCAGTCAAACACGATCCGGATTTGTACCGTGCAGCAGCGAAGGTTACACGTTGACTGTAATTTAAAGAATTCCTATGTGAATGGCATCGCATTGATCGCGCCCAAAGTGTTCACGTGACTTTGCTCTACTCGATTACGTTTCAGAACAATCACCTATGGCAATGCTTTCTGGAGAAATTCGGAAAGTCAGAAACGTAAAGTACAGTCTAAACGGTGGATATTTAACTGCACGGCATCGTAAGTTGCCCTAGGCCTCGTATGTCGCGTGATTCCCGACTACAGGGGGTAGAATGCGAAGCGCTAAAAGGTGGTGCTCACTTATTCCTTTACAGTTGCTGAAACGGTTCTCATATAAAGCCTTGAATGTCGATAGGCCGTCAGTTGCTGCTGTGGCTTTGTACCGTTCAGCAGCGGCGGTTACACGTCAACTGCAATTTAAAGAATTCCTATGTGGGTGGAATTGCATTGATCACGCCCAAAGTGTTCGCGTGACTCTGCTATCCATGATTACGTCCCAGAACAATCACCTATGGCAATGCTTTCTGGAGAAATTCGGAAAGTCAGGAATGTAAAGTACACTATAAATGGTGGATACTTAACTGCACGGCATCGTAAGTTACCCTAGGCCTCGTATGTCGCTTCCCGACAACGGGGGGTAGAATGCGAAGTGCTAAAAGGTGGTGCTCACTTATCCCTTTACAGTTGCCAAAACAGTTCTCATATAAAGTCTTGAATGTTGATAGGCCTTCAAGCGCTGCTGCGGCTTCTCTACATAAATAAATAAATAAAAAACATCGTCGTTTGTTCGTTCTCTGCACAGTCGGCTGATTGCCCCCAAAAGTTGACAATTTGTGAATGTCGCCCAGCCCTTAATGTTGGATAATCAAAACTCGGTAAGCTAGCCAATTCTGGGCTTAGCTTCAGGAACCGGCGTAAGATTTGCATTCTGTGGGTGAAAAATCCAAGATACTGTCCACCATTCTGTATATAGTGGTGTCGCACTTCGCAGCGCACCATATCGTTAATTATCTTCTTTGCGAGAGGAGGCAGTAGCATTATGCTAATCACAGACCAATACTTTTCTAAATTGTTCATCTCTGAATAATGTACCAAGCCCCCACTAGTTGTTATGCGACGACTGCTCAGGTTGTGCCAGCTGGACCACAATATTTTATGCCACAACCGAATCCGCTGCAAACCTGTCCTCCTTCAACCCATTCGTGACAAAGATCTCTGTTATGATTCCCCTTTCCCAACGCTCCGGGGTCCTCCAAGTGACAATACAGATTATCAACATGGGGTCACTCGAAAGGTCCCAGACCTCACTGTCTAAATCTATTCAAAGACATAAAAGATATGTTACCCACTCTGTCTCAGCAAGTATGCTGGTAGCGTGATCGTCACACTAGTTCTACTATGGGCACATTAAATCAGCAGTGCGATACAGTGCATCGTTGAACTTTCAGAACTTATTGTGCTTGTGCATAGTCAAAACTACCAAACAGCTTAAGCTTAAGCCTGTCACAGTAAGGTCTGTAAGTAGCAAATAGGTTTCCTGCAGAATGTGTGTGTTCTACATGCTCATTAGGCTGACCGCTGGGGATGTTGAGGCAATCAATTCAAATAGCCCTCCAGCTAAAGGTCTGCTATCACCACCAATGATATGTAGAGAGTGTTCACTCTCCACTAAATTGCAAGAGCATGCAGTTCATTAAGTATAAGGCACCTTGGAATGCGAGATGACTGAAATCTGTCCAGGCAAAAGTTGTCAAAGCAAAATGTAGAAAACTAATGATGAGTGAAGAAACAAGACAAGTTTATCTGCTTGGATGTCCGCATTTATTTGCCTTATTTTACAGTCCAAGTAGATGCTGCACCATCGTGTGCTTTGTGACCACAAGCATTATTGCAATCTTTATTTGCACTGAATTTTCCATTATTTGTAGTCATCTCTTTTGTTCTAGTCATAAAATTTTAGTCAATGCTTCACAGGCCTTGTTAAGTCTCACTTCCCCTTACCTTTCTTTCCTCTATTCCATGAAAAAGTGAAAGCAAAGTAATAATACCACCAGTGAATCAAGCCTATTCGCCATTAGTGACTTCTTGTGCCATCATCATTTGAACTTCAATATCAATACAGGAAATTGAAAATGCGTGCAAATATTGCACAACTAAAGGCAGGCATTGTGCTCCTAATAATAATACATGGAGTTTTAAATACCAAAATCACATGTTTATGCGAAACACCACAGTGGAGGACTTTGAAATTTTGACCATTTAGTGTTCTTTGACGTGCACTGACATTGCATAGTGCCCAAGCCTCTACCATTTCCCCTCCATTGAAATGTGACTGCCGAGGCTGGTATCGAACACGCGACCTTTGAGTTAGCAGCCGAGCACCCAAGCCACTGATCTAACAAGGCGAACCCGCATTCTGCCCCATTAGGTGGCGGTTGTGAGCCTGTTCCATCCTCATTTGCTTGTGTTTTCGTGTTTCTTGTGTATCAAAATTAAATAACAATAATAATATTGCCATGAAAAAGTGAAAGCAAAGTAATAGCACCAGTAAATGCAGCTAATTGGCCATTAGTGACTTCTTGTCCCATCACGATTTGAATGTTATTACTGATACAGCAAATACAAATTGCTTGCAAATATTTTATTGCCCATCACCCAAAGGCAAGTAATAGGGCTAGTAACAGATATATGTTGGTAGCAAGCTAATCAATAATGCTTAACACAGAAAAAAATATCAACATTGTGGAAAACAATACAGATGGATTGGGCAGTGAATAGTAAGGTCAGTACCAATAAAATTATACAATTACTTATAGCAAGTGAAAATATCTGACAGGTTCAGCTGACATTTGCTAAAAATAGCATATTGCAAACTAATATATGGTACGCTTTTATTTTATTCAAATTGTACGGCACCAAAGAACCTGATCTTGAGTAGTCAATAACACTTTTTATTAACTAGAAGAGTGTAAATTGCAGATGAAAAAGTTACAGATGCTTCAGTGGTGCTCTTTCCTCTAAATTTTGAAAAAGGCCTCTAGGGAAACGTGTTTCACTTTTTTTGCACTTGTGCCAAAAGCTTTCATGTCATGAACGGTGGCTCACAGCCACTAGATGCATCATGCATAATTAAGTGTGCATAGTTCCTTTACTTCTTGTGCAAAATCTCTCGCATTTGACTGTTCAAATGTCACTCAGTTTGCCTAATAGACTTTTTACTGCATGGAAGAGTAACAACTCCTGTGGAACACTGCATGGAAGTAGTCGCAGGCTTTTTTGCACTGCCAGATTGCTTGGCATTGCACACGCAAGGGCATAGCCTCCCAAGTTTCTTGGGTGTGGAAAGGACCTTCGGCACTGTGTACCTACCGTAAACTTTGCTGAGACTATGGGAGGATTTGTGGATATCCAGCACAACTTCAGGTCTGATCTTTTAGCATGGCAGCCATCTCTCACCTGCTCGACATTTTCACTTCTGCAATAGCATCTCACCAATTATGGAAATGATGGAAGACGAGAAGCTTGCAGCCAAAGACTGGCTCACCTAATTTTTTAAGTTTCACTGCATCTTGTGTAGGCATGATTTGATCAGTGCAGACTTGAAGCAAAATGAGCTGACACATCTAACGATCTTACAATGTGCTGTATCAAACAGCCAGAGCTGTCTGTTTTTACTCTGAATTGATAGCACCAACAAAGCTTATTGTCATTACACGAGTCGCAGATATAAAACTTTCAAGCAAGGTTTGTGAGGTTTCTCTACAGTAAAATTAAGGCCCTACCTTGCTCTCTGCAGTTAATAAGAATACATGATTATCAAGTTTATCTCAAGACATCTAAAGTAATCCACATATCACAAAATTATTACATACCGCCCACCTTTAAAAATGTCATGAAATCTCCTATGTATGCATCTGCAGAAAGTCATACAGAACTAGTACGACTGAGAAACCAATACTACTCGCCGCATAAGGTAGGGCTCATCCTCAAAGATAATGTCACATTCACATAAAACTCTATTATTTTGACAATTGCACCTGCTGTATAATAAATGACACTACACGAAAAAAAAGTTACTTGCCATGCAAAACTGAACGAAACAAATCCTAGCATTTATGAAGACATTGTCTATGAAGAGATTAATGCCAAAGGGATCTACTTCGAAAATCTTCAACTCATTCTGCAGGAACCTTACTTTGCAGGAACATTAAACTTCCAGCACCTATCATTAACTGTGACTAGACCATGGCCCCGAATACTTCTGTGTCTCAGTGATGTAAAATGTATGCTACCCCATACAAAACAAGCCCAGGTGCACAATTTGAACATTCTTTCTTCTAATGTAAGTCGGTCTCCGCTATAGTGTTGTGACGAGCTATGACCAGTAGATACATAAGAACATAATACACAAAACACTTTATTTCATGAAGATCCCAGGCCTCACGGTACACATCAAGATTTGTGCTTTAAGGGCTAGTCTTTCTCACATAAAAGTAATAAATGTAATGGCAAAAACAGTGCTTCAAACATAGTACACAGCACTTTACACTTCACATTACTTTACAGTACACATATACACTTACGCATCTAGACTTACACAAAGAAAAAAAGACATGGAAAGAGTACCAGGCTTGTGAATCTTTCTGAAGAAGAACACACTACTGCATTTGCAAATTTCTACTGCCCTAGGAAGTACCATCTGGCCAACCTCCCTGCTGAAGTTCTCAGGGTAAACCTTTCACCACTCTTTGTTATTATGCCACCACAGTTCTTCCTAATGACTGGCAAACTTGAAAGATATTCTCACAGTCAAAGAAGCAAATCTCATGCCATAATTTGAACCCAGAAATCTTTTAAGAATGTCTTCAAGAAGTTTAATGATAGTTTGACATAGTGAAGCTGGTCATTTACTTCTTGTGGAGTACGCCACAATGGTGTGAAATAACGATTCTCTACTGCGGACTCGAATGTTGCGAGTTAGTTCCCAATTGCAGTAGTCGCATTTTGATGGAAGTAAAATGCTAGAGGGCTGTGTACTGTGCAATGCCAATGTACAATAAAGAACACCCCAGGTAATCGAAAATTCTGAAGCCCTTCACTATGGCATCCCTCAATTATATTGCAGTATTTAAATGTAAAACCTCAAATCTTATTATGATTATTACTTCTTATGGGGTAGCCTTGCAGATAAGAGCACACATCTTCTTGCTTGACATGTGGCTTCAATAATGTTGAGCACCAGTACATCAGCTGAGGCAAAGGCTTGAAATATAAAAAGACTGGCCCACAGTCCTAGAAGTATGCTCTTAAGATGGTTGGTAATACATCTAACAAAATAAAACATCAGAAAAACAAACAAATATGCTGTTTCGTACCTCCAACCTCCATGCTGACAGATTTCAGCAACCATTGGCAACATAGGTTTTACATTCATGGTTTACACTAACAGTGCCAGAAGTTTTATCCCACATTAGACAAGCTGAACAAATCAAAGCCTAGCTATAGCAAGCTGCATATGTGTCTTGCCAAACAAGAAAGGTCAGCACGCAGACTGCTGCAGTGACACTGCAGACGAAGTGGCGGCGACTGATCCGACGTAGTGGGGAACAGAGATGACTGTGGTGGCTCTGGACGATAGGAGTCGTAAGTCGCCTCACCAGCAGTTGGGTTGTAGTCCCGACGATGGCAGTAGCATGCTATGTGACCGGGAAGACGGCAGAAGTAGCATATTGGCCTGTTGCCCGAAGTGCTCTAAGGGTTAGTTGATGGTGGTGCGAGGTGGCGAACAGGAGGTGGGTGGGGACGGATAGGTGGACTTGATAAAGAAGACGAGGCTGTCAAGCAAGATCCGTGATGGTTGGTAGTGACAGCGGCGATCTGACAACCTCAGCGTAAGTGAGAGGGGCAGAGATAGGCGAAGGATGGTATGTGGGAGACAGGGCGTCAAAAACTTGCTCTTCGATTGCCTTGTGAAGCGTTGGGGTCAGCATGTGTGCACTGGTCGGGACGACGTACGGCACAAGAGACAATTGGCGCGACACTTCTTCTCGGACGAACTGCTGGATTTGCTGCATTAACGTGGTTTGTTCGGAGGAAACAGCGCCAATGGTCAACGCAGATGTAGAGATCGTGTCGAGGTTAGGACGTTGAGTAGAAATGCGCTCTTTCTGCAGCTCGTCGAAACTTTGACAGTGCTGAATAAGCTGGGCGACGGTTTGCGGGTTTTTCGCAACGAGCATGTTAAAAGCGTCATTCTTGATACTTTTCATGATGTGCCGTATTTTGTCAGTGTCAGTCATGTCGGAATCGATACGACGGCAGAGGTCCAGAACATCCTCAATATACCAGGTAAAGGTCTCGCCAGAGCGCTGTGCTTGGAAGCGCAAGCGCTGTTCGGCGCGGAGCTTGCAAACAGCGGGTCGGTCAAAGACTTCTGCAAAGCGTGTCTTGAAGGTTGACCAAGAGGGTATTTCCACTTTGTGGTTGTTAAACCACAGTTCTGCCACACCCACGAGATAGAAATTAAGGTAAGCGAGCTTGTTTGTGTCATTCCACTTATTGTGAGCGCTTACGACTTCATACTGGGCCAGCCAGTCTTAGTCGTCGGTCGCGTTGAAAATCACTGGATCTCACTGTTGTGGCATTCCGGAACAGGTGATAGATGGGATTATGACTGCAGGTTGCTGGGTCATGTCTTCGGGAATTGGCGAGGCAAGGGTTTGAGGCAGAGTTCGGGAACGGAGTTCCAGTTTCAGACAACCGGCACTCTCCACTAAATATAAGAATACTGTTAGACGCCACGCCGGGCAGCAGTGAAACAGCAGCCAGTGGTTTCAGCAGCAGCTGCATTAGCACGAGCCTCCGCCACAACAAACGTCTTTTTCGTCGCTTCTGTAGCAGAGCCCGTACTTGTCACTACACACAAAATAAATTGAATACACAGAACCCCAACTATCAGTTACCACAACTCCCATTTTGGGACAATTTCTCCATTTTTGTAGAGATCCAAAAGGCAAGGAGCAAAGGTATCAGCAGTTTCATAAATTTGATGCTGATCCGACCTTGAAACAACATAACGAAACCAGTGCCGGCGGAACTGACCTTGAAACAACATAACAAAACCGGTGCCAGTCAAAGCGCTCAATTACCAGAGTCCTCGTAAGGATGTAGAGCCTGCCACTGGCGACGAAAAGTGACTCTATTTGAAGAAAGTCAAAGGAATCAGAGTTTTGTGAAACCAAGACACTTCCACTCCTGAACTTGCACTTGTCAATCGATGCAAATTTGACCTCATGGGTGGTAGGAGGTAGGAGCCCTTTGGCACACTCTGGCAGTTTGTTGACATTAACGGGCTTGCTCTGCAATGTTGAAAGTCCTTCATACAGTTCGTAGAAGTTCATCTGAAAGCTCTGCTTTAGCTGATGTCATTTTGAAAGTGTGAATGTAATGTTCTTGAAATTCTTCACACACAGGGCTTGCTTCTTCAACTCCTGGTGCTTGCTCTCAAAGCGCATAGACAAAGATGTTTTAATGGCCCCACTTCATGCACGTACCTTGCATAGTGCACCATATAGTGCATTTTTGGTGACACAACTTGGCAGCCATACCTGTTGGCAAACTCTGTTAGAGAAGTTTGTACAAGTATATCAAGGTACGCGAGGCGCTTTGCTTCGATTTCCGGAGCAAAAACAATGTCCATGATCACGCGAAACTGTAATAGAAGTTTCCAGTCCGCATTTCCCTCAGAAAGTTTCCCTCCAAGCATAAGCGGTATGAATCACAGCAAACACCATTTGCCTGATGCTGTCCCTCTCAGGTTTGCTTTCTTCAAGACGAAGGTTATGTTGATTTGAGCAGGCTTGTTCTTTGTGTCATTGGGACCAAACTCAAATGAAGAGATGTCCTCCAGATCTTTTTTTGAAATGACAGCAGAGGAAAGGAGGCCTTTCAGTACTTCACGCAGGACACATTCAGCTGTCCCTTCCAAGATGTCGTGCATAGTATCTGGGGGCAGCTGGCTGGTAACGTCAAAGTAAGGCAGTTCAAGAAGTGGCGACTCTTCGTTCACACCATATAGACGCTTGTTATAAAGGCTGCTTACAACAAGTGCTTGTAGATGGAGCTGGTGCCTGTTTGCCGTACGTGCTTGACACACATCATCACTAGTTTTGTCTGCAAGCTGTTTTGAAGACACCATGCAAAATCTGCACACTCGGCCGCTGCTAAAACAACATGAGAAACCTCCCAAGCGGTTCAGTGATAGGTTGTCACCGCAAAAGCCGAAAACAAGCACCTCAGCACGCTGCTCCATGCCATCCAAATTAAAGCTCATATCATGCTCATACAGGTGCTTAAGATTATCTACTAGTGGCTGTAAAATAGCTTTCAGGCCATACTGATTAACATCAATGTACCGTACAATCATCACCAGATAGATGTAACGCAGTTGCGACCTGTATTTGACATGGAGATTTAAAAGAGTACAGTAAACAGCCAGAAGCTTGTGTTTGCCTCGCTTGGCACCCAGTGGATTGATGATTTCTATTTCATCTGAGTAAAATAAGAGAACAATTGTGTGTGTTGTTGTTGGTGAGACAAGAGACCAAGGTGCTGTCGGTACAGCTGGCCATCTGTAAAATCTCTGTAGACCCTAGGTGTGTGGTTCTCAGCCTCTGGCGTTGTTAGGTGAGCAGCAATGTCTGGTACATTGCAAAGAACAGAAAGGAGGTTAGGCAGTGGCACATAGTAATATTTAGAATTTTGGTCAATGATCTGTTGCTTTGGTGCAACAAGAGGGAAATTGATCTCCGCATATTTATCCCTCTTTCGCCTGCTTTGCAGGCCACTTAAAATTTGTTCAACAAAATTACATTTCAGCAAATCATTCAGGATAGATGTCGGCTGATATGTTGACATGGCATTTGATATTTCATTCGCGTAAGCGACAAACAACTGCTCAAAAACAAAGCGCAGTTCTGAAAATAATTTTTCCAGAGCAGTGTGTGGCAAGCTGTGCTGATTAATCACACTAAAAAAAAGGTTCCACAAGGTGCTCTTTGCTTGCTCTACAAAGGTACGTTAATCGTTGCTTTGCGTTGCACTGCTCTTCTGCGGCGGCTGCTTTGCCTGATCCCCGCCATTTATTCCCTCCACACAGTTCACATCAGAAGGGTACTCAGGGCAGAACTGATTGAACAGCGAACAGCTGACATTGTCAGTTGCCGCAGAATGAGAGCCTGAAAAGTTGCTTCTGATCTCCTCTATCACATCCTTGTGCTGACGATTGAGTTGCGAACGGTATGAGGAAAAAGTTTCGTATGTGTTTGCACAGCCGCCAATACCACAAAAAATCTTGAATCCAGGTTCAGAGCTGTGGGCTAAACCTATGTGGCTTACAATCTTCTTAAATTGAGGGGATGAGAACGGACACCTCGGACAGCGTTTCACATCCATTGCGGGTCACGAATGTGGATACGTTTGTTGCTCCTCAATGAGACAGTCACAGAACCTGGGCTGCCAACGACGGGAATAAACCGAGTCATCCCAAATAGTTAAATATACAATTACGCACGCACACCACTGTGCACAAGAAAATAAAAGCAATCGCTGCGTGTTAAGTTTGGCCTGGAAATTCGTCTGGGCAGACGCCTTTGTGCGTAAGCCGATCCACTGGTGAGGCTCTCAATCCCTTCGGCGCCCAGTCTGACAGACGCTGTCGAAGATTTGAGCAATTATCCAGACCAAGCAGCAAGCAAAGGCGAGTTCCCGTCCTTCAAATGCGGACCCTTTTGTCGTCCTTTTAAGCAGCAGTGGTGCCTGATGACCTCGGTGATTCACTGGCGACAGGGAAGCTTCTGTGGCCGGCGCCAGGGCTGACAGGAGAGCGGCACTCCTTTTTAATCCCCAGTCAAGTAGCCGACCGGCCGACTGCCTATGCCCGCCAGGCATTGTCCCTGCTGGCCGGAGGATGAGAGGTCGTGTCGCCGCGACTCCACAAAGAGGACAACAGGGACAGCGTCTTCCTGGAAGAGACCGCGGCGGCCACCGCAAATCTCTCCGCTAATTGAGCAAACAAACCGGCGGACCCTTTGAAGTATGCTGCCAGGATCATGGGAACTCTGGACTAGCGGCACACACACGACGAGGATGAGCCCTGCTGGCACCAACATGCAGTGCAGTGACGTTCACGTGGACCGTGCATGCTCGCCCCCCTCACCTGTTGTGCGTGTGTGATTGGTATTCCACTTGGAGAGGAGGAGCCCGAGAGGGCTTAAAACGACGCCGCAGAGTGCTGGACGTCGCTCTGAACAATGTAACGTTCAACCACCACGCTCGTGGGTTGTGAAACCCCTAACCTTTCTTTGCTGTAAATATGTGTAAATAGTGTCATAAACCTGTTTATTTTCTGTATCCTCCTGCGATCCTCCTTCGACCTGAACAACTGATGGCAGCGGTGGGTTGCCATCATCAGCTACTTCATCCTTGCGACCTTCCTTCAACATCTAACAACTGGTTGGCAGCGGTGAGATGGACTTCGCGGCATGGTGCTGTGCTGTGGTGAGTGCTTGGTCTTTGCTTTGACTTTCCAGGCTTCATTTCATGAGTGCGAGTTGATAGAAGCTTTGACTTTCCAGGCTTCATTTTATGAGTGCGAGTTGATAGAAGCTGGATTGTGTGGGAGATAGGGAGATCACATAATTTTGAGTAGTGAGTGAATCAGAGGGATCCCCTACATTTGTGCGTTATGCAGGACCAAAGTACAACGGCAATCATGGAGGTGAAGACACTGCTAAAAGATGGTCTTTTGTACATTTGTGAAGACCTTGGTATTAAGATTAAGGAAGGAATGGGCAGATCTGAAATTTTAGAGCTAATTTTGCAAAACGCCAGTGAGGTGGATATTGGATACGCGTTAAAAGCTTTAAAAAGGTTAGAAGAACGAAAACAGAAAAAAGAAAGAGAATAAAAGGAAATACGGGATAGAAAAGAAAGCGAAGAAAAGGAAAAAAAGGATAGAAAAGAAAGAGAACAGAAAAGAGAGGAACGGGAACGAGAACGAGAGGAACGCGAAAGAGAGGCATGGAAAAGGGATACAAAAGAGCGTGATCGAGCATGCGCCTTGGTGCTCGAACAATTGGAACAGAAAATTGAAGCAATGAAGCAAAAGATTCAGCCATTCGAAACTGTAGCGCACGAGAAGTGCGATAATCAAATGAGTGAGGTGCAGTTTAGAGCCAAAGAGAAGGCTATCACGTGTGAAAATAGCAGCAGTTTCAAAGCCGAATCGAGTTTGAGAGCTGCAAAAGGTGCTGCTCTGAGTAGAGAGGCCGACAAAGGTCAGAGCGTGTGCGACGAGGTGCTGTGCCAGTTAGATGCTAGCGAAACAGCTAGGATATCTGTAGACAGGCTGGTACAGGCCTCAACTGAGATTGTCGTGATGGTAGAACTTGCAAACAATGTGGTAGTAGGCAAGGAAACCGGAGAAAGCTCAGGAGCAGCAGCCAAAGCAGAGGGTGAGAATCACAGTACAGTTGCCGACAGCTCCCACCTATTCGAGGAAGATTGTGTGAAGGAAAACTGCGGCACTGTTCTTGAGTGTGTTGAGCTTTCCACCAGTCTAGAGTGTGAGAGAGATGATTTTTTAGAAAATCGTTGAGACTGCGTGGATTAAACAGCTGACGCAAGGTGCAGTGAGAGTGTTAGCGACCTTGAGCTGTGAGCGGTAGGCTCAGAGACGAGTCGCAAGAAATGGCACAGACGCAAGAGACGTCGGAAAGCCGCGAGAGAGAAAAAATGTACTAGGCGGGTAAAAGAAGACGCAAAACCTTTTAGCGTAACTAGTAGGACTAGGAGCTTCGCATCGGCGTTAAAGCCGTTTTTCATGCGTCCGAGCCGCCGGACGAAAAGTAAAAAGAAAGCGGGAATGCAAAAAGGAGGAAGCAAGCATCGAGGAGACAGAAAAGAGAGTAGATCATCGGCCAGTTCAACAACAAGGTCTTTGTATGGTGCAGTAAGGCACGAGCGGCGAAATTGTGGTCTACAGCGTGCATCCTCGCGACCGATTGTGCGGTGGAGATTTCGGGTTTTGCGTGGGCGAGAGTGTCAAACATGTGCTAGAAGAAGGGCCACCATAGTTAAGCACCCCGCGGGTTCCAGCCCAAAGAGGGCATGGCCACTCTTTCCCATGCATTGCTGGGGTCCCCTTCGCCAGACTGACAAGGGCAGGCTGAAATCGCGAATGAGGCGTGACAGCGCTGTTCAGCTTGTAAGGCGTGCACGTTGTGATGCCGCACGTTCTGAAATTCCGCCAAGACCGCGACCGCCACGTGTACGACTGAAGAGAGAACGACAACTATAAGCTGGAGAGTCTGACAAAGGAAATTTTCTTAGAAGCATGTTTGTTTGCTTAATTTTTGGTTTTAAAGTAATATTCCTTTGTCATCTCCCTGGCGAGTTCGTGTAGCAGCAGTTTTTCCCTTTTAGATTTTTTAAAAAGCATTGTAAGTGTTTTAGTTGAGTTACAGGGAAATGGCCTACGGTTAGGTGTGCGATTGGTGTGCTGACGCTCTTTGGATGAAAGTATGATGTCGTGCTAGAGCGCACAGCAAAGTCTTGTGGGTTCTTTAAAAACATGGGCTGACATGAAACTACATTCAACAAATGAGCGTGTTAGTACACGGGTTGCATTTCCCTTTATTATTTTAGTATGTGTTCAGGGATCAGGTGAATTCTTTAGCTGAGCGTTATGTTATATCGAACGTTGAGATTAGAGATGCGTTTAAAGATTTACACAGTTCGATATATTGAGAGCATAGCGTTCACCTAATTCTGAGGCTAGAAATACATTTTACTGATGTATAATAATGCAGTTCGATCTGATGTGTGAGAGAGATTTGTTGGCGTCAGAGTGACATAAAACTAGGTACTCTCGACTACGCCTTGTAAGTTTGTAATGAGAGAATAGAAAATGCGCCCAGATACTTTTTGTAGGTTCAGGCTGCATTTGTGTGGAATTTAAGTAGTTGTCTTTCATGAAATTAGTCATGAAGTTAAATGTGAGTTGCAACTTGGTAGTGCGGGTGGTGGGAGAAAGCCAGTATTGTAAAAATGGGATTACGGATATATGGGGCCAAATTGTATTTGCCTTTGTGGGCTTTTCTCGCATGGCCATTTGTTCCATTTTTGGTAGGCATCTCCACATCCATGATTGTTGTAACTTTGGCGGCACAAAATTGTCTCAAAATTTTAGCGTACAGGTTTCTCTTTTGTTTGTGTTTCTTGAGAAGCCTGGAGGGTTTTAAGCGGGTCCAATGTGCTTGACTTCGGCATGGCATTGTGTTGTGTGGTTGGCCTTGCTGTTGTCGACCATTCTGAGTTGGTTTGGGGGATGGTTTCGAGTTCGCAGCTGGAGGGAGAAAGCCAGGCCATCGTCCTCGTCACCAACCATTCTCTTCGTGCCCAGCGGTTGGGAGCGCTAGCCAGCCGGATTTTCCGGGCGGCGGAGGAGCTGTTAAGTTTGGCCTGGAAATTCGTCTGGGCAGACGTCTTTGTGCGTAAGCCGATCCACTGGTGAGGCTCTCAATCCCTTCGGCGCCCAGTCTGACAGATGCTGTCGAAGATTTGAGCAATTATACAGACCAAGCAGCAAGCAAAGGCGAGTTCCCGTTCTTCAAATGCAGACCCTTTTGTCGTCTTTTCAAGCAGCAGTGGTGCCTGATGACCTCGGTGATTCACTGGCGACAGGGAAGCTGCTGTGGCCGGCGCCAGGACTGACAGGAGAGCGGCACTCCTTTTTAATCCCCAGTCAAGTAGCCGACCGGCCGACTGCCTATGCCCGCCAGGCATTGTCCCTGCTGGCCGGAGGATGAGACGTCGTGTCGCCGCGACGCCACAAAGAGGACAACAGGGACGGCATCTTCCTAGAAGAGACCGCGGCGGCCATTGCAAATCACCCCGCTAATTGAGGGAACAAACCGGCGGACCCTTTGAAGTATGCTGCCAGGATCGTGGGAACTCTCGACTAGCGGCACACACACGACGAGGAAGAGCCCTGCTGGCGCCACCTTGCAGTGCAGTGACGTTCACGTGGACCGTGCATGCTCGCCCCCCTCACCTGTTGTGCGTGTGTGATTGGTGTTCCACTCGGAGAGGAGGAGCCCGACAGGGCTTAAAATGACGCCGCAGAGTGCTGGACATCGCTCTGAACTATGTAACGTTCAACCACCACGCTCGTGGGTTGTGAAACCCCTAACCTTTCTTTGCTGTAAATATGTGTAAATAGTGTCATAAACCTGTTTATTTTCCGTATCCTCCTGCGATCCTCCTTCGACCTGAACAACTGATGGCAGCGGTGGGTTGCTATCATCAGCTACTTCATTCTTGCGACCTTCCTTCAACATCTAACAGTGTGCAAAGTCCGAAAAGATGCACCCGTAGCGTTACGTTCAGCCTGCACGTCCGACGGTCGCGTAGCAGGCACAGGAATAGTGGTTGGTGATTATGCCACTTCTAATCTCTCTCTGACACGGCATTTTTTTTCAGGTTCAATTGATTTTCGTGAGCCACTAACACGGTTATGACACGGCTGCCTCCAGAGAACCATTCAGTATGCGCTCTATTGAGCGTGCACAAGTGGATGTCGCACAGCGCCTCTTGCGACGGAGAGTAAGAATGAAAAAAGCTCACACGTCTTTTCAGTGCGCTGTGTATTTAATGACATAAAACTTTATTCTTTTAGATTGTGAAGCGTCTATCATTTCATAGGTGTTTTTATCCGCAAATGTGCCACAGAACCTGTTCTGTGGTAGCGCCAGTGGCGCCAAAAAGTAAAGCACGTGTTCAGCCATCATTTCCTCTCCCCCAGCTGCACGGTGTTCTGTGGCTGCACTACAGAGATTTCCCGTGTAAACGGCAGCCCAGTTCTTTTTCTTTTATCACGCAAGTTCGCCACACATTTGATGGTGGCATCGAAGTGTTTAGTCGCCTGCAGCAATAAAAACATCATCGTCACGTTTCATGGACCGTGGACAAAGGAAAGTTTAACTGAGCATGTCAAAACAAGCAAGCCTTTCGAAGGTCTCAACTTCTCTGCAATGAGCTTGAAGGTGAGTTATGTTCCTGTCGCACTGTATGACAGTCAACAGGCTTGCGCACGCGGGAAGAGGGGGGGGAGGAGGTGAGGTGAACAAAGTTGACGTAATTTCTGTGTGATTAATGCCTCATTGTAGGTTCCTTGTGGTACAGAACCAAAGGGACAAATGACAAAAGCAAATGCAGGAAAGGATTAATGAAAAAAAAAAGTACTCGTCGCACAAATGATAGCCCACCCTCGACTGTCACTTGAGTAGGATGCAGCATTCGTGGTGCTCAATGAAGGAGCGCGCGGATCAGGATGTTACACTTCCCGCAGTGCAAAGCGTGAGCTCAGGTTGATTTAACGCGCATGCCACTCACGCTGTAACAGCGTAGAGTATTAAAAAAAATGTAGAGCATAAATTGACAACTACCAGTCTGTGATCAAGGCTACTTGCTTGAAATGCTCACACACGCGCAACACTTTTGCTGTATCAGTCGATGACTGCAAAGGGAATGGATATGAAGGTCTCATTTTTTATTGTACGCAGCCAAATTAAACTCGCAGGCAGTAAAGCAAACGGAGGCACAAAGGTCATTAATTGTATTTTTTAAATGTATAGTAACTATGACATAAATGTAAGGAATTTCAAGGTGAACGAACTGACCCACAATGTTCTGATAACACATACAGTGGTCTGCCAATTCAGCTATAGTAGCTCGGAAAAGGAACACAACTTTTCCATCCATTCATATCCAATCAAAGGCATACTAGGGTATTTCC
This sequence comes from Rhipicephalus annulatus, assembly GCA_013436015.1. Taxonomy (NCBI): domain Eukaryota; kingdom Metazoa; phylum Arthropoda; class Arachnida; order Ixodida; family Ixodidae; genus Rhipicephalus; species Rhipicephalus annulatus. The sequence goes on from WOVY01001337.1 coordinate 115,341, forward strand.
CTATACTGATGCTGAATTCAATTAATTTCCAGAAACATCGATTGCCTGAAATTGTTTTCTTAAACTATAATGCTGAAGTCTGCCTTGTTAATACAGCTTTGCCAATAACGCAAAAGGCTAAAGAAGTTCATTAATATTTTTTACACATAGGTTTGACCTGTATTTATTTATTTATTCATTCATACCACCAATTCCAAGAAAAGAAGTATAACAGGGACATTATATTATCAAGTATGTATACTTTGCTTTATCAACTAATATATCAGCCAACTTCATCACTTTAACTCCATGAGATAAAAATAAGGACAGTGTGACTTAATGGCATTATAATATGGTTTCATGTGACTTGTGCTGATAGTTCCATATTTTTTTGTCTACTCAGGTGTTGTAAAATGTGCAAATTCACCTTAAATATAGGACAAAGCACTCGTGCAATGTTTACATGTCTAGCTAAATTAGTCTACTTGTTAAGTGCACTAATAATTCATCGAAAGATCATGCTGGGAAAATAAAAAAGTTGGCAATGATTTAAGAAGAGCAAGGTGTGTACATTTTAGTGAATTATGTTTCCACTAGGTCTTCGACAAAGACTTTGACATGTATGTCGACATGGACGATGACTTCGTCATCCCAAACAAAGCAAGGCTTCTCATCAAGGAGACAGTACAGTACAGGTAAGGTTGCTTATCAATTGCATGTTTTTCGTGGCAATACTCAGTGCTTAAATGATATATCACCTGACTCAAATCTTACCATGGTGTGACAGCAAGCTGACTATGCCATTTATAATGGCACTGACATTAGCAGGCATACCATTTCGAGATCAGCTGGACTGCAGAACTAGGGAAGAAAAACAGAAGCCATTGTCGTTTGCTACTCAAGGTGCTGCTGTGTGAGCTCTGTAAGCTTGTCTGTGATGCCATCATTACTTGGGGAAGGGGCGAGACATCACAGCAAAGCACAAGCAGCCACTAAAAATATAATGTTAATAAGTTATTGAAGACAACCAGGTACTTTTAGCTCAGCTGAATGATCATTCATGCTTACTTTGAAACCGTATTAAGATATGCTCAAGGCTATGCTCGCTGCTAACGCTCAGTCCGAGGTACACATGCATGCATTAGAATGAAAGAACACAATTATCTTGAGCTCAAAACTTTGATGTCATTTCTAATTCACACATCACTTGATGCCTGTAAAAAGTACCTATGTGTGCATTCTAGATAAAAGAATAGATTGGTGTTAACTCCGTGAGCATTTTGAATTGGTGGGTCTAGAAAGGTTAAGGTTGTTAAGTGGACCTCCTGAACATTTGCTGAGCTTCGGCTTAAAACAAAGCAGCTCCAAGTCACATGGAGCCAAAAGAATGAAGCTTAGACAAATGTGTGTAGTACCCATCATTCCAATGGTGGCAAAGGTGCCATGCATTGCAGCTCCCATAAACACTAGTGCCAGATTTCACTCTCATGTATTATAAAAAAACTATTGATATACTCAGTGCACATTGCATAGCCAAGATTTATGTATGTACTCCGCCCCAGGAACTATTCCGCAGTGATTTGTTTTTAACAGTTTGCTATGCCTACATGCAATTGGGTGATGCCATCAATGCTGGGGTGTCACATTGTTATAGCAGTGCCATCACATATTTAAGTGCCCAAACAGTGAGTTTTTTGGAAATTAAATCGCTGGAGAACATGGAACCTGATATGTCATATAAATTCACAAAATGGCCACACAAGCAATTGTATTACTATGATCATATGGTTGCTATTACTGCCATCTTGCTGCTACTGACTCTAGTTAAATGGAAATAAGTTCGATTCGTAAGTATTGGAAGTGTGTAAAGTATCACAACGGCTCATTTACACATTCAACTAGAAATGGTCATGCGATTATGTTAGTTGCAAATGTTTGCAAATGGCCACTTGTCTATAAAAACTACTGTTTTGGCTCAATCACTTGTCGCTCAATTTTTCAGTCACAAGAGTGCAGCGGCAAGCCTTTGTACCAAACGAATACACAGAACAGGACATTAGCTTATTTATCAGATCATGAAGAGGAAGTCAGCAAGGCAGCAGTAACGCGAGCAGTTACCACTTCAGTCATTGGGTTGTAGTCTCAGAACTTCCAAGGTGTTCCATGTACACAAGAAGGCTGCCTGGAAGTCTAGGCTTTTAAAAAAAAGGTACCGTATGTACTCGATTGTAATGTGACCATAAACGTATACGGCGACTTTTCATAGTGTCCAGGAAGAAAAAAATAGAATTTCGGTATACGATGTAGATCTAGGGTTCACTTTAGGGAGCAAAAAGTTAAAGAAAAAAAACATCACTTTTGAATACATATGGTATTGTCACATCACATCATTCATTGGTGCATGATATACTACATACAAGTCTCCCTAGTAGGTGTTAACATCAATTGCCTTGAGTCACTTTTTGGTTGGCAGCCATGAATGGTCGTATAACCAGTGCTAGTTGCAGGTGTAAATGAAACTGAAGCATGCTGATCTCATTGATATTTATTCATGGTTACTACTTGATTTTTGTTGTTTTGCATGGTGTATTATTTTAATCATTCTGGTCTTCCTTTTATATTATGTAAACCATAATGAACAAAAATTGCATATTTCAAGGTGTTTTCATTGACCAAAGGTAATTAATTTTGCAGAAATTAGCATGAGCTTGTGTATAGCACACATAAATAGTTCTGCAAATGTCACTGCACCCATTAGCAACAACGTGTTGGTTTGGGCGAGTCAGTTCATCTTGCAAATAACTCAGGACAAGAAAAATATCAGGACAAGAATTACTAATGAACACAACAGCATGAGTGCTATTGTGCTCATCTTGTCTTCATTCGCGATTCTTGTCCTCATTTTTTTACACTGCTTCAAGCTATTTGTATTCGCTACTAATGAACACAACAGCATGAGTGCTATTGTGCTCATCTTGTCTTCATTCGCGATTCTTGTCCTCATTTTTTTACACTGCTTCAAGCTATTTGTAGTCGATAGTTGTTTTTTTTTACGAGATCTCTTCTATTGTCATTATATAAGCATGGTTTCATGCATCCCCCTGTTTTCGTTCTTGTTCTGCCATTGTCACTAGAGATTTATCGAGCATTGCTTGTGCTTAGCTCATTTATACCAACAACTGCACAACAAGGAACAAGGGATAGGAGGGCTGTTCAGCACTCGTGTCTGCTTCTTCCTATCCCTTGTTCCTTATTGCACTCTTGTCAGTATCTTTCAGCATGTTTTGTTGCTTTAATGACAAGATATTGTAGTGTTGATGCCTTATCCCAGTATGACTCTTAAACTGTTAATATGTGAGACTCGTAGTACTAGCGGGCTTGGAGAGCTTCATAGTGCTCTGGTGTTGATCCCAGAGGTTGACTATAAATTTTGCATAGTGGCCACTTCCATTCCATTTGCCCTCAGATTGATGCTTGACCAAGGTTTTTGTGCAGGGGTTACACTTAGGCTATAGTGCCTAGAATATACTGGCTAGTGTGCCGTTTGCCAGCTCTTTTCAATAGAGGAGAGTAACACCGATTTGGATGGATGCTCATGGTGGCCGCTGAGGGCGCTGCCAAGCGGAAGGGTGCGGACAGAGTGTGTCGTCTGCTTCGCGTAGCCGATTTGCAGCTGTTGCGTGGATTTTTGTTTTCATGTTTTTTGTGTTATTACCGGGTGGTGCGTTTGTTGTTCACGTCGTCACAGGGTGAGTGAGTGGTTGTCGTGTTTTTGTGCCTGTCCCAATGGGAACTATGAGGTCAATGATAGAATGTCAAAGTCAAGGCGATTGAAAGAAAGGACCTGCTTCGTACCATTCTGTACAACTGGTTATATCGTTCGAACTAACAGCGACCATCATTATTCATGACGCCATCAGATGAAGCACATCTCGCAGAACAGGACAGAAGGATAAAGAAGCGGACAGGAGACTGCCACCAACTGCTGTGGTCTGTGAAAAGCCACAGAGTTTGGTGGAAACATTTTGAAAACAGTTTTATTGAGCGCATGTTCACCATTGCCGTAAACGGCGTGTTCAGCAAGATCCCCCACAACAAGGCACGCCTGGAACCTGATGCGGCACCCACAATATTCCCTGAATATTCTGAGCAAAATGTGAGCGAAGCACCAGCAAAACGACAAAAACGAATTGGTCTGTGGAGACATTTCAGCAACACGCGTCGCAGTAGTGCTCTGAAGCGAGCTCGACTGTCGAAGGTCCTGAACTTGAAGAGTGCACTACAACCTGAGGATCTGAAATAGTGAGACTCATAGTACTAGCTGGTTTGTAGAAATAGTGCGCAAAATAGTTGGTGCCCAAAATAGTGCAAAAAGTTTTGAAGCGGAACACCCACCACTGAGAGTCATCATTGGACATCTATAAACTGCACATGCCTGCCATGTTAGCTCAATGTGTGGATCCATGCCGGCAGGAATGGTAGCTTATGCTTTTTAATTTATAAAAGTAAAGTGAATAGCATCGCCGTGTCCTATTTATTGAAATGATGTACTTTAAAATGGCCTAGTTTGCCTACAGGCAATCGTTGCTCTGTCATTGTAGCCACCACTCTAACCATAGGCTGTACCGCAGAGTATATAAGAAAAATCAAGGAGTCTTTACTCGTATCGCTGAGGCCGCATCCCTTAGTTTTCAAAACAGCTCTTTGTGATGGTTGTGGTTTCATGGAAACAAAATGTTCACAGTAAGTACTCCTCGAGAACCATGTTTTTTTTCTGTAAAAATAAAATTAGTGCATCTTGCACCCATGTATGCCCAATGCCAAAGAAACAGTGGAGCTGGTAGGAACCAATCGAGGTATAATCCTTGTGGTTGTTTTTTGGCTATGCATGGCTTGGTAGACTAGCTGGTAATGCATCATGGAAGGCTAGACAGCGCACACTGATGGGGACGAAGGAAGAACACTCAAGACATGCGCATAGCACTAGGTATTCTTCCTTCGTCCCCGTCTATGTGTTCACTGTAGGCTCTCATGTTTTGCTAAGGTTCGCAACTTTTTTCGTCCTTTTTTCCTCTATTTCTTCATTTTTCTACCCCTCTGCAGTGGTTTAGTGGCTAAGGTACTCGGCTGCCGACCCGCAGGTCACGGGATCGAATCCCAGCTGCAGCGACTGTATTTCCGATGGAGGCGGAAATACAGCCGCAGATGCTGTAGGCCCGTGGGCTCAGATTTCGGTGCCTGTTAAAGAACCTCAGGTGGTCAAAGTTTCCACAGCCGTCTATTACAGCGTCTCATAATCGTATGGTGATTTTGGTACGTTAAACCCCACATATCAATCAATCAATCTTCATTTTTCTGTATCCTGTGTGTATGTCTTGTTAAAGAACCTCAGGTGGTCAAAATTTTAACAGCCGTCTCTTACAGCGTCTCATAATCGTATGGTGATTTTGGTACGTTAAACCCCACATATCAATCAATCAATCTTAATTTTTCTGTATCCTGTGTGTATGTCTTTTTTGCATGTTTAATTGAACTGCTTTCTTTCTTGCTATCTCTCTATTATTTTTTGTGGCGGTCTTTCTTCCTCTTTCTCCAAATTTCTCTCATCCTTTTACTATCTCTTTATCTTGCTTTCTTTTTAGTCTTTCGTTATATCTTTCATTCCATATTATATGTTTTGCTCTATCTGTTTCTTACCGTTGATCCCCTTTTCCACACCTTTCCATATATTACTTTATATACAAGGCTCTAGGGCAAAGAAGTTCTGTCAATGTGGCTTTTTGGGCTAGTTATATTGCTTATAAATGATTCAAAATGTGGCATAGCACTAATAAACTCCGACGAGGAAGAGACATGACTGGGGCTAGACGAGCGAGAGAATTCCCCACCCCGTAGAATTTCTGTGTTTTTGCGTCGCTATGTTAAATAATTATTCATCACTTCATGTAGATGTAGTGCTGTCATGTGTACGTCTTGTTGTTTTGTTTCAATAAATTTTTGTAAATAAAAGCTATGTTAAACTTGATATAGCACTGCTAATTAAGAAAGAAATGACATGAGGTAACCATATCAAGTGGGTGCCTTTACAGCAAATTAAGACAATAAAACTTAGCCTTCACAGCATATAGGTGGCTATTTATTATTAGAGAAAAGAGGGGGCCTTTTCGCTTTTTCATATCTCCCTTATCGGGGACACAGCTAAGTGCCCAATCACAATAGCAGGGGTAAGTTGACTAGAAGTTTCTAGAGCTTGTGTGTAAACGGCTACTGCCCCACGTACCGCTCTAAGACAGAATCTTGCCTGTGCGCTTATATGTACACCCACATTATTGTATTTCATTTGAATAAAACAGCCTGAGTTTGTATGTCGAAAAAAATGTGGCAAGCATTGTTATAATACAAGTAAAATTTTTTCTTTGCCTGTGTTGAACTAGCTGCCGCAGTTTGACGCTCGATGAGCCTGCCAACTTAAGCTGTGAGCCGAAGCGCAACATTCTCAGCAAGTGGTTTTTTTATCAAAACAAATGCCTGAACCTCTGGTAATTTTTATCATGAGAACACAGTAATCGCTGCGGTTTTATGAAAACAAAATTTGCAACGGCCCTCTTGTCAATGCTGGGGAAAAACTGGGCTACGAGAAGCAGGCGGCGCTGCGGCACCCACCCGCGCCACAGCACCCCACGCAGCAGTCGCCCGCATTCATCCAATTTGGTGCCACCTAGAAGGCTACGGACGACACATTAGCCAGTGTATTCTAGGCTCTATACTTAGGCCCTGCTGAGCGTCAATCTGCAACTTCTGAACCTTGCTAACCCCCGACTTCCTAGTAGTCAAGGCTGTGTGACACTTTATCCTTAATTTTTATGCAGGATTATTGATGTGCTGAATGTTGAAGAAGTCATACCATCTACAGTCTGCGGGGATGAACGAACTGTTTATCTTCTGCCAAACATGCCTCTCGATGTCAAACTGAGCATCGACAGACATCAGCAGGGGCACTATTTTGGAAATCACCGCAGAGTTCTCCGGTGGCTGTATAATGACTTGTGCTCCTACAGAATGTAAGTGTTGCTGCATGCCAGCCTTGTGAAAATAGGAACAGTGCACTTGGCCATCGTGGTGGTGTAGCTGCTGAAAGCCTCCCCCTCCTTCCCTTCCTAAATTAATAATAAAGGTCTTGTTTAGAGGTTTTCAAAAGTATGCCATGACAAAATGTGCCCCCTTTTCTGCTTCACTCAAATTTGAGTTCCAGAACCCCTGTTTAAGAATGCGATACTAAAATGCAACTCTTTTACAGCCTGTAGTAGTGTCTGCACATCTTGCTCTTGTAAATTCGCCAATGCACATAAAAATGCAAGTAGTGAATACGAAATAGTAGCTCCGGCCTGGTAACATAAATAACTTGAAGTTGTTATCTGCTCAATTTCACAATCATTATTGTATTGTAAATATTCAGTGATGACTGTGACAAAACTTGAATCAGCAAGTTGGTGCCATTCTTCTTCTGTAGTCAGAAGGCATGACGAAATGTATGTTATTCCCTATTTACAAACATATACTAGGTACCCTGGGAAGCTTTATGAAGAAGCTGCAAGAGCCCTCATTGCCAAGTTTTCCAATTTGGCAGACTCCACAGGAACTAAATATGTAAGGAGGCACTGTTTTTGTTTCTTGTATGGTAATTTAGTTGGCATTTGGTGTTCATGACATATTACTGGGTAAACAAAGTTCAGTGTGTTTTTGGCAATGTATTTGAAGCAAATGAGGAATGTTTCAGTGCCACCCCAAAGTTTTTGGGTGTTGCATACCCCCAGTCTTCCCTGCCTTTCAGCCTATGTAGATAGTAAATATGAAAGTTAGCAAAATAATCAACCCTTTTTCTTTGTTATTACAGCATAAAAATCACTAGACATTGTTTGAAACAGGCTCTCATAGTTTTAACTTTTTAACCGGAGGCGTATAACACTCCCTGAAAATATTTCTGGCTACACTGCCGACTTTAACTATAGACAAACTCTTTATGGCATTTTTCACTGGTAGATTCATGGAAAGTTTTTTTGTCCTGTGGTGACAAATCCGAATTTCTCTGGTACATTTAGAGCGAATGTGCGCTATTCACTGGTAGTTTCAGAGCAACTCACTCCGAGGCAGATTGCTCCCACCACACTGCTGCCAAGTCGCATATTCGGGCAACAGTATGAGGAGCAGTATACGTCACTTCCGTCATTGTGCATAGGCTGCGCTTTGCAAAATGGCTGCGTTCTTTGCCGTGGAGGAACTGGGGTTTAGTGACGAGCACGTTCAGCAGCAGCCGACGCGCAACCGGATAGATTACCATGTGCTGGTTCATATTTGTCAGCGCAACACTAGAAAACTGTACCCATGCTTTGTGCGACAATATAGTCGAAATGCACGCTTTGCAGTGGTGACTAATTTGCCAAAGAAGCGTAGAGAGGAAAAAATGAAATTGTTTCCGAAACTGGTTTAGTGACGTAAACATAAACAACTTCTGCAACGACCTCCAACGGGGCATTTTTGTGTTTCACTGGCAGATTTGGCTTGGTGCAATCCGAGTACTCACTCTAAGGTTTAGGTGGTACTCTGGACTCTGGATATCCAAGTTTAAAACGCCATTTTTTATGGGTCGACTCATTCATACTCAGACCGACTCAAGACTCTAGTTGGGCAAAATTTTGACGAGCCAGTTTGAGGAAACCCAGCTGATGAAATTCCAATGTGTTTAGTTAGTCTAGTCTGAATGGACCTTGTGGAACAAGATTTCAGTGAATATGAGTATATACAAATGAGTACACGAATGAGCCAATTTACAGAGTCTGGTCGGTATGAGTAGACCTAGTTGAAAACATTGGTGAATCTGAGTGCGATTGAGTGGCATACATATGAGTATTTTTAATGAACCTGAGTGAGTTGAGTTTATGTTGCCAACCTTAATGTACGTACTGTCAGACAACACAACCAAACTTTATACCTGATAACTAGGGTCTGTGTGGAGAAATGTTTTTGCTTGTTTTTATTGATGGCTGTACAACATTGCAGGATTCATGGCATGAGGGCCTCCGGTTCAAAGAAAAATATGAAAGATATAATTTTAGGAAGGCCAATGAAGGGGAAACCAGTGCTGCACCACCGAAAAGATCCAAGAAGCAGCCCTTAAAATCAGCTGTCTCTTAGGATCACAAGGCCCAGTGCTGTATGTACAAATGTGTTTATTGTTCAGTGGGTATCTTAAAGGGACAAAATACAAATAAGTCAGTGTATATTGTTAAGGTATCATTACAGAAACCTCTCAGAACCGGTTTCATGTCTATTTAAATCAAGAGAAATTGATTATTGGGGGGTATTCCCACACAGCACTATCTTAATTGCTCAACACCAAACCAGTAGAGTGATGCCACCTATGCCACCACCACCCTTTTTTTGTCCTGCAAGGAGTACTACAGACTCTTGCTCAAAATGAGCCTAAAATTCAAAATCGCATCTATGAAGTGAGCTGACAACATCAATAGACATGCAATTTTCTCTCTTTTGAATCTATAACAAGTAAAGCCAGCAAGCATAACGCTTCAGTAAAACCAGTAGTACTAAACTGCAAGGGTGATCAAACTTTTTTATTACTTGGATCATTGTCTACAGATGGTGTCATCGCATGGTAGCCATGATATGTTTGTGGTTAGAAGAACTTGCTGCTTGTCTAGTTGGTGCCTATGCTTACTGAACATCTTAATCCTGGCACAATGCTTGAAACATGAAGAAAGCACAGAAGAGACAGAGGAGGGCTAACTACCAACTGTTCATTGACTATCAAAGCTGCTAACGAAATAAACTTCCGAGCATGCGTGGTGGTGCAAAAGCATGATGTCATATGTCATCACAGAAGCAGCTCCTGCTATAGAATCTTACACTTGCTAGTCCTGAAAACAGCTACCTTTTTTTTGTAATTGGTTGCTGCTACATGAAATTGTCTATGGCACGCAAGTTATGGGAGTGGGAAGTATGGGCGCTATACGCTGCCTTAGGTAAAAAAAAAAATGATGAATGGCACAGGTGGCATTTTATACTGTCTTAGAGCACTCTTCAATAAAGCTTTATTAAAACTGGCTTGTTGTAAGGAAAGAATCCTATGGAGCATGGGCTACATCGAGTGAGAGCTAGTCTCCTGCTAGAGTCTCTTCTTTTTTCTTACCATACCCCCTTAAAGCTTATCTTGCCACAAATAAGTTGTCTATCTGATGTGCGGAGGCATAGCAACTGCTAGTTTTTAAAGCTAAATCAAAATGCCAGAAGAAATCGTACTGCTGGTACAACCTATTTTTGTTATCTATTGAGGTTTTTTTGTTAAAGTATGAAAGCCACAGCATGATGGCATTTGCAATTGCACACACTTCGAAATACCCTGCAACAGCAGCAATATTAGTGAGAACTATTAGGCAATAATGCCAAAGGAAATGTAGGGGATGGTATTAGTAGTGAATGTTATGGGATTGTTAAGAAAGAAAAGTGGCCAGGCAGAAAGGAGGATGTCCCACGATTGCCGCCACAGCTACTGGCGACACTGACTGATGATTCCACGTTTAAAATGCACATATATACCTCATTAACAGCCATAGTGTGAAAGAAACGTTCAGTCTGGACCTCTTGAGTGGTCTTGGCAAGAGAAAACTGCTATTTCCAGCTAGTAGGTATGTAACCAGGTGTCAAGGCAGAAGCTAACATCAAGGCTAAGTGTGCTTCTTGGCCCTTGGTATTTCTGTTATTCTCCACATCTAAGCCCCTCTACTAATGCCAAATCAAGTAAAGGATAACTTGTTCCCACTATTGCATGCAAACATTCACTGCACATCTCTACATGACAGCATTGCTTTTACAAAAGTAATAAGTTTGTTCTTTCTCTAGGCTTTGAACCTCAATGATGCTGAGGATGAAGACAGCATTGCCGCCCACATTGCTGGCATGCAAAAAGAAATGTTAAAAGCCAGTCCGAACTATGAATATCTCATAGACTCCATATCCAGAACATATCCAAAGCGAAGATTATGGATTTCCAAAGAAATTTCAAGTGTGGCTGATGTTGGGGAAAAATATCCAGCCCTTACAACAAGCACCATTGTAAGCATTCACATTCACTTATTTACGCATGGTATAGTGATTTGTGTCTGTGTTGCAGAACTCATTCCTTCAAAGGGCACACTCGCGTGGCTTACCTGCACCCTTTGGCCAGTTCCTGGCCACACCTTTAAATGTAGCTGTAGAACAGTTATATTATTCCCAACTGCATTTACCATCACCCTGCAGGACATTAAAAATAAGTCTTATATTTGTGAAACTCTTGTTTAGAATGCTTTTATCTGAGATTTGTTGTATAAATTTGAAGAACTTAATTTTTACTTTTATTTTGCTAAATTAAAGGCAAAAGTTAAGAAATGCTCGCAACACTTAAAATATGTTCGTGTGCCTGAAAGAGCTTTGAATAAGTTGCTAGTTGTTTTTACTCCACACCTAATTTTTTTATTGATTTAGTTTGTGAGTAGGTGATTGTGTCAGTTGTGTAGCAGTGCAGCAAAGGATTATCAACCTGGATTTGTGAGTGGCAAAACATAGTTCTAGTTTTATGTAACTCTCTCTGTATAATTGTATTCAGACACAAGTACCTCTTGGTAAATCAAACTAAAAAGTGGTAAACCAAAAAAATAATTTAATAAGTGCCAGCATTTCTTTTTTTTTACTTCAAGATTCACAATTTTCACTTAAAAACAAAAAAATGATATAGTAAAAAGGTCTTTGGTACTCCTTTAGAAAGTTTCAAATTACGGCAACAACATTATCATACATGCAGCTAAATAGTCATTGTAGTGAAAGGAACAAAGTGCTTCATAGCAACATCAAAATCTTTTGATTTTGTGAATAAATCTTATCTTGCAGAAATTTTATAAAAGTTATCATGCTTAACTCAATTATATAAGCTTTTGAGATGCTAATAAAGAGAAACAGGCATTGGGCTTTCAGAAGTGTTCTGTTACCTGTTTTCAATAATTCATGCATAAATCAGCAATATTGTCAAAGGAAAAAAAATAGAAAAAGAACTTCTAAGAAATAAGCAATAAATGGCATTCTGTGGCTCTTGAGTTTGCAACGGCAAGTGCATAATTTCTTCTATATTACACTTTTTATATCTTTCTGTGATAGTCGCCAAAAGAATTATGGTAACTTTTGGCTGTAACCTTATTTTTTTTAGGCCCATTTGGAGTTCCATCTGCTTACAAAGGTGCAGCTAGTGGATGCCTTGGAGTACTCTTTTGTAGCTGTAGCTGCTAAAATTGTTGATGCCGCTCAGAAAAAGCAGCACTTGGACGGGTTTATGAAAGAGCTTGTGGACCGTGCCGACTATGCTCTCGAGGCCCCAAAAAATAATGGTAATGATCTAAATACTTTCATGGTACAAAGAGTCACTATCTTTGGTTCAAAAGGCTTTTTTAAGGAGATAAATGCCACAAGCATAATAGTTGTACAAAAGGATTTGGTATGGACAAGCAAGAAAATTATGGTTATTCTTCAGCAGCATCTTTTATCCATATTTTAAAGCACTACACTTGGAAGAAAACGGTCTGGCACATGTTAATGATATTCAGTAAAGAGCCACAGTGCAAGCTGAAGTTGCAGCAATGAAGCTTTCATTTGATAGGTGTGGTTCAATATGCAGAATTGTCAGCACTAGGCAAAGGTGAAGGAGCAGTTTGTTATTTCTTACGAAGTACTGTTACAAAAATAATGTCTTTAGCTTTTCCTGTTACAGTGTGTAGCCAGCAACTCACTGATCATAGGTGGGACACCTCATTACTTGAGTGCATGATGGTTAAATTTTGGTGAAGATTTTGTAGCATTCAGCTGCAGCTTTGGTTTCAGAAAGCACAGTCAGAGGCAGAACCAAGTTGTTGGTTTTTGTCAACACAGTTGGCCTTATGATCACAGAAAAGTGCTGTGAGCTGAAAGTGGCAATGTGTGCATTTTATGCCTGTGGCCAAGAGTAACCAATGCAGCCAATGCAAACATGCTTTCTAGGTAGTCATCGGCTATTAGTACTATAATGAAGTCGTCACGCATGCTATGGGGAAATTTATTTTGTGCTCAGTTGTGAAAAATGAAACAGAGCATGAGACGGGTACTAGATGTGACGTGTACATGCATTTATAAACAAATAAATAAAACTTGATAATACTAAATTAATTTTTTGTTTTGAGAGAAAAAAACCGACTGAGATTGTGCACCACCATAATGTGGGTGATAAATAGACTGTAGTGCTCATTGACATATTTAGGTACAGTCGAGCTCATTTATAAGAGGCACACCCATATGACACAAATGGGTATAAGAGGCAGCAGTGTGCCTACAGTAAAATACAGCTTGATAAGCAAACTAATATGAGATACCCTGTTTATAAGAGACGTCTCACATAAAATACGAAAATTGCTGCTTGGAGCATGCCTCTTCTAAAGGGGTTCAACTGTATTAAAAAGGGCTTGTAGATAACTGTGTATGGTATTTTCTCGATGATTTTCTTGCGACATAATGTGATAAAGCTACTGACCAATTTGTTCCACAATTCAGATGTCCTGCTAACGGCAGCAGTGTGTGTTTTGCCAAGTCTCGTGAAAGAGCGTATAGAAGCCTTCATTTGTCCTGAGGCAAGTAACCTTTGACAATGAAGTTATTTTGGGGGAACAGTGGTGATCTACTAAGCTGGAGCATTAGAAAAGTTTTCAAATAACGTGAAGTGTGAGATTAGGTTAGTTGGTATTCCATTATTAAACTGCTCAGCGCAAACATATTTAGACAACAAACACAAGAGATAAAGACCAGCGCAGTCATCGTCTCTTCTGTTCATTCTCTAAATTTTGTGCTGAGCAGTTTAATAACTTCAGCTGACTATTTTTGAAGCTTAACCCACTCATAACCACGTTCAAATGCCATATGAATATAAAAAATAAAAAAGTTAGAGGGAGGTAGAGCTGCTGTTGATACCCGTGGGGCACTAAGTTCAAAATATGGCCCTTGTTTATTGATAGAGTGACACCAGGCAAACAGGTTTGTTTGCTGAAATCACTGTGATGTGCAGGGTTGGATCACGTGATCTCGCTTTGCTCTGGCGGATGAAAACTGGCGGTTGGATGCATTGTTTTTAGCCGTGACTTCGCTGTGTTTTTATTTTTTAAAAGCATTGTATTGCTCTGACTTATGGTGCACGGACTTCTGCAGACTACACAATGTGAAAAGTCGCAGTAAAAGTTACCGGCTGCGTGCCACAGTTTGCTGCTTATGCGATGCCACTGGCACTGTCACTGTTAATTCTCTCTTTCTTTGTTGTTGTTTTCGAGTCCATGGGGTTGAAATGAGCATAGACTATGACTGTTCACATAAAAGCAGATCATTTCAGATTCTGCACAGGAGCCTCATTCACCACGAAAAATGAATATGCAAATGGTCCCATTATGTATATTTTAAAAAATAAGATGTAGAAGTGTACATCTGCTGGAAGCTGCCGTTATTGCATTAAAAAAAATGTGTGCTGTTGTCTGAATTCTCAGAGTCAAGATAGCCCTCAAGTCCAACTTTTTTCCCTTTATTTTTGTTATCTTTATCTTATTTCGGTCCATTTCATGGCCAGTTGCTTCTGCATGTTCGAGGAGCGCGTTTGACAAAACCTTCTTTCTTACATTATACATGTGCTGATCCAGTCTTCACAAAAGCTTACTTCTCTCGCCAAGGTAACCTTTACCCCAGTCTGCGCCACCACCATCCTTCTTATTGGTCGTCCGTCCTTGTGTGTGTACTCGACCACACGGGTTTCCATCCGGTAGTGGTGGGGTTGGCAGGGGTTAGCACACCAAGCCCCTGACCATCCCGCCCCCCCCCCAATTTCGTGGTATATGCGCACAAACTAATAATTTACTACCGCTGCCTGCCCGGGCCCAATTCTAATCTGGGGTATAGGTGGTGCTTCGTGAAAAAAAAAAATTCTACCAACGCTGGGGTTGTCCATAACTTCAGCTCACAGGTTTAGTTCCTTGCTTATAGATTACGTGTGGAATGGGCCATAGCCACTGTCACTACCTCTCAATGTTGTTCTGATCTACAGGAGAAAAGAGCTGCCGTGAATATTGCACAGTTTATGGATAAAGCTGTAAGAAGAAAGAAAAAAAACTGGACATTGGCTATTTTGCTGAAACATGATAGTGCCATTTAGATCACGGTACGCAAGACCTCGCAGCATTCACTTTCAAGGGTGCAAAATGATACGGCCTGCTGATCGTAATTTTATCATGATTTATCCCTGTATAGAAGCTCTGGAACTGAACCAATAATTCAGAATTTTCACCCATGTGTGGCTCGATGGCGATTTAATGAGCAACGTGTGACCACCATACAAATTTTTGCACAATAAATATTAGGATTGTGCCACAAAGAAAATTTACAACACTGAATGAGGCACGTGCGTGCATGATTATCACATTTGCCTGCAATGATAACAGAAAGGTTGCGGCGGCATGCGGCTGTAATAATGCTGTGTCGCTACCCACAAAGTGCAGAAATCGCTTGTGCTGTGCTTTGTAGGACTATGTGTGCTAAACAAAGATGCAATTTGCACATGCTTGTGATGTCAACCGCAGACCCTCTTTGACGCAAACCCACAATGAATGAAGTAGCTTGGTGGTACGTATTTCGTGCAGCAAAGATAAATTTCTTTACCGTTAATACCTATTCGATACTTCAATTCGACACAGAATGAGTTCCGACTTTTCAAGAGGTGGCGCGCTCGGCCCTCAAGTTTTTCATTGAGGTGACCATAGCAGACGATGTCGGTAGTCAGGCATTATGAGAAGTGTAAAATATTTACACTGAATTATACCGAAAGCGAAAAAATCCCTGGACTTGTTCTGCCGCGCTGCTCAAGTTGACAGCGGAGTGAGCCCTACATCCCTCACTCGGCTTGCTGTATCACTGTTTGCACAGTAACATGTAGGCCTAAATAATTTTTAATAGTGCAATAATTTAAGCCAACTGTTACTGCGTGGTCCAACAGTGTCAAGTGCAAATATTTTCGGACTAAAGAATAATACAGATGTGAGCAGGCGTTAGCTCCAGAATGATATTAAACATTTACACAAGACATGTATACCCTACAAACAAAACAAATAATAACAGATTAATTTCACCACACAAGCATGTGCTATACAAGCATTCATACACTCATTGAGCACATAGATCAAATATGTCTCTCATGAAGGCCAGCTCTTTCAACGTCAAAAAAGAGGATAGTTACAGCCCTCAGGCTGCAGCTGGATGTTTCGGCAATCTCCTATCTGTGATTATAGCCATCCCAAAACCAAATAGTGTATTTCTCAAACAACAGCTTGCACTTGCGCACATTGCAAGGACTAGCCTGGATAGCCAAGTTGCCATCAGTGCCCTTGTTCCACTACATGAACATGATCATGCAGCTGTTATTTTGGCCAGACTGTTTCAGTGACTTAAACATTGCCTGCATGAACATGCGAATAAAGTGGAAAGGGGACCACTATTGGGAGCTTTGCTAATCAGGCTATTCATTGGAATGTGTGCAAGTGCAAGCTGTTGTTTGAGAAATACACTGTTTCGTTTCGGAATAGTTATAAGCATGCACGGGGTATTGTTGAGGCATCCTAATGGCAGCATGAGAGTAGAGTCTAAGTTTGTCATTATAACATTCTTTTTTCTGACTATGAAAGTACTGGCCTTTTTAAGATACATACTTGACATACATGCCCATTAAATGCATCCATGCTTTTGTATTTTCCATCTTGGTGGCGAAATTCATTTATTATGGGTTTGTTTGTAGAACACGCATTTGTAACCCTTTGAAGGAGACGTCACTGGGAGCTGTTGTTGTACATTTTACGAAGTGTCTCTTATAAGCAATGTACCTATTCACTTTTTTTAATCTATCCATATTTCTATGAGGACACTCCTCTGTCTCTTACTATAAAGGGGTACAACTGTGTATGTTTTATCATAAAAGAAAATTTCAGGATGAAGCTGATTTCTGTTTATGTTTATCATAAAAGAAAATTTCAGGATGAAGCTGATTTCTGTTTATGTCTCTGTTGTTGTTTTTATTGTAATGTAGTAATTGCTGGGGTTTATTATCGTAAAACGATGATTTGATTGAGAGACACTGAAGTGTACAGCTCTGGAAACTTCGACCACCTGGGTTTCTGTAATGTGCAGACCACTGAATCGTGTGGCAGAAGGCATACATGCGCTATCTAGCGACGTGACACCATCTGCAGTAAGTAAGCATGTCTAGTTGTATCAGTTGGCCTTTCATGCCACTCTGTCTGACGCTATTACACCGCTTGCAGCCAAAACGACAACTGGGTGCCGCTTTCTTTGCTCTAATAAATTTGTGCCATTCTTTTACATAGCAGCTGTGATGGGGCCGGTTCAAGTGCCGGGCTAAGGGTAGCCTTTTTAAGCTAATTTTGCTGATCTAAATTAAGGGATATCATGATTAACTGTGCTTAATTAGATTTGGCTGTACTTATCTTGACCCATCTGGGTGTAATGAAGCTTAAATTAGCATGAAAGAAAGCTGGACTGTACTAATTAAGCCTACACACACACGAGTGTATAGGTGACAGCTTGCTCATATAAATTTGATTAGTTTTTTCTACAGTGACATTACATAACTAAGCTCATTAGTGTCTAACTTGGCTTAACCTGACAAGGCAAGCTCAGCTGAGAAAACTTAATTTATTTTTTTGGTTTATTAGGGTGTGTGATGGTAGCTATGTTTAGTTATGCTAATCAACCGTTATAAATAACGCAAGCCCAGTGCTTGAACCGGCCACGTCACTGCCGCTACATTAAATAACAGCACGAATTCGATGGAGCAAAAAAAGTGACACCCAGTTGTTGTTTTGCTATGAATGCTGCAAACGCATCAGAAAGACTGAAATGAGAAGCCAATTGATACGCCGGGACATGCATGCACACCGCAGCAGGCATCTCATTGCTAGATGGTGTGTCGATGCCATCTAAACTAAGTACACTGGCCTCAAGCATTTTTGCTTCTATCGAAAATGCGGCCGTGGTGACTAGGTTTCAATAATGTAACCTCCGGGTCAGCACTTCATCACTATAACCACTGGAGTACTGCAACTGGTACATTTCCTTTTTTTTCTTTTTGCAGGCCTCGCTGCTGTGGTCTATAGTGGCTAAGGTACTCAGCTGCTGACCTACAGGTCGCGGGATCTAATCCCAGCTGCGGGATTTCCATGGAGGCGAAACTAGAAACGCCAGAGGAGAGCTACTATTTTCCATGGAGGCGAAAATTCTGTAGGCAGGTGGGCTCAGATTTGGGTGCACGTTATAAAACTTTAGGTGGTCAAAATTTCTGGAGCCCTCCACGGCGTTTCCCATAATCATACGGTAGTTTTTGGAAGTTAAACCCAAAATATAAATCAAATGTTTTGCACTTGATACTTGCAGATCATGGGTGTTTCATTCAGGTAAACGTCATCTAAAAAGCTTTCAATAAAATTTCTAAGGACGTCTATTTTGACATTTAGTGTTTGTATCGTCAAAGAAAGAAAATATGTAGTGTTCTATGAAGCCATTATAGAGCTGTGATATTTCTAGTCTGTCCACTTACTTCATGTTATGGTTTTGTGCTATTTTGTTGCAATATTTTACGTGGAGGTGTTATGTTTTGAAAATACCATTTTATTACAGACAAGTGTGAGATTTAATGATTTAATGTTGTTTGTTACTTCTGGTTTTCTAAATGCTGCCTAGCAAATTGGATTACGGCAAGTAGTTATTAAATATGTTCATAGCTTTAATGATGCTTTCTTATGCTATGCTGTATTGCTTGACTACTTCAGCTTTATGTAGATTTTCAAAATATTTTCTTGCTTTGTTAGGCTGTGTCATTGTCATTGTAGATGGCACTTTCATTTTTGACTAGCTAGTCCAGAGACCTTTTCTTTTTTGTAAAAGTGCAATACGTTTTCTATTGTGATAGAAAATAGGTGCTGGAAAAAAAAACATTTTTTATATGAATGTAATGAATATAAACTCTACAGTGCTGATATAACAATTTTTCACTTACTAAATTTGTTTTAATTGAAAAAATATACATTTGAGCATTACTGTGAAGCCGTGATACTCCTAACCACTAAATATTCTGGGCATCATCATCATCAGCCTGAGTACGTCCACTGCAGGACAAAGGCCACTCCCATGTTCCGCCACCAGTCAACTCGGTCCTGTGCTTGTTGCTGCCAATTTATACCCGCAAACTTCTTAATCTTATCTGCCCACCTAACATTCTGTCTCCCCCTAACTCGCTTGCCCTGTGCTAAGATTTGGGTGCACGTTAAATAACCCCAGGTGGTCAAAATTTCTGGAGCCCTCCACTACGGCGTCTCTCATAATCATATGGTGGTTTTGAGACGTTAAACCCCACATATCAATCAATCGATTAACTCGCTTGCCTTCTCTGCAAAACCAGGTAGTTACCCTTTATGACCAGCAGTTATTCTGTCTACACGCTACATGCCCAGCCCATGTCCATTTTCTCTTCTTGATTTCAACTATGATATCCTTAACCCCCATTTGTTCCCTAATCCACTCTGCTCTCTTGTTGTCTCTTACGATTACACCTACCCGTTTTCTTTCCATTGTTCCCTGCATTGTCCTCAATTTAAGCTGAACCCTCTTTGTAAGTCTCCAGGTTTCTGCTCCGTAGCTAAGTACCGGCAAGATACAGCTGTTATACGCCTTCCTCTTGAGGGATAGGGGTAATCTAGCTGTCATAATTTGAGAGTGCTTGCCCAATGTGCTCCACCCCATTCTTATTCTTCTAGTTACTTCAATCTCGTGGTTTGACTCCGCGGTTATTACCTGGCCTAAGTAGACATAGTCTTTTACAACTTGAAGTACACTATTACCTATCTCGAAGCGTTGCTCTTTTTCGAGGTTATCGTACATTACTTTCATTTTCTGTAGATTAATTTTAAGACCCACCTTTCGGCTTTCCTTGTCTAACTCCGTAATCATGAGTTGCAATTCGTCCCCTGAGTTACTCAGCAATGCAATGTCATCGGTGAAGCGCAGGTTACTAAGGTACTCTCCATTAACTCTTATCCCTAACTGTTCCCATTCTAGGCTTCTGAAAACCTCCTGTAAGCACGCGGTAAATAGCATTGGGGAGATTGTGTCCCCCTGCCTTACACCCTTCTTGATTGGTATTCTGTTGCTTTCTTTATGAAGCACTATGGTAGCAGTTGATCCCCTGTAGATTTCTTCCAGAATGTTTATATATACTTCATCTACGCCCTGATTCCGCAGTGTCTGCATGACGGCTGGTATTTATACTGAAGCAAACACCTTCTCGTAATCCATGAAGGCTATGTATAGTGGTTGGTTATATTCTGAGCATTTCTCTATTACCTGATTGATAGTATGAATGTGGTCGATTGTTGAGTAGCCTGTTTGATGTCCTGCTTGTTCCTTTGGTTGATTGAATTCTGATGTTTTATTTACTCTGTTAGCAATTACCTTTGTAAATAGCTTGCATACTACAGAGAGCAAACTGATCGGCCTGTAATTTTTCAAGTTCTTGTCATCTCCTTTCTTATGTATTAAGATGATGTTAGCATTCTTCCAAGACTCTGGTACTCTTCCCGTCAGGAGACAGCTCGTTCCAGAAATTGTTGAACGCGATTACTCATTCATGTCACCTATAGATATCACAATTGAAGGCATAGTAATATTATTGAAAATCTGAAGATGTCATCATCTTCTGGTATTGACAATATCAATTCAAAAATATTAAAGAACACTGTTTATGTGTCTGGCAATATCCTGTTTCACATTTTTCGGCAGTCGCTCGCTACAGGAATGTTGCCTTCTGACTGGAAGATAGCGAAGATAGTGCCAGTTCATAAGAGTGGTAGTAAAAGTTCACCTGGAAATTATCGCCCCATTTCCTTGACGTGCATATGTTGCAAGATTCTTGAGCATATCTTAGCTTCTAACATTTATGCGCATCTAGAATCTAACAATTTCTTTTTCTCAAACCAGCACGGGTTCCGAAAGGGTTATTCTTGCGAAACTCAACTCTTTGAGTTCACCACCGACCTACATTCTAACATGAACAGTAATCTACAGACAGACTGTTTATTTCTTGATTTTGCAAAGGCATTCGATCGTGTTGCTCATTGTCGCTTGATATTAAAACTGTCATCACTAAAACTTGATTCACTCACGCTAACATGGCTCAGAAACTTCCTAACTAACTGCCAACAGTTCACTATCGCCAACAATCACTCTTCATCACTCTGTTACGTTTCCTCTGGTGTACCACAGGGCAGTGTTCTTGGTCCCTTACTTTTCCTCATCTACATTAACGACCTGCCTGACAACTTATCCTCATTTATGCGTATATTTGCCGATGACAGCATTATCTATCGTCCCATACGAAACAATAGCGATCATCTAATTCTTCTAAGAGACCTCGAGCATATAATTGAGTGGTGTAAAACATGGCAGATGACACTTAATGTTTCCAAATGCAAACTAATCACCTTTAGTCGCAAACGTGATAACTTTAATAGCCAATACAAAATCGATAATAGCATAGTAGAACGCACTGATCATTACATATACCTAGGCATAAACTTAACTTCTACACTTTCGTTGTCCACACATATCACTTCTATCTGTGCGAACACATCAAGATCATTAGGTTTTCTGTGCCGAAATCTATACAGTGCTCCCTCTGATGTGCGCAAACTGGCTTATCTTGCTCTAATCCGTCCTCAACTGGAGTTCGCATCCTCTATTTGGTCACCATATCAACAATACCTCATAGATAAGTTAGAATGTATACAGAACAGAGCTAGTCGATTCATAGCGCGTAATCACAGCTACCCGTCCAGCGTAACACAGATTAAACATAGCCTTGCACTCGAGCCACTGAAAATTCGCCGCGACATCTCACTTTTATCACTATTTCACAAATGCATCCACACCAGCATGATGCCATCTGTTCACCTTAATCTAGCACATCGAACTTCGAGCAGACTACATAACACCTTTAGCTTATCACGCATGTACGGCAATACTAACGCTTTCAACCAATCGGCTCTTCCACGAGCTATTCGTTTGTGGAATGATTTGCCAGATGATCTTGCGTCAGAACAAGACCACACAAAGTTCTATCATACTCTTAAAAAATACTTATGCACCAAAAACTGCTCTATCGCATCTTCGTAATCATCAGTGTTTCTAGGACTGTTGCCGATGTTTTTGCACTATTGCTAGGTTGTAGTTACTGTCATAATAGTTATTTTTGTATTTCACCTTCACATACTGTACTCACTTTTCTAGTATGTATTTTGCTTACATGTTCATAAGTAGAACTGCACTTTCTATTATATTCATTATTTGCCTATGTATGTGTAGATATTACGTGTATGTATTTTTCTAACATATTATCTGTACCGCCCCCTTACACAATGCCCCTCGAGGGCTCTGTAAGGTACTGTAAATAAATATATAAATAAACAGGGTGGCTAGTTTTTCTAACACAATCTGTCCTCCATCTTTCAGCAGACCTGATGTTACCTGATCCTCACCAGCAGCTTTGCCTCTTTACATGCTTTCCAGATCTGATGTTACCTGATCCTCACCAGCAGCTTTGCCTCTTTACATGCTTTCCAAAGTTTTTCTGACTTCTTCTATCATTACTGGTGGGGTGTCATCTGGGTTACTGCTAGCTCTTATAGTGTTAAGGTCGTGGTTTTCCCAGCTACTCTACAGATCTATGTAAAACTCTTCCGCTATTTTAACTATCCTATCCATATTGGTAGATATTTTGCCTTCATTGTCCCGTAGTGCATACATCCGATTTTTGCCTATCCCATTTTCCTTTTCACTGCTTTGACGCTTCCTTCGTTTTTCAGAGCGTGTTCGATTCTCTCCATGTTATACCTTTTTACATTGCATACCTTACGCCTATTAATCACCTTTGAAAGTTCTGCCAGTTGTATTTTGTCTGTTGTATTTGAGACTTTCATGCTTTGATGCTTCTTAATGAGATTCTTCGTTTCCTGGGAAAGCTTACCAGTGCCCTGTCTAACTACCCTGCCTCCAATTTCCACTGCACAGTCCGTAATGATACTCGTCAGATTATCATTCATTCTTGTTGTGTTCTGGGTTTCGGTTTCGGAATGACATGTGACGATGCCAGGGGGCGGCGCACTGGCATCTAGGATTTCAAGGCGACTGTAAAATAAAACGACTGTGTGTTGGGTAACCCTGGAGTGCGGTTGTTGTTCTTTCCTTCGGCGTTTCGCGCCAACCCGCGTGTTCGGGCTGGTCGGCGGCCCCGCTGGCCGCATACATCTCCGTCGGCCGTCTTCTTCTTCTTCTGCTTCGTCGGGACCAGCCAGCCCCCAACACAGCAATGGCGACTAGGACCTGTAAGAACCCATTTCATTCTCCGTGTTCGTCTTTTTCTTGCTTGTAACGGACTTGCCCTGATAACCCTAGACACTCTTGTTCCCAGCAAGGTGGCTGCTGCGTGCTGCGTCACTTCATTTCTTCATTCAGCTACGCCGCCTCTGCCTTCGTCTTCAAACAGTATACTGGCGTCATTTTCTTCTCGTCTACACCTCTCCATTCTTCTTGTTTGAAATGGCGTCTCCTATTCCACCTCCCCTATTTCTTCATTCACCCGGAGACCCGCCACTTCCGTGGGCGGACTGGAAATTGGTGTTTCAGGCCTACGCAGATGCGGCCGGCGAGGACGCCAGCTAGCCTGAGCGTCGCAAGGCCCTGCTGCTCAACGCGTTGGGCCCTGCCGGGTTAAAGCTCTTCTATACTTTGGAAGCAACCAACGCGTCGCCGACGCCAGCGTCGGGCGATGCCTTCAAGAATGCTGTTGCTCTTTTCGATGAGCATTTTAAAGATGTCTCGTGCGATTATCTCGCATGCGTAAAATTCCAAGAAAGGCGACAATTGCCTGGTGAGCCAGTCGCCGAGTTCATTACTTCTCTTCGAACGCTCGCCGCGTCGTACGGCTTCGGCGCGCTCGAGGCTGATATGATCCGCCATCAGCTTTTCACCGGAGTAGCCTCGCAAAACGTCCGCTGCCGCATGCTTCAAAAGGGGACCTCGATTTCATTATCTGAAGCCCTCTCGATTGCGCGAGAGGACGAGCTTATTCGCTCTCAGTTGGAGCAATTCGCTCCGCATTCAGTGCAGCAACTTTCTGCTGCGGGGGGCCAAGGCAGCAGCTCTTCGTTTGACGGGACGCGTCAACATGGCGGCCCCTCATCTTCGTCTCGGCGGGGCGGCCAACATGGCGGCCCCTCTGCATCATGGGGGCGAGGAAGCCGACAATATGGCGACCCAATTCTGCCAAATTCTGGTTTTCAGGAACAGCACCGAGCTTCTAACTTGCGTTCGCAATTTTCTTCTCCAAGCGCAACCGCGCATTGCTTTCGTTGTAGATCGGCTCGGAATTTAGCCAATTTTGCGCAGTGTCCCGCAAGAAACCGCACTTGTCTTGCGTGCGAAAAAATCGGACATTTTCAGTCCGTATGCAATTCCCGTCCAGCAAATCTTCCTGAACCAGTTTCTTCATCCGCTCCTCCGAGCACTGCACAAACCAATACGGTCACTGTTTTAAATGTGGATGGCCTCCACACTACGTCCGAGCCCAGCATCGTAGCTTCAGTGGGCCATGTGCCCTTGTCATTTCTCGTGGACACTGGTGCCTCAGTCTCTTTAATCAGTGCCGCTGACTTTCATAGTCATTTTTCCAACATTCGGCTTTTGCCTTCACACGTCGTTCTACAAACATATTCCAAGGAAACGATTGATAATTTAGGTCAATTTACAGCTCAGGTCTCCTATCGCAGTCGCACTGCTTCCATCACTTTTTATGTAACTGTTAATGGCAGCTCGCTTTTGGGACGTGATGCCATCAGGGCTTTGTCCATCAACATCGTCGGTGCGTCTATGACGTGTGCTCAAGTCGACGTCCAAGATGATCTTCCGGCCAACGCGCCTTCTGAATTCCACCACCTGTTCACCCGTGAACTGGGTTGTGTGCGCGGTTTTGTGCATAAAGTGATGCGTCGACCAGGTGTGTGCCCTGTGCGTGCCAAGCTGCGCCGCATTCCTTTTCTTCTCCGTGAGCAAGTCTCTGCGGAACTGTCTCACCTTCAAGCCAGCGGAATCATTGAGCCTGTCTCTGCTTCCGACTGGGTTTCTCCACTGGTCGTCATCAAGAAAAAAGATGGATCCCTTCGACTATGCGTCGACTTATGAGAACCGAACAAGGCGATCGTCGTAGACGGGTTTCCACTTCCTCACATTGAAGAACTGCTTCATCAGCTCTCTGGAGTGGTATGTTTCTCCAAGCTGGACCTCGCGTCCGCTCATCACCAAGTTGAACTTCTGAGTGCAGTAGAGACTTGACCACATTTGTATCGCACGAAGGCTTGTTTCGGTTTCGCCGTGTGTGTTTCGGGCTTGCATCTGCCCCTGCAGTGTTTCAGAAAATGATGTCAATTATTCTTAAGGATTGTAATGGCGCCCTTTGTTACTTGGATGACATTTTGGTGTGGGGACGTACTCGCGAAGAGCACGATGCTAACTTGCATACTGTTCTCAACCGCATCAGTGAATGTGGTATGAAACTTAATAACAAGTGCATTTTTTCTGTGAATGAGTTACAATTTCTAGGACATAATGTCAGTTCCCGCGGCTTGACACCTGTTGAATCTAAAGTTCAGGCCATTTTCAATGCCCCACGGCCTACTGATGCCAAAACCTTGCAATCTTTTTTAGGTCTTCTTGGTTATTATGCCAAGTTTGTTCCTCACTATGCTGATGTTGTTGAACCACTGCGTACTCTACTTCGTCAAGCACAGCCTTTTAACTGGTCAGCTGAAGCTGAGCAGAGCTTCATTCAAGTTAAGTCAATACTGGCCTCAAAGCCAGCTGTTAGTATTTTCAATGAGAAGCTTCCCGTCGTCATCACGAGGGATGCATGTTGGACTGGGAGCAGTGTTTCAACAACTCAGAGGTGATCAGCTGATCACTATCGCATTTGCATCTCGTACATTGACCCCTGCTGAACGCAAATATTCAGTAGGAGAGCGTGAAGCTCTCGCGTGTCTTTTTGCCTGTGAAAAATGGCATGTTTACTTGTGGGGCCGGCACTTCACATTACGTACAGATCACCAAGCACTAGTTGCTCTTCTTTCTGCAGGATCCGAAGGCCGCCGCCCCATTCGCATTTCCCGTTGGTGTGCCAAACTCATGTATTATAATTTCAGTGTTCAATATTGTAAAGGTTCTAGTAACGTGGTTGCTGATGCACTGTCGCGCCTTCCTCTTCAGATACCGGTTACTGAAGAGTGGGATGAGGAAGTCGTTTCATTAGTTACTTCCTGCATTACTAAAGCTGAGCTTCAGGCAGCTACAGCTGCAGATTCCACTTTGTCTCAAGTTCTCAAATATTTACGTGAAGGATGGCCTTCCAAAGGTGCTCTTGCTTCTGAATTCTTGCCTTACTTCACAGTCCGACAGGAACTGTCTTGTGTCGAGGACTTGCTTTCCGCGATGAACGCATGATTCCCCCTGCTTCTTTTCGTAACAAGCTAATACAGCTTGCGCATGAGGCCCATCCAGCTAAGGTTGGTTTCCTAAGAGCCGAGTACCTGTTCTGAAGCGAGACCCTGAATTCCTGTACTTTCCTTCTCAGTGCTAGCTCGTTGATTGGCTTCTTGCGTATCAGTTTCTGTCATTCTTTGTTCAAGTCTAGGCGAATTCGAGACCGTACCACTCTATGGTCACTGCATCGTCCCTTGCCAAGCACTTCCACATCCTGCACGATGCCTGGGTGTGCACTCATTATATAGTCTGTTTGGTTATTATTTCCCGCCATTAGGGCTCCTCCGTGTCCACTTGCGGTTTCCTCGTTTTCGGTAGAAGGTATTCAAAATCCGTAAATTATTGTGTTCTGTGAATTCTACTAGTAGCTCTCCTCTGGCGTTTCTAGTACCGATTCTATTATCTCCTACTGCCTGGTCTCCAGCAGCTTCTTCCCTACTTTTGCATTAAAGTCTCCCATCAGTATAGTATACTTTGTTTTTACCTTACTCATTGCCGATTCTACGTCTATTGCGGGCATATGACGTGGTATCTATTCATTTTGTTACTGTGCTAGATCATGCACTGCTCGTGTCACATAATCGTCATAGTCCTACTCAAGAGCTGTTTGTGGTTAAAAGTGGGACTTTCCTTACTTATTCTTGTGTTCATTTAACTACTAGATGTTTGACTAATCACTTATGATATGTTGATGTGTGTTTTTTTTTTCATCATAAGCCCTAGTTGACATGCCATCCTGTTTACTTCCGTCATGTTGATTAGCATTGTCTTGCCGTTTTTTTTTTCTTTAAAATTCATGTTTTCTATGGTTTACTCGTATAGTGACAGCCAGACACCTGAAAAATCACAATTTGGCTCGCATTTGGGTTTTTTAAATACAGTATTGTTTTATAATAATAAAAATGATCAATTGGTTGGTTAACATGTGCTTTGATTATGCTGTGCTCTGCAAAGCTGCTCAATAAGAGTCTTTCTAAACTGCGAGTGACGGCAGGCTTTCTGCACTAAGTTCTGGGCCACTTCTACTACGTATTTTGTTCACTCTTCCACAGAGTAAAAGCAAAGTTCTGCAAGATTCAGGGCATTTGGCAAACACAAATTGCTGCTCAAAGTGGCAATGCCATACCGTTCGTTTCTTGCAATGTGGATCAACAGGCTTCACTTGATTCTGATTTTCCTTTTTACTTGAATAGGAAGAATGTCCTGGAAACACTGAAAAAGTTATCACAATGGCAGACTGGCAAATGATAATGAGCATCACAAAGTGCCATAAATTCTTTTACTAGCCGACATTTTCTGGATAAATAATTGGTATTTATTCAGTTGAGGTAAAACCCCTTTGTGTGGGGTTACATTTGAACTGATTGGGACGACAGACTTTGTAAGCCTAAATGTTGCTTTAGGCGCATTTTCTAGTGGCGTAATTATGCACGAGCGTTTCTTCTGAAAGAGGTAAGAGGTTCTCCTTGTGGTCTAGTTAACCATGATCCATTACACTAGCTGGGACCAATGAAGGGTGCTAAATATTGCTCCTCCACTTAGTCTTTGTTGACCAACTTAAAACTGTTAAACTCCTCTAGATTAACTGAAGGAGGCTAACAGTTACTCCTGTATTTAGTACTTGTGGTCTAACATGAGCAGGCCATTTGTTAAACTTTTCAGGACTAAATGGGGTGGAGCAACAGTTGATCTGGCATTTATGGTATTTAGTCTTTCGGGTCTAACGTGAGCAAACCAACTGTTAAACCTTTCAGGGCTAAATGCCGTGGAGCAACAGTTGGTCCTACATTTAGTCCTTGGGGGTCTAACATGAGCAGACCAACTGTTAAACCTTTCAGGGCTAAATGGGGTGGAGCAACAGTTGATTCTACATTTAGTCCTCGAGGTGTAACGTGAGCGGGCCAACCGCTAAACCTTAAGGGGGTAAATGCGGTTGGCTGACAGATCCTCCCGCGGTTACCCCGCGGCGGTTGGTCCCGCCATTAGACCACGACAGTTGCTCTGTTAAACCTTTAGGGGGTAAATGCGGTTGGCTGACAGATCCTCCCGCGGTTACCCCGCGGCGGTTGGTCCCGCCATTAGACCACGGCAGTTGCTCTCGCAGTTAGCCCAAAATTGGTTCAAAATCTGTGGCAGCGCAGTTGGTCTCCCAAAGGTCTAATGGCATACCCCGTTTTAGTCCTTTTCGGCTTAGAGTGGGGGATGTTTGCAGTCAGGATCCACATCAACAAAAACAGACATCGCCCCAACTGTGGATCTCCTTAAAATATGTGCATGACACACTGGACCTCATTCAGTGATACATTGCAAGAACTGTAGCTGTAGTGCATCGTTAATTTGTGAAACCTCAGTTTTCTTTCGACACGGAAACCAGAGCACACGAACTTGTTCAGGCTGCGACTACAGAAAAATTATCGTTTTGATGCTTCAGCTGTGACTTGGACTTGTTTGACTTTTACATGTTTGAAGGGTGTGCCAAGGTTCAAGCGTCGCCAGCTTTCGTTCGTGTAGGTCTTCACGTTATTATATCATCCCACTTTTTCCTGTTATGCAGTTTATCCTATCTTGAGTAGGCCTTTATATTGGCTCCTTCTTTGTAAGAAACATTCACTCAATTGCCATATCCTGTTTGTGATTTCTGCTCTTCTTTTGCCTCATTCTCCTTTTCTTTATTTTTCGCTGTTACATAAGAAGCAAGATATGTGTATTGGTATTTTTCTATTCAATTAGCACACTGAGGAGTATGTTTGCAGTCAGGATCCACATCAACAAAAACAGACGTCGCCCCAACTGTGTATCTCCTTAAAATATGTGCATGACACACTGGACCTCATTCAGTGATGCATTGCAAGAACTGTAGCTGTAGTGCATCGTTAATTTGTGAAACCTCAGTTTTCTTTTGACACGGAAACCAGAGCACACGAACTTGTTCAGGCTGCGACTACAGAAAAATTATCGCTTTGATGCTTCAGCTGTGACTTGGACTTGTTTGACTTTTACATGTTTGAAGGGTGTTCAAAGGTTCAAGCATTGCCGGCTTTCGTTCGTGTAGGTCGCCACGTTATTATATCATCCCACTTTTTCCTGTTATGCAGTTTATCCTATCTTGAGTAGGCCTTTATATTGGCTCCTTCTTTGTAAGAAGCATTCACTCAATTGACATATCCTGTTTGTGATTTCTGCTCTTCTTTCGCCTCATTCCCCTTTTCTTTATTTTTCGCTGTTACATAAGAACAAGATATGTGTATTGGTATTTTTCTATTCAATTACCACACTGAGGAGTGGTATCTTCGGTCCTCACATCTCAAAACGTGGGTATTACTAATATAAATTCCGGCGTGGAGGACTTTGGAAAGTTTGACTACATGGTGTTCTTTGAACGTGCACTAATACTTGGGCCACTTGCCTTTCGCCTTAAACGAAATGAACCCGCTGCAGCCGAGATACAACCCGCTAGTCTCGGTTGAGTAGTCGAGCGCCGCAAACAATATGCCAGTGAAGCGGAGACAACAATATTGGGTGGGTCCGGGCTACAATGGGCTTCACGTCGACGTGGAATTTTTTTGGTATTGAACTGTTCATGAATTATTATTAGATCACTTTGGCAATGTGTGGTTTTGCTTGTTTGTGCATAACCGATGAAGAGGCAAAAAAATCCAAGCTCTATGCCTGACATTTTCAATAATCAAGCAGCAAGCCCTTCTAGAAGATTCCATGAAGAGAAAAGCGTGTTCTTTTTTGCAGAATCTCTAGCACAGCAGTGAATTCAGCTAACAATTTTGCTTGCAGGTACCAAGAAGTTAAATTTTCTTTTGCACGCCAATTTTGAACAATTAAATAGAATGCAATGTGGAAGCCATATAATGCATCATAAGTACTTGTAATCGCTCATTCAGTAAACTAGTGCGATGAAAATGTTTTCAATCAATATTGAATGTTGCAGGTGCATTTTAATGGTGACGTAAATTGTGAAAAAATGTTAACCGGTCTCATGTCAGTTGTTGTTGAGCAGCTGTTGGTGTTTTAAGAGCAGATACTAATTTTATCATCTCGATCTTGTACGCGTTATTGCTCCTGTGTCCTACCTCAGTGTATTATTGCAAATGCTGTTGGGATTGTTTTTTATGTTCGCGTCTTGAGTTCACATTCGGCCGCATGTGTTGTTATCATTAGACATATGTGCATTTGTTCTGTTTTTCTTCCTTTTTTTATTTCGGTTGCCAACTGAAACGATGCAATGTGTAACATTGTAATGTGATGTACCCCCTCCTGCCATGGCTCCAAAAAGGTAGCCGGCAGTATCTGATAAATAAATTAAATAAAAATAATTAAAATCATTTATCGAAAGGGGCACCACTAAACATTGCTAATCAGGCAAGACATGGATGAATTATTTTTCCGAACTACAGTGTTTCACTAAGTGAGGTGCAATGTGAATGCGAACAATGTAGTTGGAAGGTTAATCAAACTGCAAATAGCGCTGGAATTGAGAAATTTCTTCAGCTGTCACTTTCATACACACAGGGGACTTGGAAGCATTTTTAAAAGGCTCACAAAACTTGTACTCGCCCCCTACTGTGCCCCAACATTCGCCCTGAGGTTCGCTCTGAAATTCGCCCTCAATTCGCATTATAGGTGGCAGTAGCGTCACCGCGATGATCGTAGCTACACGGGCACGCCAACCTTAGTTCCCCTTAAAGCGTAGTTGCTTCCTGCCATTGAAGACCTAACGGCAGTTCTTGCACTAACAGTAGTGTCTCCAAGGCAGTTCTTCCACTAACAGTAGTGTCTCCAAACTAAGGTTCACCACCTCAGTCAAAGAGGCCATAGCATGGTCACCCACAGTTGCGTGGTTTTCAGCACATTAAGCTAGCTATAAAAGATGTAGTACGTTTATACTTACATGAAAAGTGGACCACGAAAGAGTGTTTCATTGCAAAACGATGGCCAGTGATGGAAGGGACGTTTTCTTTCTGGAGCCTTTTTGAAGCAGAAAAATTACAGCGGTAGAGCAGCCGTAAGTATTTTCAGAGCAGGAAAAATGACAGTTTCGAGCAGCTGTTGGTGTTTTAGGAGCAGATACTAATTTTATCATACATTACTTGGAGGTCAGAGCTTTGTCGAAGTATCTCGCAATATTAGTTTTCATCATGCAGTATAGTTAGCAGACAACAATATATGTAAACATCACGAAGCAAGAAATCGTGGATCATCAAAAATGTGCCGTGAATTCAGCTCTAATTTAAATGCTAGTATTTGTGGCAAAAATAAATCAAACCGAAAAAGCTGAGTGCCACAGTTAAGACGTAAGCAGAGTACCATATAATTGTTGCCAAATCTGCAATAGATAACCGGTACAAAATAAAAGCAATTCTGCTCAATTTCGCATTTCACCACACCAACCTGCATGTCTAGTTCAGAAAAAATAAACAGCCAAGTAAGCGTGATGCTTAATATACCAACTCATGTTGCATAAATAAGGTTGGAGTTGATAATGCTGCACATTTGTGGCACACTGGGATGATGTATTCAAACTATTACCGCTCTTGCGTTGGGGGGGGGGGGGGGGTGGTGGTAATAAAACTATAGAAAGGAGTGCCTGCGCATTACAACATCAAAATTTGTTGCTGTTGTATTCATCCCTTCGAAGGTTTTTTTATGGTTCTATGGTCTCACTCACACAGCGCTTGCTGTGCTTGGCAGATGATCGGCAGCGGTGTGGTGAGGTTTGAATTACAGCTTCGCTGCTTGTCTTCTAATAATGAGGTTTTCACACAAACACTAACCTTAACAAGATGCATGCCTTTTTTTCATACGGCACAAGATTCATACATGGTGTTAAGTTCATGCATGGTGCGAGCAGAATGCATGAACTGAAATATGACGTGACCATACTTACCTAACGCTAACGCGTATAGCTCGGTTGATGACAAGACTCGGCTAAATTTGGCTTTGAACACGCAAATCACTGTTTACTTTCTTTTTGTGAGGTTTAACGTCCCCGCACCACCACATGATTATGACAGACGGCGTAGTATAGGGTTATAAAAATTCCTACAACCTGAGGTTCTTTACCGTGCACCTAAATCTTAGCACATGGGCCTCAAGCATTTCCCCCTCCACTGAAAATGTGGCCGCCGTGGCCAGATTTCGATCCCGTGACTTGCGGATCGGCGGCCGAGTGCCCTAGCCACTATAAAACACCGGCGGGTCACCAATTGCCATTCAGATGCAGTGAGTCAGATTGGCGCAGAACGGCACAATTGGCGCAGCGCTTCTACCCCTTTCATTCGCAACAGCACTCGTAAGTGTGAAGGAGTGATGACATGCATAGTGGGAAGGCGTAATCAGTGTGTTATCTATCAATGACAAATTACGCATTTATGTCACATAGAATGTATGATAAGCGAAGTGCGATAAACCTAGATGAATTTACCGCAAATTCTAAACACTCGTGTTTGTGTCACTGAATTATCTCGGAAGTAATTTGATATGTTCTTCGCTAACATGTAAGCATGTATGCGGCATATTCATGTTTAGCAATGTAAAACTAATGATCATATTTTGTTTGAGTGCTTTGCAATTTATGCAAATATTTGTATCATTGAAGGTTCAACGTCCTCTAATCAGGCATCAGATTGTTAGATTTCTTTTGTACTAAAATATTTATGTTCTCGCACCGTCAATGTACAACGCCTCCTCAGTCCAGTCAAGCTGCTGATGGCAGGTAGTTTCTAGTTTGTACTAGAAAAAGTAATAAAGTTGAAGTGGTAGTTTGAATAATATAGTTCGAAAAGCTTAGGTAGTCATCACAAACTTATCAACCTGAGTTTTGGAAGAAAAAATGAGAATAGGAGGCAGGCAAGATGAGTAACCACAGGGTAATGTTTATTTAGAAAGGCAGTATGTGGCCGATCGTTATGTAGGCCTCATACTGCCTTTACTGCCTGGAGGGGAGGGGGGGCACGTGGTGTGGCACCGCCTGACTGAACCACTGGCGGACGGAAACTCAAGTGTTCGGGTACACACATGGGTGACATACACCTGGCGAGGAGGGGGGGGGGGGGTGGTTCTGCAGACTGTGGTAAAAGTTACCTTGGCGAGAGAAGTAGCTTTAGCAGACTGAAGCGGCACATTTATATATTATATGATGAAGGAAACAAAATGTCGTAGAACGAACGCGCTGACTGAACACGCAGAAGGAAGTGGCTACGAAATGGATCGGAATACGGTTAAATCAACCAACATTAGGGAAAGAACTGGGCTTCCGTGCTTTATCTTGACTCTCTGACAATTCAGACGACGGCGCGCATTCTTAAATGAATGACAAAAGCTTCCTCCACATGTACGCATGCACGTTGTATTTCAATATATACATAATGGAGCCGTTTGCACATTCATTTTGCCTTGCGAAAAAGGCTCCTGTGCGGTGACTGAAACATTCTGCTGTTATGGGCACAATAGTGGCTGGTGCTAAATTTAACATTATGGGCTTCAATTAACGACCACAACGACATAGAAAGAGAGAGGTGACAGTGGCACTTCCAGCGGCCGTGGCAGTGGCATCGCATACGTAGCAGTGCACTGTGGCGCACCGCCGATAACGTTTACTGCAAATTTTTGGATTGTGTAGTCTATAAAAGTCCGCACACATGAAGTGAGAGCATAAAAATGCTGTTCAAAAGTGGATATACCGCGAAGTCGCAGTTAAAAGCAACGCATCTAACTGCCAGCTTTCCTTCTTCAGAGCGAGGGGAGATCACGTGATCCAACCTTGCACCTCACCGCGATTGCAGCGCTCACGAGTACGAGTGGCTTGACCTGACGACGTGACTCTTCCACAACAATATGGACGCTAGCACTACAACGACTACTGGAATGACTATAGACCTTATTATCACTGTTCACAAACACAGGCCCTGGAGGGCTTCTGGCTTTGTGCACCGACACAGCCTGGTTGCGTTGGCGGGGAAAGAAGGCCTTAGCAAGTAGCCCACTTATTTTCAACATGTTTGTCCCTGTGACTCGCCGAGTATTTGAAATACAGTTTTTTTTGTAATCTGCACACAATATATGATAAAGCCGTTCACTTTAGGCGTACTCCATTTAGTACCTGAAAGACAAAAAAGAGCGTTTATTTACTCTAGCACAACCTATAAAAAGTATCTGTTTCAGTGTTGGAGAGTGATATTTGAAGTGACCGGAAGTTTTTTGGGAAGCAACACGTGCTTTTTGCTATAGCAATCTTGATACCAAGCGAAAAGGCGAATACATAGTGTGCACGTGCGTCACGCAGCACCCCTTCGTCACTTCCAGAATGCGCCACCGAATGCCAGGGTATTCAACTCCCGTCACCAACCGCTGTCGTGTTCCTTTCCCATGCTGGCAACTGTTCAGCTTTGCCTCACAATGCAAGTTTTAGCCATTATAAGCTGCTAGTTATTCAAGTTGATTTAGCAGCCCATGAAGA
This sequence comes from Rhipicephalus annulatus, assembly GCA_013436015.1. Taxonomy (NCBI): domain Eukaryota; kingdom Metazoa; phylum Arthropoda; class Arachnida; order Ixodida; family Ixodidae; genus Rhipicephalus; species Rhipicephalus annulatus. The sequence continues at coordinate 150,538 of WOVY01001337.1, forward strand.
GGGAGAGGGAGCAGAGCCTCATGGTGTTGTTTTGGCCGAAAGTTATTACCTAAAACTGAGAACGCATATTGGGATTTTCCAAAAAGCACTAGCGTGTTTGGCTGGAACAGATTAACAAAAATAACTTCAACCTCAATGATATTTGCATCTTCAGATGTAACTTCATTACGGGTAATTGTTATATCCAAGCACGTACATGCAAACAGAGACAGCTTACCGTGATTACTTATATACAAACTTGTTCGTGACCAATGCATGCCCATTCAGCCTGTCTAGAAGGTAGTTAAAATCGCGATGATCAAAGATCACGGAAATTAGGGTATTGCATTGAAACGACCTGTGAAAACGGGTGTGAAACATTTTTCGTTCACTCGCGGTTTGACGTATAGCGCAAATAAGTCCCCAGTATAGGTTAAAATTCCTATGAGTTTGACTGCGATGGGGAGGGGGGGGGCAGGTTCTTTTTAAACATCGGTCTATTGTTTCCCTGAAACAGTCTCCATTATCTTGTGGGACTCTACTGTGCATTAGCGCACAACAACAAAAGTAAAATACAAGGTCAAAAAAGTGTCAAAACATAGGCGAAAAAAAAAGTGACCGGCATATTTCCGTGACACGGAAAGTCTTTACCTCGTTAAGTTTTTTTTTTGCCTTCGGCTGTTTCCGAAAATCCCGATTAGATAGCCTCAACATCGGCACAGTTTAAAACACTTGAGGAGCCGCGTTGAATGAGCTACTTGGTGGCGTGGGCTGCAGCATTATAATAAAATTATTATTATTAATATAATTTGTAAACTTGCCTAGCTCTGCGCGTTGACTCGTTTTCAATGAGAGCTGTTTCACTTCACTCATTCACTCTTAAAACTGCGGCTCGATGAACTTCGGGCTTTCACTTGCTCTTGAGCCACGCAATTTGCAATGAAAGCGAGTTATTGTACATCGTTTGTCGTGGCGGGCAGCCGGAGTACGCGGCGGCATCAGTGTTGATGAAAATCCAATGTAAGTCGACATGTCGCCCATTTGGTCTTTTGGTATTGTACCGAGTGAACAAGCGAGGCCTTTCTGATCCGAAGAGCTCATTAACGTACAAAAAAAATTCGCGCTGCTTTTTTTCAACATCCCGCACCGCAACAGATTACGAGTCCTCAACCACGCTTCAGCACGTGAACTGCTATATGTGGTGGTGGTGGTGGTGGTTAGAAGAAGAGGGCGCCTAATTTCTGCAGCCCGCTAGGCAGCATGGCGCAGCGCCTGCTGTATAGGTACACAGGCAGGGAGGTACTCGGTCATTCCGAGAAAGGGCGACAACGGCGGAAGTCTCATCACATGAACACTATGTATACCGAATGCGTGCGAACTGCATTCAGCCCCAATGACACCCAGGTTAACACGGACGCTCGAACTCGACGAACTCACCTTGGCGAGCGAAGATGAAGCTGCTGCACTGCATCCCACATTGTCTGCATCGCTGGCACCAGCGAACGGCAGCGACGCCAACTTGACACTGGCATATTCCCGCCGTCAACGTCAATGCCACAAAACGACCGACTCAAGCTAGAGCGTTCCAACATGCATTCCAACAAGCCACATCAGCGCCGGGGATGCTGCGGCTGCAAACGCTCCTGCTCCGCAGAGAGACGCGGCTGGCGTCGGACCGGCGCGAATGCCACCACACGTAAAGAAGCCGCGCCAGTTACGACGCGCCAGCTACGACGAAAGCCGCCTCTACTTCCTCGCACTGATATAAAGATCATCATGGGCCCGAAAAGAGGCCTGGCCGTTTGGAGCTTCCCTATACGCATCAAATATCCCGAGTGCTGGCGGGCGATTCTCGACAACATTGTACGGGTGACTACTTCATTATACGTACTCGCTCTAGGCCAAACGTCATTAATGCCAGCACGCCCCATGTTGAAACGGCCCAAATTATTCATCGGATTACCACCTTTACGCTTGAGGGGAAGACCTAAGAATTTAATACCTATGTGGTGGTCCTTGGGGGCATCTTGCCGGGAGGTATTAAGGGGATAGACCCTGGCACAACTTCGGAAGAACTACCGTATTTATTTCATTAGGCATACGTCACTACACGGCCAACTGCAGGCTCTTTGAGCTGGGCGTGCACAACACGCTCGCCGAAATTATCGAAGTTCAGATGACTGCGCAGCTCGAGAGACTGTCAGGCACCAAGGCCAGAAGAACCATCCTCGACTCCCTCGAGATTCGTTACCACGCGATGCGGGTACTGAAGGACGCACTAATGCCAGCGGTCACGATCGCTATACTCACAGAGAATATATATGCCCAGAAACATGAACCCAGTGCACGATGCCGAAAGACGCAAATGCAGTGCGGAGGCGATCCTCAAAGAGCACAGCAGCCGAGAGGATGTCCTTTTTGTCGATGCTGCTAGAAATGAGCGAGAGCAACAATGCAGTCAATCGACACTTGCCTTCTCCATGGCGGTCGTCGACACGTAGGAACGAACTTTGGTGACGGGATCTGCGAAGCTGACATCGTCTGAGGCGGCAGAAGAAATGATCATAATTGATATGTGGGGTTTAACGTCCTAAAACCACCTTACGATTATGAGAAACATAATCATGGGATTTTTGAATGTGAACCCAAATCTGAGCACACGGGCCTGTAGCATTTCCGCCTTCGTCGGAAATGCAGCCGCCGCAGCCTGGATTCGATGCCGCGACCTGTCGGACAGCAGCCGAGTACCTTGTAAGGTACTCGGCTGCTGTCGTGGTGGTCTACTGCTGACGCGGTGGTCTAGTGGCTATAGCCACTACACCACCGCGGCGAGGCGACAAATGACTGCAGCCCTCGCAATAGTTCATAGGGGAAACGAGGACACACTTATCGTGAGTGACGCCAAGGCGGCAGTCCGAAACTTCACGAAGGGATGGGTTTCTTTCAAGGCAGCGCACATGCTAAACGCCAGAGCCGAAGATTTCAAGTCTGGCGCAATTGCTGCCAAGTCTCTCAAGTGGTCCCCCACGCACGTAGGAGAGCTTGGCAGCGACCAAACATCTAACTTCCCGTCGAACCACAGTCAGCGCCCACTTCGTCGCAAGATTGCTAACGTGCTGCTACGCAGGCGAAAGGGCCGTCGATGTGCGACATATCAATGATGGCGAGGAACCCGAGGTCGTAAGACATAATACCTTTGCAATGACGATAACAGATCCAGAGGCCTTACAGCACTGCAAGGACATCATGGTTACTTACGAGATTCTCAACCATTATAGAAAAACGCGACGATGTTACCCACCATCCCACAAGCAGCTGGAGAGGTCTCAGGCGTCTGATTTGAGGCGTCTGCAGACAGACACATTTAACGATCCCCGACACCTGCATAGACTGTGTCCCTCGCTCCACCCGTCACCAGGCTGTCCGTGGTGCGGGCACGAGACAGCCGACATGACCGATATACTTTGGGAGTGCGGTGTTTGGCGTCAATGCTCAGACGAGCGTTAGTATATACCCAAGGACAACTGGCTGAGCGGTGGCGAGCCGCGCTTCTCAGGCCACGTGCACTGGACCAAAGCTGGGATGTCCTACGAGCCAGGGCTATCGCCGAGGACATCACGCGATGCTCTGCGGAGGACAGCTCGTGGAGGCCTAGCCTGGGCCAGTGATTGTTCAATGGATCCCTAATTAAGTTTATTACCTACCTACTCGCATAATTTGTGCACTTTTTGTAGCGATTTTTGGGCCCCCAGAAGGGGGTGTGCGAATTGCACGGCGATTTTGCGAACGCATATACTAAATATTGTGTCACAGTCCTAATGCGTGCAGTATATACATTAAAAAAAGAAAGCAAATTTAAGAGCCAACGAAGCGTACTTGTTAATTGAAAAAATAGCACATTCTTCAATTAGTCAGATCCAGTCACGCTGAGTCTAGTGGGAAACACTGATCGCGAAGTTCGATTGGGAATAATCGTCGCGGCCGCTGTCACCACCTTCACAAGGCGCATCGTCCTCGGTACCGTCGAGTGGGTTAGAATGCCCCGTTTTCTTGAAACTCTTCTCGACAATCCTGGGAAAAACTAGGTCCCATGATACGGCAAACCGGAAGACCTAAGCATCCGCACTCAGTTGAAAAGGCCTTCTTTAGTGGCAAGAAACTTGCATTACCAAGCATGCACATCTGCTTTCTCGCGTACCGATCGCACCGATCGTAACACGTAGAAGTGCTTTACCTTGAAGTGCTTCAACGTCAGTTCTCATTCCTTCAACATTGCAAGGGAACCGTAAAAAGACGCCAACCGCATGGCAAAACCTAACTTCTGAAATCGACTAAGCGTGCGTTGCAGCGCGGATGCAGAGAACGTGGAGAAGTGCACGTTTCTCAAGAACAAGAAGTATGTGTATATGTTAGTATGTGTAGTGGTGCCCTACACAAGCATGCAGTAGTTAATGTGGGATGCAAAAAGTGCGCGACAAATTTACAATTTCTCCTTTTCCGGAAAGAAATGGTGACATCGCTACAAGGCACCTATTGCTGATACCAAGGATTTCGACAATACGGGGGCGTGCAATTCAGCACACTACTGAAAGCAACACCAAGTACCCCGTATATTCGCTAACAATCTCAATTGGTACATTATGTAGCAGTAGTTCGTCGCATAAAGTTACCTGTCTTCTTCTGGTCTTAAAGAGGATTGCTTTTGATAATTTGTTATTCATTTTAAGGCTGTTGCGGGAGGACTATTTTGGTAACGTGAAAAGGAGCACATTCGCCTTACAAATGACCTCGCTGGCCTCTCTGGACCAGAGACATCGGTATCATCCGCGTATAGAATGAATGTTGCCTCATTCTGTATATCTTTCATGACAGTGTAGATGTCGAAAACAAGGGGGATTAAGACGCTGCCCTGTGCGACATCTGAGCATGTCTCGAGGAATTTCCAAAAAGTGTTACTGCCCGGAGCATCAACTCTCTTTTGGAGCAGATTAGAGCAGTGGGAGCAGCCCTTACATTACTGTGAGTTTCAAGGGAAATTGCTTCTCGAAAAGGGACTTTCGAAATTAGATCACAAGTTCAATTTCTCTACTTTCACGACAAAAACAGAATAAAAGGTTCAGTTACCCTCAAAGTAGGTTAGAATTGTCTTTAAAGCGCACAAGGTCACAATAAATAAGCTAAAAAAAACTCATTGGCTAGTCCCCATGGCATTCCACATGAGATCACTAAATCCACATGGTGAAAATAACCATGTCTCTCAGGTTCGCCTAATGGGAGAAATCATTTCATGCTCTCTTTGACTGGTCGGTTCAGAGTGCTCGCGTTAGAGAGAGAGAAACAGAGAGGGGGAGAGAGGTTTACTAAAGGAAAAGACGCAACTTTCTCTCTCTCTCAAGATAGCGCTCCAAAATGGCCAGTCAAAGGTGGCATAAAAAAGCACATCATTGCCACTCAGATGATTTTTCCTTTCTGCGTTTAACAAGTGTGTTTTTTTTTTCGAGATTCAATTTTAGGCAACTTCATGAGATTTGAAATTGTTTTTGGTATTTCTGGTGGCCATATTGAGATGAAATTTTGCCACATATTCTTTAAATAGTCCAGAGTGCCTCTCTTCTAATATACAATAGCATTTATTTATTTATTTATTTATTTATTTATTATGAATATAAAGTAAGCAATTGATTTGGGCTGATCATTTAAGATTTCGCACATTACAATTTATCTTCTTTATTTAGGTGTTTTATATACACTTTGTTGATAGTTGTTTGCATTCTACAGATACTGTGGAGCAATGCGAGCAGTTAATGACCTAACTATAAAAGTTTGGTGGCAGAAAACGTCTCTCCAAAATAGCTATATTTTACATAATGTCATGGCATAAAACGAAAACTGTGCAACTAACTATAACACTAATTATACAAACCAAATTAAAATAAAATTTAATGTATACACTTCGGAAACTTTCTTGCCTTAGGCTACACAATAAAGAAACTTTTCTCAAATCGCACCTCCCTTTAAAGAGTAACTTTTACAGTAACTGTGCAGAAGTGACGCCGATACTTTTGGCTTGCCGTGTTAAATAAGTATGTCATAATAAATGCTAAAATTTAGAACACGTACGAAGAGGAACGGTGAGTGCCTAACAACTAAAGACGATGTCGGTTGAGTAAGGATGTGCGAATAATAATAAATAAATAGAATAATCCACATTGGAAATTTCAAATAGTTTTATTATTGTCACGTTGAATAATAAGCACAAATAAGCAAAACTTGAACAAACGAAATATTGAAAAAGACGGAGATCACGCTCTGTCTTAATAACCGAATCACTAATACGCATGTATCCCAAGGTCTTACGGGAGTATCGACGATCTATTGATAAGAAGACGAAGGCATATCTACTATATGACTTGTGCGAATAGTGAAATTTACATTTAAAACTAATAGTGATTTTGGTTGGAGCATTTAGAATTGAATTTTAAAAGTATGCATCGCTTCTTATAAAAAACACTGGCAAATTTGTCACGACAAAACTAACCTGCGCAATATTTAGGAAAAATTTAACAAAGCCTGGGCAAATGACTTTTGGTTCAAAGCAAGTGACAACAACTTTTGACTATTAGCAGAATTTCACTTCCTGTAGAATGAACCCGATAACCTGAAAAATACGCTATTTTAAAATTAAGTGTACTTAGGGCATATAAGCCGTTACAACAAGCTCTTATACTGAAAAAAATGACGAAACGATCTGAGGGTGTGATGTTCATGTAACCTTCTAGTGGAGCTTCCCGGCAGTGCAGATTTCTTTTGGGTTGGTGCTTTTGTGGCTTAGCAATCCTCTACTGCAGTGAAACTAGCTTTTCAAAAAGTTGCAATTATTTGTTTGTTTTGAACACGTCAAAAATGTCCAATATTTGAAACTTGAATCGAAGTGAATTCTAATACTATAATATTTGTCTGAATATTTGAAGCTTTCGAATATTCCTAGAAGCCTAGCGTTTACTCCAGTGTCGTTGAGGCGAGATTCATGAATCCACCATCTTCATCATGACGCTCGTGATCACTTTGACGCACGAATATTTTTTTAAAATCTGAATCAGTTTTACTTAAAGGCTCTTGGAAAAGTGTGGCCTTTGGTGCTATATTCATGTCTGTAGGTTTTATAGCTGATGTTAAAAATATTTCTAAGGCTGTAGTTGCACAGTAAACCAGCTTCCCACAGTTTACAAAACTGTATATCTTTTTGTAGCTTCGAAGCGGTCGTGAATTTTCTTGTTGTTAAAGTTGGTTACAATAACACGCTGCGTGAATATTGGGCTGTTTCGTAAATGGCTGCATTACCATTTCACTGTATGCTTTGGAAACTATCGCCATACTGTTCTTCTCGGAGGCCAATCGAATAGTGTTCGATTAAACTCTGAAACTCACGGTTTACCTGCCCCCCACCGTTGAGTCTGTTTCCGATGTTTTCCAAGGTGTAATAAACCCTGTTCGGAGAGCACGCGTAGTCCGCTGGGCATAAAAACCACTTTGAAGCCCCGCTACATGTATACACGTGTTCGCAAATGGAGGCTGGTGGACAGATCACCCACAAGAACAATTCGGAGATTGGTAAGATCTGCGAAACAGGCAGAAAAGGACAGATTGCTGAAGTCAACCATGCTATGCGTTCTTAAACGCAGCTTGTCTAACACTACTCGACAGGGCATAGTAGGTTGAGGGAGGCTGGGAGAAACAAGTTGTCCTGCCCCAGAAAGGTACCCTCTAACAAGTTTTGCAGCAGTGCACATCAACGTTCTTATTAACAGCATAAATAAACGCCAAGCTGCTGTAGGCCCGTGTGCTCAGATTTGGGAGCACGTTAAAAAACTCCAGGTGGTCTAACTTCATGAAGCCCTCCACAGCGGCGTCTCTCGCAATCATACGGTGGTTTTGGGACGTTAAACCCCAAAAATTACTAAATAAACACAAAGTTAGCAATATGAAAAAGACACAGAAACAGGCCTGCCAGCAACAGCGAAGTACATTTTCATTTAAAATAGGATTATGAAGAAGACATCACAACATCTTGTAATGCGAACTTACAACACCGAATTTTGGAGAATTGGGAATGTGCCAGAAGTAAGATCTGATATACGGTGAATTTTTTCTGAAAATATACTCCCAAAAGCACCTTTTTTGGGATTATGAAGAAGACATCACAACATCTTGTAATGCGAACTTACAACACCGAATTTTGGAGAATTGGGAATGTGCCAGATGTAAGATCTGATATACGGTGAATTTTTTCTGAAAATATACTCCCAAAAGCACCTTTTTGAGCCCATGACAGGGAAAGGCCATCTCTTTTTCGGGACACTTGCATCGTAACACAAATGCTTTTTAAGCAGCACATCTTTATGTAAAACTGGTTAACGTTCCTACCTTTCCTCTCCCTCTCGTTTTTCTTCCTTGCTCGTCGGGGTGTGGTCACCCATATTTACAATGTTTGCAATGAAACGAAGAAACGCGTTGGTGTCGCCGAATTCCTGCAACCCCGAAAAGGGAGTAGTCGCAAGGGTTAAGCGAGATTGTGCTACGAACGCGATGATCATCTTCTAAAACATATTCCGCCGCAGAATGGGACAAGAAGGAAACGACAAACCAGCACAGACTCGCGCTGCTCGTATCAAGTTGCCAACTTAGAACGCTAGGAAGCAAAGGGCACGCAGCCCCCTTCCCTCCCCCCTTACCACGTTTCAGTACTAGTACATATGGTCCTCACAGCGCGTCGGAGTAGAACAAAAAATCGAAAAAAAAATACTTTTTCTGACTGGAAGGACAACTCAAGCAAAACGTTATCTATCATCTCGTTTCATAATGAACAAAATCTTTTGTCTTTTTTTCTTTTGGTTCGCGGAAAAGGTTGTAAAAACGAAACTACTACGATCTCGTAACGTGAACAATTGTGCATATCTGAGAGTGCACTTATCTCGGGCAGAAATCCCAAGGAGACACTAAAATTTGGGCAAAAGACAGTAACACACGTTTATATCAACAGATATAGAGTTTCGTGTGCGTGTCACTCTCGCCAACGTGTATTATAATATCACAAAGAACACGGCATGCGATGCTGCTTCTCAGGTCGTGCTCAGTCTTGACGCAAACCATTGAGCCCACTTAAAAAAGTAGCAATTCACTTTTGAGTTGAACGCTGTGAGTAGGAAGGGAAGGATACTCGTTCACTAGTTAGTACCATTGGAAAAAACGTTTTTATATTCAAAACTTGCATACAGCGTAAAATTGTTACAGAACACACACACACACACGCATATACATTGTTCCGGAAGAGAAGCTCTTGCGATGGAACGAAACTAAAACCGAAATGAGAAATATTTTGCCTCAACACCTTGCTTCAGTACGATGGTAAAAGGCAAAATGCTGGCTGGGGTCTCGTGGCTGGGCAAGAAAAAAGACAGAGAGAAAAGCGCATGACAAAAAAAGGGGGGGGGGGTGAAGAGGACAGTGGCGAGTGTGGCAGGAGCGGCGCCAGGGTTTTTGACTAGGGTGGAGCTGGGGGGGGGGGGGGGGGCGTCCACGACAAAGACGCTTTCAGGAGCGCAGGAAGGTGGGTAGTTTACGCATTGTTTTGACTACGTTTGCTCTCAGGAGGGGGCAGGTCGAAACTTGGGATCGGTATAACAAGTTTGTTGCGGCCAAGATTGTCAGCTAATTAAAAGACTTTCTGCTGAAATCAAATGTTGCAACTTTTATATCCAACGGAAACTAGAAAAAAAAACGACTTTTTCAGAAACTGCCATGTCTGGCCACCTCGTCACGAACCATAGCTTACGGTATGCCTTCACCGGAAGATGCTTGCCAATACGACATCTGTTATAAATTTTATCATGAATTTAGCGTGCCCTTTGAAACGCTCAGCTACGGTTCCGATAACCAGCGAAGAATTTTTCAGGCTGGGAATAATCTTCAGCGATAATGCGAAAGGGTTTAGTGGGATGATAAGACTGGTGGAGCAAATGCGTTGGGGTAAGAGAAAAGTAGGACACGAACGCGAGCACGTGAAGTTCAGTCAATCAGGCCCTCTGTCACGCGCAGCCGACGTCTGCCGCGATTATCTTCCTAGGTTAAAAGGTTACAAAGCTACACTCTCAGTCAGGTGCCGGATGACGGGTGGCAGAGAGGCAGCGCACTAGTATACGTACTGTTTATTATCACGGATTTGGACTCCCCGGCGAAGAGAGATACGTGACTCTCTTTAGTTGGCCTCGAACTTGAGAAATGCCGCCTAGAGCAATCGCTGATAAGCGGCCGAAATGCGTATATGGCCCCCGCACGCGGATGCGCTTGAGAGGGAAGGGAAAGGGTGCGCCGAAGCAGCAGCGAAGCGTCGGCAACACCTGCACCATGAACGGTGAAAGTGGCGAGGGATGGGGGGGGGGGGGCAGACAAAAAATTGAGACGCGCGCCCGCTCATGTTCTCCGACGCGCACGTGGGAAGGAAAAAAAAAAGCTAACAGAGGCGAGAAGCGCGGAAGCTGAGAAGTTTCGTGTTCGTTGTGCGGCCTCCAGTGACCGTGCTCCATCTTTCCTATCTCTTCTATCCCCTCGGTTTGTCGTCTCGCTGTGGCTTACCACCACACGTCTCTTCTTCTCTTCTCCTTCTTCGGCTTTCCTACATCTTTACTCCTATCCTTTTTATCCCTCCTCACCCCCATCCCTCGTGAGCTACTGTGGCGGTGTCGCTCTGTAGGCAGACAGAAATTAGGTGCCTTTTTCCTTTTCCACATGAACCACTACCACCACCACCACCGCTCATTGAAGCAGACAATAACGGGGCTCACTTTTCTCTTCGTTTCTCTTTCAATAGTCACTTTCGCGCTATCGCGAGGCATGGAGACGGCGGAGCTTTTGAGTTCGGCAACTTGCACCTGTTCGTCAACATAGTTACTTAGAAAGCGCTCAACTGCTTTGGCTGCGCGCTTTGCGCCTGCTGTACTGTACATCTTGGTGTACATATAACTTCGAACCTGTTTCGGAGTACCCGTATCAACTACGTAATTAGTATAGCTAAACGTGCACTATAGGTTATTTACGCCGTAACTTTCCATTTGCATCTTCCTTTCTGAAAATGTTTTTCTATACTATACCCTTGTGCGACCAAAGTTAGAATACGCATGCGCTATCTGGCACAGTAGTATACTGACAAACTAGTATCTTCATTAGAACTCGTAAAAAATAATTCAGCTCACTTCATCTTATGCAACTACAACAGAAATGCAAGTGTGTCCGCTATGAAAAAACTCATGCCATAATCTTCTCGTTTTAAATTTACGCGTCTCATTCTTTTTCACAAAATATTACATCATCCAACTCTCTGAAATGAACTAATTTCTCAGCCGCAATATACGCTGCCTCGAATGGGCTATCGTTACAAGGTTTGTTTTCGAGCTTGTCACACAAAAACCTTGTTTTCAGTCAGTTCATCCTCTGAATGGAACCACCTTCCCAAAGCCATCACATCAATTCATGGTGGTCGTTTTTTTAGTGCAGCTTTAACGAATATTCTCTAAACTAATTCTACTCTTTTTTTTACTTTGTGCAACATGGGTGACTGCAGAACCTTTTTTTTTTCGTAAGTGCATTTGCCATTATTCTTTATCACTTGTCTGTGATCAATTTATCTGTCTTTTTTATGTTTGCTAGAACTGTACAACTACCTGCCTTTTACACTGATATGTTCTATATGCTTTTTTTTGTTTGCTTCTGTGTCACTTTTTTGTAACCACTCGCCTCTTTAATGGCTCTCTCTGGCCCTGAGGGTTTTTGACAAAAATATGCAAAACATTAAACGAAAACTTCATATGTGAGCCAATGACTGAACGTTCATTAGCATGAAGAGTACCTATGGTATGCGAGCATGCTGTTAGCTGATCACGTGTATTCGAGAACAAGGTAATGTGCCAGCGACCAATACACGTAGCAAAAGAAAAGCCGTGGCTGGAACGGCCGCCAACCGAATCTGAGAATTGGACGAAGGTCCTGAGACTTTTGGCTCCCTTTCTGAAACAGCAAACTATAGTACTTCGCTACAGATATATATACTGTTCAACGCAACGTGTAGGGCCTTCAAATGTGCTTTTCAAACCTTTCACAATGAGCGCTGACATGTGACGAGCACAGCTTTCAACAGAACTATATGCGAGCTGTGCCATCGCATTACGAGCATACATTGTTGATTAATGTATGCATGTTCATCCTTGTGGCGTGAGCATCGACACGCGCTGCTTAGAATGTGCTTCAAAACTCTCACGACGCGTTTAGCTGGCGGCGTAAGGGACCAAATTCTACGCCAGTGAGCTTGCAAAAAATACAAACGCTTTATTGTAGGCACGCTGAAATGCTGGCACAGACCAAGAATGGGTGGTCTTTGAACCACACAGAAGGCGCTAGTGTAAGAGCACGCGAAACGCGTAAATCAACAGCCTTTCTCACCCCGTGTAAACCTATTACATACACATTAATGTTTGCATGACTTGGTATGCACACATTTTTGGCGAAGTAATCGTGATGCACGAAATTGCGCTGAAGGTCACGTTATCATCGTGCGGCAAGGATGAACCGAAGAACACAGTCACAACCGAAATGAAGCAGCTCTGACGACGCTCTACCGGCTCCGCAACCTGTATACATTCGCCGAACGAAAATGGCAACAAAACACAAACCCCACACAACAGCGGAAAAGGCAACGTAAAGAGCGATTGGTAGATATATATCACAGCGAAATTCTTTCTCGATCGTGGTGCGCTGTGGTGTAGTGGTTACCGTGTCTGCTTTATACTGTGTGGGTGCCGAGTTTGAATCCGCCATTGTGAATGCAAAGTGTGTGTGCTATGTGTGTGTGCAAGTGCATTCTTAATTATCTTCTAATATGCCGCTACCACACCTGGTAGAAAATAAAATCAGGAAACGCTTAAAATCATTGAGATATCAAGTTTTGCTGCCGCAATTGCGTTTGGGCCACCTAAATAACAGGCCGCTCATAGACATGAAGTAACGACTCCCGACTGCTGCAGTGTAAGCCGTACCTAACCAGGAAAAAGTTGACTTAAAATCCTGCTTATCTTGTGTCACGGCTACTCAGAGGACCTCGTAGAAATGGGCCGCTTGCTCTTGGCGCCACATATGGAGCCGCCTATCGAACGGCCAATTCGCGGCAAAAATTTAGCTTGATTTCCTGCTTGCAAGCTTGGAATCGAGCCAGGATCTGAATAAGAGTGTACGTGCGTCTAAGTATATTAGCCCCGCATTTTTCAGGAATAATATGCTAACGCGATGCGCCTTTCTGCTCCCGCCAGCCCCCTTCCAGGCGCTGTCCCGTGCTCCCACATCCGGGCCGCGAAAATTATATGGGTGCCTTCTAACCACTACCACTACCACCCTCTTCGTTAGTGACCAGGGGACGCATTCCGCTAGGTTTCGGAAAAGCGTTCGGCAACCGAAAACGAGCGTTGTCCAGGGACATTCGTCGGTGCCGCTCCAATGGTTGTCGGTAACTGAGAAAACAGAGCGAAAAATCTAGGAACCTTATGAACACCCTCTAAGCACCTCGCGGAAAATGTGACATAACGGCGTGCGGCCACCACGCGCTGACACTGCGTTACTGGTACAGCCAACTATTAGAAAATAATTGACATCAACTGTGCATTGAGACACTAATGTTTTGAGCAAAATTTCCCCATTGTCTTTAGTAATTTTTTTTCAAAATTTTTCTTTTACATCTTTTCAGAATGTTATGACATCGCGCGCTACACGAGTCGCTAGCATTTCACCTCCATCGAAATTGATACCAACCCGCCGAGGTGGTCGTGCTTACCTCTGTCCTCTTTATCCTGTAGAGGCTAAGGTACTCAGCTACTGTCCCGCAAAGTCGCACGATTCAATCCCGTCCGCGGTGGCTGCTTTCCCGATGCCCAACGCCCATGTGCTTAGATTTAGGTGCAATTACCGGACCCCTTCCCCTCCTCCCTCTTCAATGGCTCTCTCATATATTCATATCAGGGTTTTTGGGACGTTAAACTCCGACAATCGTTAATATTATAAATGCACTCCCCGGGGAGTGAATCGAACCCGCGAATTTTGGGTCGCTCAGGAGCCGAGCCCCGTAACCGCCGCACCACTGTGGCGATTACCGGCGAGAATTTCAGAGCAGCAGCGTGAACACGACATCTTTGCAACGGAGATCTTTGGTCATTAATATGGAACCACTGCTCGCTTCACCTGGCCTATAGACAGTGCGCGATAATCGAAGGTGAGAAGTGAGCCAAATAAGCCTCACAGACCTCCAACATTGGGCTACATTTGCCTCATTTCTGGTATGGTCTCGGCCGTCTCCTAAAACCGCTGCTTTCCTGGGATCCACAGGCGTGTCGCCTGCTATAGCAGCTCGCCTTACTGGTCTCTCAGAGGCCGCAATCTGTGGTGCCGTGATAGATCACTTATTGAATTATATTTCTTACAGCAAGAAAGTTACACTTTCGATGTGGAGAAACATGAAATACCCCGACGCCTACCCCAGAAGTCTTGAAAAAAAAAGTCACCGTTTCTCCGCAAGAGCAAAGCAATGAATACGATAGCAATAACTTAGAATGTATGGCGAAGAACGGCTAGCAGATCAAAACTTTTGGCGCGCTGCTAACGCACAAGTGACGCACAAGAACTACACACACAAGACTAGCGCTAACTAACAACATTTACAACCCGACGCTTAACGCATTGTTCAAACAAAAACGATGCACAAAACGTAATAACAGGTACAGATATGAGGGCGAACTAACGAGTGACCCGGTTGTTGCTTCGCCGTGTTGGAAAGTGCACTCTTTTTGTAAACGGATCTTCCCAGCGAGCGAAGTTGACCTTTGTGGCCCAACCAACTAACTAATGATTTCGGTCAAAGACCAAGGCACACGATTCTTCCCAACGAAAGATGAGCCCGAGCGCAGAAGCACCTAACCCCTACCCAACCCCATGCGGGGCCAAGAACGCGTGAGAGATACGTGCGCGTTGGCGCATCGCGACGAGCTGGTGGCCGAGCACAGGCGGATTTTTTTTTCTTGAGTTTTCCTATATATAAATACGTATACACATACGACAGCTTTGGAAACGGTAAAAACGAGCCGATATGGTCCATGTAATCGCTATCGCAATGATAAAATAACGTGGACAAACATACCTGGGCTGACCTCTGCCACGGCCACGTCCTATGGGAGCAACGTTGTAGCCAGTCGACATCCTCGGGGTCGAGATGGTCAATAGAGTCACGACAGCAGCAGCACAGTCAGGTGAAGGTCGTCTGACGTAACGTCGGTAAGCGTAAGCAGCATCTGGGCGGGACTCAGTACACTCCGCCCAGGCGATGTAAGCGCGACGAAAGAAATAGTCCATCACGTGCTCTGTGCACTGCTCTCGAAAGGCCGAGTCACGAGCCGTACCGCTCATGAAGGGGGGTGGGGGGACTGATTTTAAGTGAAACCAAGAGAAAAGAGCCCCGTGACTGTCTCTCAGGGGGAGGAAACCTCAACAGCAGCTCACGAGGGATGGGGGTAGAAAAGGGAATAAAAGGTTATGATTAGAAGGTAGAGAGATAGAGAGATAGAAAGGAGAGAGCGAGGCGCAGGGAGAAGGAGTGACGGAAGTAAGGAGAAGACAGGAAAGAAGGACACGGTTGCAGGAGTCTGACGACGGAGCACCACTGGCGGTATTCGCTCGGAGAGGTTCCACCGGCCTCTCGCACACTACTGGCTACTGTCTTTGCTGTGACAGTTGCCCCTTCCGCCGACGGAGTGCTCTTACGTTTCTATCTTCCTTCTCTCTACTCCCCTCTTCCCTCCCCCAACAAGACGGTGCGCCGTGCTCCCTAACGGGCTGCAGAAATTAGGCGTCTTTTCTTTCCTCTAATCACAACCACAACCGATTCGCTCGGAGGATTTCAAGCTGGACTGTCGTGCCCTCGCGACCTCCGAAGACAGCGTAGCTCCCGCCGACAGGGAGAGGAAATTACGGAGATAATTATTTCACAAGCATAAACAAACGAAAAATAAACATATCTGTGAAGCTTAAAAAGGCAGTTTTCTCATGCATGATCACATACGTATAGAAAAGGCCCTCAAGGACTGTGAGACAACTTTGAATCCTGCAGACTACCACAGATTCGGACGGCAAAGTCGCGGCAGTGAAATTGACTGCCGGTGGTTATGAAGATCGCAAATAATTCTGACACGAATGTTTAACGTTATATTTGTCTGAACCCGGATATGCGTGCGCTCTTATTACGAGAACATCGATTCTCGCAATAGTAACGGCTTCATTAAGCTAAATACAAAAAAATTACCTGTACATTCCATTTAAAGAATGAAATAGTTATCAGTGGCTTCACATTTCTTACTGTGTACAATGAAGGTATACAGTGAAAGTGGTACTGTGAAGGTATACAGGACGCCTGTGTTACTGAAGCACGAAAGTTACTTTCTCTGCATTTCCAAGTAGATGAAGTATTTTCACTGTATTCACGAGGAAAATTATTATCAACAAACGCTTCCCTCCCTGCTTGCAACTAACCCACAGAAATTTTGGCAGATGATTAGGGGAAATGAAAAAAAAGGCGATAGAATTAATCCATGATGATAACAGTCGTGTACCAAAAGAAGAGTGTTGTGTCATTTTAAGCTCTGTGTTTTCATCATGCTTTGTTAAACCTACAGCACTTTCCTTTCCCGATACCCCCACCTACAACTTTGTTCCCATGGAACCCCTATTATTTGACTGTGTCGGCATACAAAAATTAATAAAAAACATGAAATCAGCCAGTGCTCCAGGTGAAGACGGTATCTGTGCAAAGTTTTTGCATAATACCTCTGCTTACTCATCTGTCATTTTATGTAAGCTTTTCACACAGTCTTTGGAATGTCATTGCCTCCCGGGCGACTGGAAAGCGGTAAAGGTGGTTCCTCTTCACAAATCCGGTGACGTTCATAACCCCCGCAATTACAGGCCCATATCGTTAACAAGTATACCGTGTAAGCTCATGGAACACGTCATCTACTCCCACATAATCACTTTTTTAGAAAACAAATCGTTCCTTAGTGATCACCAGCATGGATTCCGGAAACAGTACTCGTGTGAGACCCAACTTCTCTGCTTTACTAATGACCTTTTTCTTGCCATTGACGCTTCTTCCCTTGTTGACTGTATTTTTCTCGACTTTGCTGAAGCTTTTGACACTGTATGCCATAAACTGCTACTGCTAAAACTAAGCAACCTTAATCTTGATGCTAACAAATTAAAATGGATTGAATGCTTTCTAATAGACCGCTCCCAATTTGTAACTGCGAATGAATCCAACTCCCCCCTCTCACCCGTAACCTCTGGCGTCCCCCAAGGATACGTTCTTGGCCCACTACTCTTCCTGATTTACATTAACGATTTGCCACATAACATCTCTTCTTCTATTAATCTTTTCGCCGATGATTGTGTTATTTACCAGGAAATTAAAACCCCTTCTGACCACCTTGCCCTTCAGTGTGACTTAGACAATGTTTCATCTTGGTGCGACACTTGGCTAATGAACCTTAATGTTACTAAATGCAGGGTAATGAGAGTTTCACGTCGAACATGTTCTACTAACTACGTACTTAATAATTCTCCCCTTAATAAAGTTAGCTCTTACAAGTACCTTGGCGTTACAATTTCTGACAACCTTTCCTGGCAGTCTCACATTGACCTTATTAAAAACAATGCTAACCGCACACTTGGTTATTTACGCCGTAACTTCTCCCTTGCCCCGATGCAACTGAAACTTCTGCTCTATAAAACATTAGTCCGACCAAAGCTAGAATATTCATCATCTGTATGGGATCCCCACGTAAACATCCATATCAGTAGCATCGAAGCAATTCAAAATCGCGCCGCTCGTTTCATTTTGTCCAACTATTCCCGTACAGCAAGCGTAACCCATATGAAGTCAACTTTAAATCTACCTAGCCTATCATTTCGCCGCAAAATCTCGCGCTTGTGCCTCTTCCACAAGTTGTACCATACCATGCACTCACTGAGTAACTCGCTTTTTTTGCCGCCATTCTACATTTCATCCCGCAGCGATCACCACTTCAAAGTTGGAATTACAACCAGCCGTACAAACCTCCATTTTAATTCATTTGTGCCCAAAACAAGCACGGACTGGAATCACCTTCCCGCTTCCATCGCATCCATCACTGACCCGGCCAACTTCAAGAGTACCATAAACGCATACCCTTTTGAAACATGCTCCATTTGTTTGTGCAGATTGTTACTTGTTTTTCCACCACTCCTCTCTGTAACGCCTTGTGCATTGAGAGAAAACAAATGAAATGAAATGAATTGAAATGAATTGTTTGTATTTTGGGTTGAACTTGTACAATACCGCCATGATGCAGGGATAGCGGGCCTATAGAGAAGTAGCGCTGGAGTTTCCCCAGCCACTTTGGCGGTCAAAGCGCACCCTTCTCAGCTGCTCCCGCATACGAGAGTGGCGGCGCGAAGAGGCGGTAATGGTGCACATATCGCCGTAACAAAACCAAAGGGCGCTGGCGGTATACTGCTACGTATTCAAGTGCAAGAATGTATGAAAAGAGGGTGGACGTATAGGGGAAAGGGGAGTGGTAGAAAGAGGAGGTGGCGTTACATCAAAGTGGTCAGGCGAGCAAAATTCTGCTCTCGCTCTCCTGTCTAGTGTGGTCGGGCTCGTTTCTAAACCGAATGGCGTGTCTGCTATATTTATTCGATAGGGAAGACGGCCGCCAGTGGAAACCAGTGCCAAACAGTCGAGTTTAAATGGCGTTTTGGTGGAAATAAAACGAGCGTGTTATGCAACAACGGCATATGTATACTTCTTTTTTTACCTTGCTCGCTGAGCGTTGAGTTGTGCACTTCAGGACTAAAAGTTTCCATGCGTCCATTCATCTGACCACCACCGCCAAACTTCATCTGATGCCACCGCGTGAGGTGAATGATACGATAGGCAGGTAGATATTATTTTTTTCTAAACAGTTGCGTCTAAGGAAAGCTGCCTTGTCCACCAGACTTGTGCGGGGCCACGCTCACCTACGCCTCTGACCTGCTATAAAAGATACTCTCGTGATGAACACTCGACGCCGAGGTGCCTCTGTTTAACTTAGTTTGTGCAAAACACAGGGTTATTGGTACGACCAATGCAGTGGACTACACGAAGCTCAGCTTTGCGGAGTCAGCCAGTGCGGTAAGCGTTTTTCTCACTGGCTGCCGTGGCTAAGTAACATAGGAAATTATGCCTTGCTAGAAAGTATCAAATGTCTTCGATTTTTACTCATCGTTTAGTTCGCCTAACACACAGTTTCAGTTTTTCCGCTTGCCTGCGTCGGCTTAAAATGAAGGTGTCTGTTCAACATCGATAATTGCTAGTCTTTCATGTGACGAACAAAATATCATTTTGATGTACTATGTAGTGCGCGTATCAAGATTGTGACCACTTGGGGTTCTCCAATCCGCACATACATTTTGTTCACGAGTATTCTTTTTATACTTCCCCCCCCCCCCATCGAAGTGCGGCCGCCGTGGTCGTTAATCTATCTCGCGCCCTTAAGAATAGCAGCGCGACACCACACGTGCTATGCTGCCACGGTGGTTTTCTTGATGAATGTCCCTGTGCATACACATCGCGGACAGGACGTACAAACTTTGCCAGAAAAAAAATTGACGGAGCTACCACTTACTGATTTTGTTTTAGATGAGGAAGCATTTTATACTCGCGCCTTGTAGTGCGCCGTCCGCGCCGTCCGCACCGCTTCTCGAACATACGACAGCTGACGCGCGCGCATGCGCCGTCGCGTCGTCGCCCACCATCTGTGCCGCGCGCGCTTCTCCTTCGAGAACATTCGACAGCTGACAGCGCATGTGCCGTCGCGCTGTATATATACTCAAGGTCGGCGCTCGCTCGCTCAGTTGCCGCTCGTCCGTTGGTTTGTACGGCGCGTCGACGTCCGAAGTCGCCGTGAAATGAATGCCAACGAATCCACAAACAGAATGATCGACGTCCCTTCGACCAGCGCCGCCCTTTCGCATACGTGTGTACGTGTTCACTCATTTAACACCCCCTCCTACAACCACGTTAACCAATTTAGCCATCGACCCAAGTAAGTCGCAATCTAACACCCCATTTTACAACCACGTTAACCAATTTAGCCATCGACCCAAGTAAGTCGCACTTTAACACCCCGTTAACCAATTATATGCTCCGCATCCTCCTCAGTGTTCCCCCGAGGGAAGCTGCGGGCAATTTTTGTTGTTTTACGGCAGATGTTGGCAGCATGGTATCATCGCAGCACGGACTTATCAATGGGGGCATGTCAGCCAGCACTAGCATCAGCCCCAAACCCAGCACGAAATCAATAAATGAAAACGAGAGAACTGCTATCACGGCACAGCACTGTCCATTCTGTACCGTGCATAGACGCAGTCCGCTTTGCAGGGCTCCTCTCCGTTTTTTCGTGCTTTTTATGTGAGAGTAGCCTTCGGACAAAGCTATATTTCTAAACCACTAGTGCAGTATTACTGGCGCAATGACTTTTCGAGCTGTTCGTTCCAAAAGGAAGCACGGTAGCGCTGCACGCGCGTGCTCTCAGTGTGGTACCATAGTGGCCAGAAAACATTTTTCACCACTATAGTGGTACACTGTGGCCGGTCGTCTGGGCGCAAGCAGCTGAGTTGTGTCGCGACGCTCCGCCAGGTGCTCTTTTTCAGTGCGCCACCTATCCAGCGCTTGTCTTCCATAACGTAGCCTACCTTCCCATATTTCGCCATGTGTAAATTTATTTATTTATTTAAAAATACCTTACAGGCTCTATTAGGGAGCATAGAGTAAGGGGGGGTACATAGGAAAGAATGCTATAGTGGGTGATACCTCTGTCACAATACAAAGCAACTACAAAGCAAAGCAACTACAGAGCAACTAATAACTACTAACTAATAAAAATACAAAGCAAGTAATAACATTGGAACTAATAAAAGTGGTTGCACAAACGACAAAGAGGGGTTTCAAGCAACAACAAGAATTTCCCAGCAGCAAAAATGAACGAAGAACAAAAACAGAATTCAAGGAGGTTATACAATGCTATTGAGATAGATGTATCATTAATTGCTCGCGAAAATTTTCATGATTAGTTAAATTGACAATGACGTCGGGTAGTTCATTCCAGAGTGCTATGGCGCGAGGCAAAGCTGATGAATTGAATGATTTTGTTTTTCCAAAGATGCGTGTGATGCTTAGCT
The DNA here is from genome assembly GCA_013436015.1 of Rhipicephalus annulatus. Lineage (NCBI taxonomy): Eukaryota > Metazoa > Arthropoda > Arachnida > Ixodida > Ixodidae > Rhipicephalus > Rhipicephalus annulatus. The sequence continues at coordinate 171,853 of WOVY01001337.1, forward strand.
GATTGTGGAGTCGTTTAGACATGCGCAATGGTGCCGTTAGTGGGAAGGGTGGTGGCCTTGACGCGTGAATATATTTATGAAGCAAAGACAGGAGGGCAACTGTGCGCCGTATGTCTAGATGCTGTAATGAAAGGTCACGTTTTATTTGTGTGACGCTCGAGGGGCGACTGTAAATACGTGAAATGAACCGTGCCGCCCTGTTTTGCACAGCTTCTAGCTGGTTAATGAGATAGGTTTGGAAAGGGGACCATATGGGTGATGCAAATTCCAGCTGTGGCGAACAAAGGTTAAGTAAGCTTGTTTGCGGACGTTATTTGGCGCGTTTCGTAGGTTTCGACGTAAGTATCCCAGTGTTCTTGATGCGTTTGCAGATATGTGGGTTACATGTGCCCCCCAAGTAAGATTAGAAGTGAAATGAACGCCGAGGTACTTATAGGAAGACGACCGTGATACGCTGGAATTATTTATGGAGTAATCAAATTCAACAGTTAATTTTTTTCGACTAAAGAATATTACATTACATTTTGATAAATTTAAAGTCATTTGCCATGCACCACACCAATTGGTAATGAGATTAAGGTCTTTTTGGAGAGCAAGGTGGTCATCGGTACTAGTTATAGAACGGTATGAAAAGACGCGTGGGTTTCTGATAGAACACCTTCCCACACCTTTCCCACACAAACGCCCAAACAACCCTTCCTACACAAACGACCCAGATTAATTTTCCATGCTGACGCAGAGGTTTTCATCATTCATTTTATTTACGTTGTTCTCGATTTTTTTATAACGCTCAAGATAATCTTTCGCTCAATACTATCGGCGTGGACACCGACACCAACACCGGAATTTTTGGCGACACGAGAACCTGTTAAAACGTCGTTAAACGTCTTGTAATATGTGGCTGGATAGTAAACATGACGTCAAAAATAGGTTCACTGGTCTCGGTACGTTACGAGGTTGGCCACCTGGCCTTTCTATCTTTTTAGACAGTGTCAGCGCATAAAAGGACTCCAGAGTAGTTCAGTCCTCGCGTTCATTTCTGCTCTCCAAGCTTCCATCCGTTCGCCAGTCGTGCCAGGGGGAAGCACAAAGAACCATGACGGTGCACCGACGCTAATTAACACGCGAACGACCACAAGCCGTGAGAAGAGACACGTTTTGCTCACCGAACGACTTTCTAGCTTCCACAACATTGCATCCGATGTGCGAAACGGAGTATGGGGGTGTTAGAGCGCCCCAGTTCGTAGGTGTATCAGTCGTGGAGGGGCAAAAAAAAACGCGAGCCCCCCCCCCCCCCTCCCCATTTTCGACAGTGGTCACTCTTGGCTGCACGCTGGAGACACCAACAAGTAGGGCGAAGTTTTTCGCCAGAGCAGTAATCACTCATTTATGTTTTTACAGAAGAATGAAAATGTTACGAGGCAACATTAACAGTGAGTGGGCACGGCGGCATCGTGAGGATGCAGCTTTCAAATCTGTTCCTGGTTATTACGTTGATTAGAACACTAGTACTGCTCTTTCGGGGCCTTACTCCAGCAGGTCCGGAGCAACAACCAACGCCCCGACCTAGTATCAATGGTGACATGAACTTGGTGATTGATCCAGCCTCAACTGACAAACGCTACCTGTCCTTCAACGTTGATGCCAGTGTAACATCGCCAAAGCCATTGGAATCACCGATGACGTCACCATAAAAAGCGCCTTTAAAACACAGTGCTTACGGCCCAATCGGCAGTGGGCACGGCGGCATCGTGAGGATGCAGCTTTCAAATTCGTTCCTGTTCATTCCGTAGATTGGAACCCTGATGATGATATGTGGGGGTTAACGTCCCAAAACCACCATATGCATATGGTGGTTTTGGGACGTTAACGGAAATATTGCCATGGTGGATACTGGAAAACATGGTGGGCGTAGTGGAAATAATAGTGGGCATGGTGGAAATAATAGTGGGCATGGTGGAAATTATGATGGCTATGGTGGGACGTAGTGGAAAATATGGTGGTTATGCCGGGACATACTGGGTGGTATGGTGTACAGATGATGGGTAAAGTGGAAATGATGGTGGAAAGCAGAGGCTAGATAGTGGGCAATAATGGGACACTCTGCCCACCATTGCGGTAATGCTGGGTAGCCCTAAGCATATGGTGGGTAGTGCTTATTATGGTGGGCTACATGGTGTACCAAGTTGAGAAACTCTTCCCACCATTGCGATAATGCTGGGAAGCACTAAGCAGATGATGGGTGCTGCTTGTTACGGTGGGCCACATGGTGTACCAAGCTGAGAAGCTCTGCCCACCATCGCGATAATGCTGGGAAGCAGTAAGCAGATGATGGGTGGGCTTATAATGGCGGGCAATTTATATAGTGTACCAATCTGGGATCAGTACACTGCATGTTCTACCACCATGATTTCCATCAAAGTTAGGCCTACCGACCGAGCCCGTACAATTGTGTTATCCGTGCTTCCGGGTTTCAGAATACACGATTTCGACGATTAAGTATGACAATATAGCGCAGCCATGGCATCAATTAACCTAAATGAAGCATTTTTCATTGTGTATGGTGTCCGCTCAAGAAGCAACAAACATCGATGCGATGCGATTAAAGCACTCCCAGAGAACGTAATTAAGTGTCTTCTCACCGACAGCCGCCGGTCGCACTCGCCGGCACTTCTCTAGCTTTTGTACGAGAACTCAGACGTGGCAATTCGTATGCTTGGTGAACCAACATGAAGCGTAATGTTTCCGGCACACTGCATTCGTTTTGGCCAAGCCGTTATAAAGTTGCTTTAGCGAAAAAGCTACAGCATTGCGCTGGCGCGACCGCCCTCTACATTGCGCGAAAAGCATCCCAATACTCAATCAAATAAATTAGGCAGGCGTATCTATGGAATGAGCCTAGAGGCCTCAAAGCGTGAGCAGATGTCACCCTTTAGAACGAGCGCGAAACGGATATTAAACTTGGCAGACTCCGCCGGTAAACTGTTGCTGCTCCCCAGTCCACTTGGTTTCTTTCTTGAAGTTGTGAATTGTAAAAAAAAAATAGCACTAGTGCCGTTAACATAGTGGCAATCGTTACAGGCCGCAGTTGCTTGCGTTTAATAAATGTGCAATTTTTAGTAGCAGGTGTAGATCTTGTCTATGTTGTGTACACGACAAACATAACTTAAGTTGAACCGTAAGTTTGTATGCCAACTAAGTATTTAACAACCATACAAAGTCATGATGGTGTGGCGCAGTGGTTAGCGTCTTCGAATGGGAATTGGCAGGTTGCACGTTCGATCCTCCATGGTGCCTTGTTTTTTTTTTACGGGACGGGTGTTTTTTATACTGTTTTTATAGAATTCTTTCTTATTTTTTGTGGCAGCTCGTCACGGTGATTATGACGTCATTCGCGCTCAAGTGTTGCCGGCACTGCAGCACCCACCATACCCACCATGCGCCATGGTGGGCATTTCCCACCATTCACCCACTACACTAATCCACTATAATGGTGGGTGGTGGTTTCCACCATGCCCACCATTCGTTTTTTTCCGAGAGGGTGATTATGAGAGACGCTGTAGTGGAGGACCCCGGAAATTTCGACTACCTGGGGTTCTTTAACGTGCACCCAAATCTGAGCACACGGGCCTACAACATTTCCGCTTCCATCGGAAATGCAGCCGCCGCAGCCGGGATTTGATCCCACGAAGTGCGGGTCAGCAGCCGAGTACCTTAGCCACTAGACCACCGCGGCGGGGCAGATTGGAACCCTGCTGGTCTTTCTGAGCCTTTCTCCAGCATGCCCGCAGCAACAACCAACGCCATGACCTACTATTAACGGTGACCTACTATTAACATGAACTTGGTGGACCCTCGCTCTTAGGTCCTTTCTCTCTCTTTCTCTCTCTTTCTCTCTCTCTCTCTGTCTCTCTTTATATATATATATATGTATATATATATATATATATATCTTTTATTCAGTTTAATTACAATGCCTACCACCCTTTCATTAATGCTATAGTAATCCTCTATGTTGCCAGCTATGTTTCTGTGAATTAGGAACCCTACTCCCAGTTCTCTTCTGTCTGCCAAGCCCCGATAGCAAATGACGTGCCCATTCTGTAGCACAGTATAGGCCTCATCTGTCCACCTAACCTCACTCAGCCCTATTATATCCCATTTAATGCCTTCTAGCTCCTCGAATAATACAGCTAGACTTCCCTCACTAGATAACGTTCTAACGTTAAACGTTGCTAAGTTGAAGTTCCAATGGTGGCCTGTCCGTATCCAGAGATTCCTAGCACCCTCTGCTGCTTTGCAGATCTGACCGCCTCCGTGGTCAGTTGCTCCGCAGCTGGTGGGGACTGAGTGAAAACACAGTATATTATAGTAATGGGCGACTTTAATGCAAAGGTAGGGAAGAAGCAGGCTGGAGACCAGGCAGTAGGAGATTATGGCATCGGCACTAGAAACGCCAGAGGAGAGCTACTAGTAGAATTCGCAGAACGCAATAATCTGCGTATTTTGAATACCTTCTACCGAAAACGAGAAAACCGCAAGTGGACATGGAGGAGCCCTAATGGCGTAAATAAGAACGAAATAGACTTTATAATGACTGCACACCCAGGAGTCGTGCAGGATGTGGAAGTGGTTGGCAAGGTAAGATGCAGTGACCATAGAATGGTACGGGCTCGAATCCGCCTAGACTTGAAGAAGGAACGACAGAAACTGATACGCAAGAAGCAAATCAATGAGCTAGCACTGAGAGGGAAAGTACAGGAATTCAGAGTGTCACTGCAGAACAGGTACTCTGCTCTTAGCGAGGAAACCAACCTTAGCGTAGATACAATGAATGATAATCTGACGAGTATCATCACGGAGTGTGCAGTGGAAGTTGGAGGCAGGGTAGCTAGACAGGACACCGGCAAGCTTTCCCAGGAAACGAAGAACCTAATTAAGAAGCGTCAAATCATGAAAGTGTCAAGTACAACAGACAAAATAGAACTGGCAGAGCTTTCGAAGCTGATTAATAGACGTAAAGTATGCGATGTAAGAAGGTATCATGGAGAGAATTGAGCACGCTCTGAAAAACGGAGGAAGCGTCAAAGCAGTGAAGAGGAAACTTAGGATAGGCAAAAGGCGGATGTATGCACTAAGGGACAAAGAAGGCAAATTAACTACCAATATGGATAGGATAGTTAAAATAGCGGAGGAGTTTTACAGAGATCTGTACAGTAGCCGAGACAACCACGACCTTAATACTATAAGAACTAGCAGTAACCCAGACGGCAACCCACCGGTAATGATAGAAGAAGTCAGAAAAGCTTTGGAGAGCATGCACAGAGGCAAAGCTGCTGGTGAGGATCAAGTAACATCAGATCTGCTGAAAGATGGAGGACAGATTGTGTTAGAAAAACTAGCCACTCTATTTAAGAGGTGTCTCCTGACGGGAAAAGTACCAGAGTCTTGGAAGAACGCTAACATCATCTTAATACATAAGAAAGGAGATGACAAGGACTTGAAGAATTACAGGCCGATCAGCTTGCTCTCTGTAGTATACAAGCTATATACAAAGGTAATTGCTAGCAGAGTAAATAAAACATTAGAATTCAATCAACCAAAGGAACAAGCAGGATTTAGAACAGGCTACTCAACAATTGACCACATTCATACTATCAATCAGGTAATAGAGAAATGCGCAGAGTATAACCAACCACTATACATAGCCTTCATAGATTACGAGAAGGCGTTTGATTCAGTAGAAATATCAGCCGTCATGCAGACACTGCGGAATCAGGGCGTAGATGAAATATATATAAACATTCTGGAAGAATTCTACAGGGGATCAACTGCTACCATACTGCTTCATAAAAAAAGCAACAGAATAACAATAAAGAAGGGTGTAAGGCAGGGGGACACAATCTCCCCAATGCTATTCACTGCGTGCTTACAGGACGTTTTCAGGAGCCTAGAATGGGAACAGTTAGGGATAAAAGTTAATGAAGAGTACCTCAGTAACCTGCGCTTCGCCGATGACATTGCATTGCTGAGTAACTCAGGGGACGAATTGCAACTCATGATTACGGAGTTAGACAAGGAGAGCAGAAAGGTGGGTCTTAAAATTAATCTGCAGAAAACGAAAGTAATGTACAACAACCTCGGAAAGGAGCAGCGATTTGCGATAGGTAATAGTGCACTTGAAGTTGTAAAAGACTATGTCTACTTAGGGCAGGTAATAACCGCAGAGCCTAACCACGAAATTGAAGTAACTAGAAGAATAAGAATGGGGTGGGGCACATTCGGCAGGCACTCGCAAATTATGACAGGTAGATTGCCACTGTCCCTCAAGAGGAAGGTATATAACAGCTGTATCTTGCCGGTACTTAGCTACGGAGCAGAAACCTGGAGACTCACAAAGAGGGTTCAACTTAAATTGAGGACGACGCAGCGAGCAATGGAAAGAAAAATGGTAGGTGTAACCTTAAGAGACAAGAAGAGAGCAGAGTGGATTAGGGGACAAACGGGAGTTAAGGATATCATAGCTGCAATAAAGAAGAGGAAATGGACATGGGCCGGGCATGTAGCACGTAGACAGGATAACCGCTGGTCATTAAGGGTCACCAACTGGATTCCCAGAGAAGGGAAGCGGGGTAGGGGGAGACAGAAGGTTAGGTGGGCAGATGAGATTAAGAAGTTTGCGGGTATAAATGTATAAATTGGCAACAGCAAGCACAGGACCGGGTTAACTGGCGGAACATGGGAGAGGCCTTTGTCCTGCAGTGGACGTAGACAGGCTGATGATGATGATATATATATATATATATATATATATATATATATATATATATAAGGGAAAGAAGGGTATACCTAAAGGCTCGTTTTTCCGTGTTTTAACACAATATTATTGAGATCTAACAGACAGTAATGCCAAGGAATGTACAGGGGAAGTTATTAGAACCAATGGAATGTAAATACGAAGAAAGAAAAGTGGATGAAAAAATAACCAGCCATGAGCAGGAATCGAACCTACGACCTTCGAATAACGCGTTCGAACGCGTTATTATATCTCGTTATATATATATATATATATATATATATATATATATATATATATATATATATATATATATATATATATATATATATATATATATTTAGGTATGGGATATGGCACAACGGGAGCGTTGTCAACAAGGATAAATATATTTATTTCCCAACAGTTTCGGGAGGGGACCTCCCTTCATCAGGGGATGAGTTATATATATTATACTCATCCCCTGATGAAGGGAGGTCCCCTCCCGAAACTGTTGGGAAATAAATATATTTATCCTTGTTGACAACGCTCCCGTTGTGCCATATCCCATACCTTCACGAAGACTAACTGGCCCATTGAATTATTACTCCCACTATACTATATATATATATATATATATATATATATATATATATATATATATATATATATATATATATGCAGGCATGGTGGTTGAGTGGCCGTAGCGTTGCATATAGTCTAGTAGATCCTCCGTGAGCGGTCACAACGTGGTTTATTTCGACGTTTCGGCCTAGAGTCTGGCCTTCATCAGGAACCTGATGAAGGCCAGACTCTAGGCCGAAACGTCGAAATAAACCACGTTGTGACCGCTCACGGAGGATCTACTAGACTATATATATATATATATATATATATATATATATATATATATATATATATATATATATATATATATATATATATATATATATATATATAGCCCAGCTGACGAGTGAGTGAGGTTTGCCCCCCCCCCTTTCGCGAAAGAGTGGGTGCGCCACTGCACCCAACGGTTTATTTACTTCGCCCTCTCTATGTTTCTTGTGAAAAAGAATGCACGTGAGGGTGCCCCAAATGTTTGCGTGAAAAGACGAGTTTACAACTTTCCGTGCGATAGCAGCCAGAAATAGTTAGGGACCTGCAAGTACACAGAAAATGTAATCCGCCTTGTCCGAAAAACGAGGCCATAGAGGACGAAACATCGCTTTGCTGTGTTTCGTCAAACAAAAGTCATGCGGGTGCGGTTGGACGCCTGCGTGCACAAAGAAGACAGGACCCGCCACGGTTAGTCGTGACACCACACAGTATAATCCTTCGCAGTGGCAGAAATAAGACGACACCCTTAATCTTTCGAGAGACTATATCATCTCGGTGTGAAACGTACGGCAGAAGCCACTCCATGTAAGTGGGCAGAGACCACATGCTCGAACACGTTCTAAGATGTCCCTCGGTCGCCTGCCAATGCACAAGAAGAGCCAGTAAATGAACTAATAAAATGAAAAAAAAAAGGTTGTAACGAAGGCAACATCATTTGCCGAAAAAGAGAAGTCATAAAGAACGCTTCACGAGGGAGCGTTACTTGAGCGGAACTACTAAAAAAAAAAACGTTTCTCTAAGAGCTACTGTTGTAAGCTCGCACATGCTTTCATTAATTATAGACGTGGTGTTATTGAACTTATTTATAATACAAGACTCTAACTTTTTGGTCATGCTGGGTTCTACCACTCGATCAGTTGATTCAAAATCATTGAAGGAGTGATACGGTAGGTGCACAAATTTCGCTACAGGGAGGGTCGGAGAATTTCTCGTGTATGCTGGAATTATGTTTCCGCCTGACCGGTATGCTGTCGGCAGCGTATGGCGCATTGGAGTATTCACTCTACTTTAAACGTATCACGAAGAAAACTTTCTTTAAAAATTTGGGGTCTAACGTCCCCAAACCATGAAATGATTACGAGGGACGCCTCAGTTGAAGACTGCAACAATGTCGAGCATCTTCCGTTCTTTACGCTGCACTGACATCACAGAGTGCACGGGTTTCCACGAGTGCCCTAGCCAGGGAGTGTCACACTAGGCTCGTGCCCCCTTCCCCTCTATTAATTCTTTTCGCCATAGCATACTGAGCGCTAAAAAGGACCATTTCAAAAAGGATCGCCTCCCCTAAAAATATTTCTCGCTGTAGCGGCCGCTACGAAGCGAGAAAATATGCCCTTGGAACGAGCGATCTCTGCTTCGACCTTTGAACAGCCACGGCCCCTCGCCAGAGGAGAACCGACGTACGCACCCACACGAGTAGAAATAATAAAAAAAGAACACGCCGAATGAGAGCCGTTCAAGTTCCGAAATACCAGTGGAACCTATCGCCAGCGGCTTGCGAGAGCGATGGCGAAGCGAATTCGTCAGGGATGACCTTCGCCTTCTGAGCGACGTATTTGAGCTAGCCGGTGATGCGTCGCAGTGTTGTGTACGCGTTTTGTGCGGCAGCGTTAGACGTAAACTGTGTGCTGTTGCGTTCGGCGAGCCACCCTTTTGCCGCGGCCGCCAGAACGGAAGAAAAGCTGCCGCCTCATTTTGTGAAGATAAGGAGCACTGCGAAGACGCTCTTGTTCCCGTGCGCTGGGCGTGCGTGACTCCGATTACTCGATGGAGCACCGCTGCCCTTGGGGTTCGCTCGGAGATGCGACACGTGGCGTCTTCGTGCCATAGTGAAAACCACAATGCCGAGCTTCCGCCGATTACGGACGTCGGACCACCACGCTGTGGGTCTCTGACTGATGTGCCGCCGACGCTCAAATCTGTACCAGATGTCCAGGAATTGCCCCTCGGAGGAGCCTGTAACCGCGACCGCTGTGTTGGTGAATTAACACGGGCCGTTCACAGGTGTGCCTTTGCGAACACGTGTACATTTGTAGCGGGGCTTAAAAGTGGTCTGTCTGCCCAGCGGACTCCGTGCTCTCCGAACAGGGTTTTATTACACCTTAGAAAACATCGGAAACAGACTCAACGGTGGGGGACAGGTAAACCGCGAGTTTCAGAGTCGAATCGAACACTATTCGATTGGCCTTTGAAAAGAACAGTATGACGATCATTTCCAAAGCAGACTGTGGAATGGTAATGCAAGCATTTACGAAACAGCTCAATTTTCGCGCAGCGTGTTATTGTAAGTATATATTCACCAACTTTAACAAGAACAAAATTTACGACCGCTTCGAAGTAACAAAAAGCAATACAGTTTTGTGGGGAGCTGGTTTACTGCGTAACTACAGCCTTAGAAATAAAAAACCTACACCTATAAAACATACAGACATGACTATAGCACCAAAGGTCAGACTTTTCCGACAGCCTTTCAATAAAACTGATTCAGATTAAAACATATTCGTGCGTTAAAGTGATCACGAGCGTCAAGATGAAGATAGCGGATTGATTACTCTCGCTTCGACGACACTGGAGTAAACACCAGGTTTGTAGAAATACTCGAATGCTTCAAATACTCAAACAAATATTATAGCATAAGTATTCTCTTTGATTCAAATTTCAAATATTGAAAATTTTTGACGCGTTCAAAACAAACAAATAAATGCAACTTCTTGCAAAGCTATTTTGCTGCAGTGGAGAATTGCTAAGCCGTGAAAGAACCCACCCAAAGGATATATGCACTGCAAGGAAGCTCCACTTGAAGATTAAATGAACATCATACGCTCTGATCGATTCGTCATTTTTGAAGTTTAAGAGCTTGTTCTACCGGCTTACATGCCCTCAGTAAACTTATTTTTAAAATAGCATATTTTACAGGTTATCGGGTTCATTCTACAGGAAGTGAAAATCTGCTAATATTAAAAAGTTGTTGTCACTTCTTTTGAACCAAAAGTCATTTGCCCAGGCTTTGTTCAATTTTTCCTAAATATTGCGCAGGTTAGTTTTGTCGTGACAAATTTGCCTGTGTTTTTTATAAGAAGCGATGCATACTTTTAAAATTCAATTCTAAATGCTCCAACCAAAATCACTATTAGTTTTAAATGTAAATTTCACTATTCGCACAAGTCATATAGTAAATATTCCTTCGTCTTGTAATCAATAGATCGTTGATACTCCGGGAGACTTTCGGCTGCATGCGTATTGGAAATTCGGTTATTGAAACAGATCGTAATCCTCGACTTTTCCGTTTCATTTCTTGAAGCTTTATTTATCAGTGCTCATTATCTGAACAATATCCAAAACTATTCGACTTTCCAATCTTGATTATGCAATTCATTTTTAAAAGAATTTAATATTCGCACTCCCCTACTCAGAGAACGTCGGCTTTGCTCGTTAGGCTCTTACCGTTGCTCTTCGTACGTGCTCATTAAATAATTTATAGCGTTTGATATAAATTACTTATTATTACGGTGACGGAAAGTAACAACGTCCCCTCTGCATGGTAACTGTTAAAGTACTCATTAAAGAGAGGTGCGATTTGAAAAACGTTTCCTTATTTTTAGCCTAAGGCAATAAAGTTTCCGTAGTGTACACATAAAATTTTATTCTAATTTCAGATATAAAATTAGCGTTAGAGTAAGTTGCACAGTTTTTCTTTTCTGTTATGACAGTGTGTAAAATATAGGTTCTTTTGGAGAGATTTTTTCTGCCACTAAACTTTTAGAGTTACGCTCGCATTCCTCCAAACTAACTATAGAATGCAAACAACTATCAACAAGGTGTGTATAACATACTTGAGTAAACAAGATAAATTGAAATGTGCGAAGTCTTAAATGCTCAGCACAAACCAATTGCTTACTTTAGGTTCATAATAAATAAATAAATAAATGCTATTGTATTTTGAAAGAGACGCACTCTGCACTATATAAGAAATCTGTGGCAAAATTCACTTTGATATGGCCACCAGAAACACCAAAAACAACTTGAAATCTCATGAACTTGCCTAAAATTGAATCTCGAGAAAAAAAAACGCATGGCAAGCGCAGAAAGGAAAAATCATCTGAGTAGGAATGATGTGCTTTTTTATGCCACCTTTGACTGGCCGATTTGGAGCGCTCTCCTGAGAGAGAGAGAAAGAGAGAGAAAGAAAAGTTGCGTCATTTCCTTCCATCAACCTCTCTCCCCCTCTCTGTTTCTCTCTCTCTCTCTCTCTCTCTCTCTAATGCGAGCGCTTTGAACCGACCAGTCAAAGATTGTAATAAAATGATTTCTCCAATTAAGCGAACCTGGGAAACATGGTTCGTTTCAGCATGTGGATTTGGTGTACTACTCATGCGAATGCCATCACTCAAGGCAATGAGCTTTTTCTTTTTAGCTTATTCGTTGTGACCTTGTGCGCTTTAAAGACAATTTTAACCTACTTCGAAGGTAACTGAACGTTTTATTAGATTTTTGTCGTGAAAATAATAAAATTGCAATTGTGAGAGTAATTAAAACGAAAGCTATTTAATTTTTTTAGACATTTTTCTAGTGCAATTTTTCCTTGGAACTCACAGTGATATAAGAGCTGCTTCAATTGCTTCGATCTGCTAAAAAAATGACATTCCAAATATTAACAGTCGTTTTTGTAATTGCTCGAAGAATGCTCCGAAATGACATGGAGTGAATGAGAATGATAAACATTCACTGTTTGGCCGACTCATTATTTGAAAAGAGAGAGAGAGAATAAGGATGAAAAAAAAGGCAGGGAGGTTAACCATGGCGGAGCCCGGTAGGCTACGTTGCACTGGGGAGAGGGTAAGGAGAATAAAATTTAGAGAGAAAGAGAGAGAGAATGAGAGAAATGTCACTCATTTTGTAGACAAAATGGCAGTTACGTGCTTAACATCACAGACGGTGAGTCACATCCGTGCCTTAATCAATTGAGCACATTCTTTGCATTAACTTGTATGCGTGGTTCCATGCACCCAAGATCTTGCCGATAGTGAAGCCATAATGGTGCCGCTTGCGTTCTCAAACAGCAGTCTTCTGAAGGCTTTCGAGAACTGGAGTGATGGTGTCAAGCAGTTGCAACACGCTTTGAACTGTTGGTGTCTGCATCTTGCTCAACAGCACGTGCATAACACTGACCAGGGTGCTAAGCATGCCGATAAGTTGTTCCTTCGTCCATCATGTTACGAGTTACTGATGAAGTGCCGCTCACCGTCAAAATCTGAGGCCTCTCATCAGACGTATGTGTCCTTGGGAGTTCAGGCCAAGCGTCACCTGCATTGCTGGTAGAGACATCATTTTTCTTTAAAATGGCTGCGTTCTTACTGGGTAATGAGGATGAAGCGTCAGCTCCACTGCTAGCAGAAACGCCTTTGTTCTTGGAACCGACAGCGCTTGGTTAGAGTGAGGGAGGTGGGGGTAGTTTTGGACTTGCTTCGCGAGGCGACGGAGATTTTGGTGGCTTTGGTGCAGCGTTGGCAACAGGACCGTCGTCGCGTGATGGTTGCAGCTGCTTCTAGGTATGAGATGTCATCTCTGCCCCTTGTCTTCGGTATTGTTAGCTTTTTTCGAATAAAAGGACAGTCCTTCGAAGAGGCATCATGTGGCCCATTGCAGTTTGAGCACTGTAGAGTCGTGGCCTGGCACGTGTCCTTGTTGTGGTGCCCAGTGCATCGAGAATAGATAGTAGAGTTCGTGCACACACCACTTAGGTGACTTAACTTCATGCCAGCACAGAAGTGGTTTCAGTATAAAGGGGCAAACTGTGTGTCGGAAGTGGCCCACTTTTACATGTGATGAAAGTGATTTGTCCTCAAATGTAATTCTTACGCATCGTCATGTCCGAATACGACATATACTTGTAATAATAGCATCTTCCGAAGGCCGGCTTAATCAAGACTAGTAGGTCCGAGTTGGTAATGGCTTCAGCAATATCATACCCCCCCCCCACCCCTGTGCTCACTTTTTTGCCCAGCGGTATATGAGAGCGGACTTTCATCGCATTAAGTTCCGTTTACTACACGCAATCTGTCAAGCGCAATCACATGATTGACGTCAATCACTACGATGTTCTTGCGGCTATTCACTCTGACTTCCTTTACTTCGTTCGGCACCAGTGTATCTTGCTGTACAGACAAGGCTTGCCGATTAAGGCGTCTCATGTTGTCACTCGCGAGAAACTGGCATGAAAAGGATGGTTAATACCTCGGTATTCCGTGAAGATCACATGATGGGCTCACTCGAATTGGGTGACGTGCTCAGAAATCGTCTCTTTTTCTTGTGGTTTCTCACGAGCTCGAAGTTGTCGTCCCCTGATTCATCACTGCTGACGTTGTAGGGTTCGGTGTCATCGCTGTCTGTGCCACTCTCGTAGCTGTAGCGCTTCCTGGAAGCAACACCCGCAGTCATTCCGTTGTCCGGTAGTCTTTCCGTAGGGCTCTCTACCTCCATCGCACACCTGCAGGAGACGCGCTTGACAGGGGAAATGAAAATTGTTAACAAGAAAGCATGGAAATCAAACATTCGGCATTTTTCCACAGCGGCACATCGTCGTCGTCTGTTCAGGGACCATAAATCGTAAAGAAAATGAAATATTCTGCGTGCTATCATCTCAGTGTGCTCTTGCAGCATCATCGGCACAAATTTTATTCGTGCGAATAGAATTGGCATAATAAGTATATGATGATATGATGACGATGACCTCTTGAGGATGGCCGCTCACCCACAGAGGGGGATGGGCCAAGAACCGGGCAGCAGGATACTTAAATGAAACTAAAATGAAAATGAAGCCAATCTGAAAAGTAGTTTAAAAATAATACTACAAAAAAATGTTTGCTGAGCAAGCGGTCAACCATCTCTTGTTTTTGATAGACATAACTACGAATTATAAACTAAAGATCTGAAAAGGTTGGGGTTCAGTAGCACGGTAATCTTTTAGTTGGCGTTGATGTAATCAAACACAGTGGAGCAATACATCCCTGTGGCAGTAACCAATGAAGTTTGGCCAAGTAAATAAAATTACTGGTAGATTTACTTGTATTCCTCGCTTTTGTAATGGGGCTACTAAAAATATTTTCTCTGATAAAAATAACGATGGCAGAATAAAAAGAAATGTTCAATTGTTTCAATTTCGTTTCGTTGCACCAAATGCATAGCGGTGACGCCTTGAGTCGAGCTTTGTAAGGTAATATATTTAGTTATGGAACTGCACAGCGCAATCTGGTATAAGTGACCTCTAACTGGCGAGATTCACACTGTTTATTCCAGCAATAGCTCAAATGCTCGAAATCTTCGAATTTATCCAAATTACCTTTCCCCATTGCAGGCAAGCATTTCGGAACCTTAGCGCTGTAACGTAAGCCGTATCTGGCCAGACTTGGATGGTGGGCCCACCCAGAGATACTGCTGCTATAGAGTCCACCATT